>CM016561.1:28611892-28908735 GCA_003412495.2 Echium plantagineum | reverse complement strand
ACATATTTAGCAAGAATGGACACACTCTATTGCTACCTTAAACAACATTAGTTGTATAACTTGTTCCTGGATCTTTGTAAGTTGGGGGAATTATTAGAACTTTTACATTCTGACCAGTTCTCGCTCTGGACAATGCAACGTATAGTTGGCCATGACTAAAAATTGGTTGCCGCAAATAAATACCTACCCGGTCCAGAGTCTGCCCCTGTGCTTTATTTATAGTCATTGTAAAGCAAAGACGTAATGGAAACTGACGTCTAATAAAAGGAATCAAATATTTATTATCAGTTGGGCTTGGTTCTAAAGGTATTCTAGGAATCCAAACATGATTTCTCTTATATTGGCCTGTTGCGATTACTGCACCTATGACATTAGGAGTTAACTGTTTGCAGATCAAGGAACCATTGCAAAGGCCCTCAATCGGATTTATGTTTCTTAGAAGAATAACAGGGCTATTCGGCTTTAGCAATAACTTGTGTTGTGGCAATCCTCTCGGTTCTAAGGTATTGAGATAGTCTACATAATCACCTTGGTCTAGATCATTCTTAGCACGGTCGTCACTAACATATTCTATTTGTTCACCTGGAATTCTACCAATAAGCTTTGAGTTGATGTCATCTACAAATTCAATCTTTGGACAAAGAATTACTCGTTTCATTATCTCGAATGGATCACTTTCAAACATTCTGATATCTGGATAAACATAGGATATCAATTCTTCCACTGATTCTTCTAGTGATTTGTAGGGAATGACCATAGGTGGAGGAATCTCAACCTGATTCTTGTCATTAACCGGTTCATCACCATCTCCAATTCTCATTAGGAAATCCACAAATGCGGGGTATTCCCTTGCCCTCATGTTGTCGGTTAATTTTAATTTTCCTGAAGCTAGGCCATAATTCTGAACTCATGATGCTTGCATCGATTTGTTCTTGCGACAACCACCTCTTACTACTGGGAGGACTTGCCGAAAATCACCTCCAAATACTATCAATTTCCACCGAATAGTTCATTACTGTCACATAAGTCTTTCAGTAAACAATTGACTGCATTTATTGCTGTTTTGTTGGCCATGGGAGCCTCATCCCAAATGATGATTCGGCTTGTTCTTATAAGCTCTGCCTCACTACTTTGATATGATATTTGGCATTTTATAGCAGCATCTCCGTCAATTGGTATTTTAAATCTTGAATGTGCAGTTCTGCCACCAAGAAAGCCTGATGAAGCAATGCCAGATGATGCAACTATAATAGCAATGTAGCCCTTTGATCTGATATGTGCTACCAATACCTTGTATAAGTAACTTTTGCCTGTACCTCCTGGCCCATCAACGAAGAATAATCCACATTCCCCACTGATTGCAGCCGTGAAAATTAAATCAAATGCTTCCTTCTGTTGTGCATTTAATTTATTAATTGCATGCGGGTCTTCAAAAGGTATTTCGATGTTCTTTTCCGCCATGATTTATCTTGTATAGCGCTCTGAATCTGATGAGCTGTACTTGAATGAGACCAGATGAAATTCATTTATATCTCGCCCGAGAGATTCCAATGTGTCATTAATTCCTTGAAGCACATGGTTGAGAATTGCTGAATCAGAAATATTCATATGCGCTTGGTGCTTTTTAAAATCCTCTGCCATATGATCATAAAAGTCGCTGAATAACTTCGTTGGATTAGATGGTCTACAATAATGCAGCAAAGTTGCGAATAATCTGCGAAGTTCTCTTGGCATTTTGAAATTTGAAGCTTCGGCCATTGTGTTGTCTATATCTTCATCGTTATGTAAAAGCCCTCGCCTGCGTGCGGACTCTAGAAATGTCTGACACAAGACCTGACCAACTGTTAGGAGGTCATTGAAAGATTTTGGACCCCGGACATTGTGTAGCAACACACGCAAATAATAGCGTTCACTTTCTATCGGGTTAACTACACAAAGCCGTCCAATGACAACACCTTTCTTCCTCCGTGCCCAAGATCTGCTTTGTGAATCCCAAACAAAGCACTTGGGGAATTCCTTGTATAGTAGATTCAGCCTTCCAGCGTCGGCATTGTATGCATTCATATTAAAAAATTTTGTGAGCATTGTCCTTTTGTGTCTTGGATTATTTACAATCTCTTCCAAATCTGCATCTTCTTCAAATGTTATAGTTTGAAAGTCTGGAAGGTGAACTTGCAACTGAAGGACTGCTGGTTACATACGATATAGGGGAAAACCAAACAAACGCCAAGCTGATTCAACTGGAGAAACCCACCGCGCATTTTGAAAATCTGAAATTTCTTCGACTTGTGAAGATGCATCATCTGGTGCTATTCGAAACATGATTTTATCGTGTCCTTTATGCACATACTTGTAAAGATACTTAACTGCCCTTATATCACAACATACTTCAACATTTATATGGCAGTCAAATTGAGCAAGCAAAGTTGGGTTGTACGGAACTACCCATCTGTTATCTAACATATGTCCTCTGACCTTACCCTTTTTACCATCATTTATGCGTCGGTATATAAAATAGCTTCCTTTTCCATGAGTCGTATAATCTGCAAATTCCTTAGGATAGTGATTCTTGCAGTGTGATTCCCTCATGTAAACATTTTCAGGGTTGAGCTCACCACATGGACCATGCATCATGTGCTTACAACCAAACCATATAGGTAAGGGTCGATCTTTTCATCAGGTAATTCAGCAGATACAATTCTATCATATGCCTCAGGTGTCAGGTACTTCGAATCTTGTTTCAAAATTATTAGGAAATGTGCATGAGGTAGACCACGTTTTTGAAACTCGATCACGTAAATTACTGATGTAATGTTACCAAATGCTTCCCCATGCATAATTTTGTCATACAAAATACCCAATTTAGCTTTAAATACTCTTGCTAACAAATCTGGTCTGTTTTGTGCCTCCTCACCAGGAAGTAAGTGCTCTTTAATTTCTTGCCAATTTGGATTGCATGTCATCGTTAAGAATATATCAGGCCTCCCAAATTCTTGTACAAGTGACATTGAATTCAAATACCTTTGTCGCATGTTTCTAGGTCCACCAATGAAAGTTGATGATAAGTAAGTTCTTTTCCAGACCTTTCCTCCAATTAGTAGCCCAGAGATAACACTATCGACAACTCCTCGGTAATGCTCCTGTCTGGTTTTCCTTTGCTTGCCTCTTAGAAAGTCTAAGCGCATTGATTCAAGCTTAATAAAATTATCTACTATGTAATGCTGAAATAAGCGACCAAAGCGCAATGTATATGATGTTTCTGTTGGCCTTATTTGCAGCTTGTAGACATAAGATTCCCTGCAGCTGACTGTCTTCCTTCTTTGTCGTTGGATGGAATTAGATGGGGTGTCATCAATATCATCCATGATAGTGTCAACAGCAATTCTAGGACCTTAGAAATCTGTACGTACAAAATCTATCAGATGCAAAATATAATGAAAATTGTAGTTATGAGTTAAAAAAGAAATTTAAAAGTAAATTAGTGGCAGCATTTACTGTTATTTGAAAGCATAATCGAGCAATGGTATTATAGAAATTAACCTTGTGTTTCTGCCAACAACAGATCCTCAAAAGAGGTGAAATTTCGAGCATCTGGGGCTAAGTATCTGGGCAAATTTCTTCTGCCTTTTCTAATTTCTTGACCTCTCTTAGGTATGTCACAGTGCCAACCAGGTTCACCGCGAGGAAACATCAGAACGTATTGTAGAGGGTCATAGCATCCATAATAATATTGCACCCTGTGGCTAGTTCCAGACCTTGTATAAACTCGAATGTCCCACAACTTACAATTTAGTGCATCTTCAATTTGATTTTCTAACCATATGCCTGCAACTTCAGTGGATGAAGGAACATTGTAGTTTCTTTGGTCTAAATCCAGATATGATCTTAATACAATGTGGTAATCCCCTATGTTGTCCAATGTTGACACTTAGGACAGGAATTGTCCATAGGGATTAGGAGTAAGTATTTCAACCAGATCTTCAACTATAGTTGAATCTAGTCGGGGCAATGTGGCTATTCTGTTGGACGCTTGATGTATCGGATCGTAGAAGTAGAACTGGATACCACTGAGCTTCCCTGAAAGGTCATGAGGTATCAGGTCGTTTAAATAGTGATGAACCTGGCCTTGGACTTTGACTGTATATATACCATGATCCCGCCGCTGGTATTGCTCATCACATCGCATGCCAATAGATGTGAAAGCAAAGTGATTGTTGTAAGTCCTTATTTGATTATGGAACTCTTTTGATCTTCTGTCAGTTCCAGTTATGAGCCTCACAAGATACTCTGGAAGTACATATTCTATCAACACTATTTCACCCTTGGAGCAACACATAAATGGTGATTCTTTGAAGAATTTGAACGCTTTACAGTACTTTCAGGCTGCAACCTTTGGCAAAACTATCATTCTATTATCGACATTAGTTTGTATAGCAAGATGTCCTGTTAATCAAAGGATAATGTATATCAGTGACACCCATATTGAAAAAGTTAACATCGTATTTAATTATGTACATTAATTTAATCGCATAAATTTTAGTGAAGCTATAATACATAGCGACATACCTGGAGTTTGCTTGCGACTTCTCCTATTCGATGTCACAGGCTTTGTTGTATTTAGTCTTACATCAGATGTCATTGGAGCACTATATTTCCCGCTGCGTTCATTTGTAGAAGTACCATTAAGGACTAAAACAGAATCGTGGGTATACTCCAACATAGCTCCAGAAGAATTTGAATATAATTCTTCCTAAATAAGAAGACATCGTATATCAGGAATCCTTGTTAACATATTTAAGCATGGGATAAAAATTAATGACCAATAAGATTGAAGTAATATTAATAGATCACAAACCTTATCGTACCCCTGGCGTCCACTGGAACTCTCTGGTTGAATATTTCCAGAAACTTCATTCATACGCTTCAACATTGGATGTACTTCTTTTCCTTTTGTTTTTTCTTATGTTTTGATGTCAAATCGAAGAAGTTAACTTTTATATTGGGTAATTCACGTGGATATACGAATAGTCCGTACGAGCTCAGTTAGCTTACCTGTTCGAAGCGCTTTACGTCGTTTGTTGATGGTATCTTTATTAGCTGTGTGGACATAATAATGTTTCCCCATTCCATTAAACTAAATTGATCCAAGTACTCTATCTTCAAATTTCTTAAGTTGGTATATAATATTACCTGCATAGTATTCTCTTTGCCTTTTTTTGATTTCATCCTTGTTAGCTGCGTTACCAATAAGAACAATTTCGGAGTAATAATTGCTTAATATAATATTAAATAATGTTTGTCGTCATTATCATACTTCCAATCCAAATGAAGATTACAAATTCAGTAACAAACCTACATAGTACTTTTTGAATCTGTCATTATTCACCATTATAACTAATCTTCGATACACCAATCAATACTCTTTGTCTTATTAATCTTTCATAATCGCGGTAAACAATCTAGATTTCAAATAGTAGCTGTCTTCCATTGAAGAACTCTGAATGCAATGGAATAAATTATCCCATGAAAGCAGTTTTATTCAACATAATCAATCATTATATAGGATAATCACATATATTTAAATTACGTATATTAACATGAGTCACAAGAGAAACATCAACGAAAATCCAGAGTGCATCAATCGATTATATACAGTCATGTAACTGATAATGAGTTTATATTACTCGAGGGCATATAATCTATGTTGCATATAAATATAACAAATAAATGTGTAGCAACCTAGGTATTAAATGTTGGGCAACTACTTAGGTGTAATTCATACGTTTAGATATATGAAAAAATGTATAGGTTATGGTTAGTTGGTAATTGCTCTCAAAATTAAATGTCTCATTGAAACCATTTCCATCTATAAAATGTACACCAAGCACCTTATACTACACCATGCAGAAAAATTAGAGGCAAAGAAGATGATTGTAGGAAGTAAGAAACTCTTCTATTTTTTAAATGTTTTTCCTTCTCTCACTAATATAATATTCTCTTATCTAAATAATGTGTAAACATATGCAATATTCTAGTTTTAGTTTGTTTATGCTCTTGTTTAATCTCGACTAACCTGAAACATTTGTTATAATTGAATTGAAGGTGGACTTTGCTATTTCACAATCGATTACTGTAATGACTACAAATCGGTATGCTGAAAGTCTATTAATCTAAGCTCTTATCATTTTTATTATATGTAATTAGTATGTATTATCATTTCTTAATTTATTTTCTTTTTTTGCAGAAACTCCCTGATATGTTTGTTGGACCCCTAGATCTCCATGGTAGTGGAACAGTCCTGATGAGGTATGCCGGTGAAGAAATTGCAGTTCAAGTGGAAAGGAGAGAACTACGTCGTGGATGGAATAAGGTTGTTAAGCAAGCACACTTGGTGTCTGGTAATGTGTTGCTTGCTGCTCACAGTGGTGGAGATACAATTTGTCTCTTAAGATTCAAAAAGGGCTGGGTATATCTGGTATTTCGGACAACATGAACGCTGCATATGATGTTGATTCCAATCTAGTCGACGCTAATAACCTCCCAATGGATTCGGGATTGATTGACTTATCCTGCGGATACAGGACTGCATGCTTCCCAGCTTTCATGAGTTACTTGTTCGGCAATAACAGCGGTGTTTGTACCTTTGAACCTTATAATGTCGCAGCTATGGTGAGGATAAGTCTATTTCTCTTAATCTTATTTAAATTTTTTACCTATATATAGATACATTTATTGGCTGATATGAGATAATTTCCCATATATATACATATATAACCTATTCAGTTAAAATGGCTTATATTTTCTTCTTTTTCATTATAATGTTTAACAGAAAATGTCCCTAAACCTTGCACAACATGTGATCATGAACAATCGGACAACAGTTACTATACGCAGTGGTCAGAGGGTGTTCGAATATGTTGGAGCTGAGCTTGGCTATTTCCGTGGTGATGTCTGGACGTACTTAGTTAGGAACTGTGAGCTTGAAGCTGGATTCAAGCTTTTCTTTTTTCTGAATGAGGAGGAGGAGTTTGAGATGATTATCATAGGGTTCGGGAATGCGGAAGTTCTCTATGATTGGTCAAGAACATATTACAAGCTAGCCTAAATCGCTCGAGTTGCATCTTTCTTATCTAGTCTTTTATCTACGTTATAGGGTCGTCGTTCTGGTCTTCCTATTCCTACTTAGGAACTTAGTTAATCCTAAAGTATGGTAGGAATTATGTAAAATTATAGTTTGTAAATTTTCCCTATGATAAATATGACGGAATTATATATATGGAAGGAAGCAAATTAAGACGCTAATATAAACATGAAAGCCATTAAATGCAACTGATGATCACATAATAACACAAATACTTGTAAAGAAAATATAGTGCCTATGAAAGGATGAGGCAAGAATAAAGGCAAGTAACGATAAGATATGATTTGAATGAGCAAATGACAAGAGGATGTTATCATATCTTTAGTCAAATAAGCATAGAAAGCAATGATGATGAAACAACAGCCAACTTTAAAACAATGAGATGATGATAAGCACGTTAAAACTATTTGAATAAAGACATTAATAATATGCAAGGCTAAGATAAGCTTGACATTACCGTATTCAAGAGTAGCAACAAAGAAGTTTAATATGACAAGAAGGTGTCCAGCAATTAATGCAACTTGGCCTGGGAAAAAAAATCCAAATCAAGTTAATCAATGAGAATAATCTAGTGACAATAAGTATAAGTAATTAATGAGGCTGGCAAAATCTTTCTATAGGTTATAATGCAATTCTATTGGTGAACCTTTTGACAAAGAATTTAATATCAAAGATCAAATACATTAAATGCAAGTGATGATGATATATGGGCAAAAAGTGTAAACAAAATTAGTGGCCGCTGAAAGTATTAGGCAACATTATAGGGAATTAAGAGACATAGAATGCAAACACTAATGGAAAGCAGCCAAGATATTTACAACGAGATCATAAAAACGAAAGCGATTAGCATGTCGTTACTGTATCGATAAGCAGGGCAAAAGGAATTGAATATGATCAGCAGGTGTTGAGCAATTAATGTAACTTGCTCTAGTGGAAAAGGTATAACAAGTTAATGAATGAGAATAATCCAGTGACATTAAACAGAAGCAATTAATGCCTCACCTATTGAACAAAAGAGGGAGAGAAAAAACAAGATTTCTTACTGAAAAAGAGCCCGAGAAAGAAGTGTTGAAAACAGGGCAGTTCATTTGATACAAGTAAGACAAAAAAATTTGTATAACTAACCTTGTCCAGACACATTGTTGTTGTCAAATGACTAAATGACACTTGGGTAATAACATTAGGGAAGCATTTGCAAGGGTCAAATATGTCACAGCCAATGATGTCATACACCCTACTCTATAACCCTGTAGGCATCAAGCTAAAAAAAATCCCTGCACATCATGGATACTACCATATCTAACTACTGTAATAATGGAGATTTGAGATCAAAATCGCAGCACAATCTGAACACTATCACATCAGTGGAACAGTAAACGAAATAGCAATGAAGAAGCTAGAAGCGAATGAAAAAAAAACAGAAACCCAAAACTATCTGCGAATTATTCAACTAATTGATCCCAAAAGATTAAACCCAAACCAAAATGATCCCATGTTCTATAAAATTATTAAACATACCAGCTAAGATCATAGAGTGAGAAGTAGCAACCCGCAAACAATATACAACTTTCCAATGATGGTTCCCAGCTATAGACGACATGAATCGAAGCTTTATATGGAAGCGTAAGGAAAACACAACTAATGGACGCTTCAAGTGAAGCCGAAAATCAGATGCAATCATATAAGCTGCACCACAATCCTCAATTGATGATGGTTGAAGCAAGAAAACAGGGCAAAATTTATTTGCGTACCAAATAAATGTAGTTATAAATTAAAAAGGATAAACAGTAAAAAGGAAACAAATTTATTTTTTTAAAGAAAGAGTAAAAGTTAGAAATATAATATAGTAATTTTTTAAAGAAAGAGTAAAAGTTAGAAATATAATATAGTAAATATAAATATGAAATAGTAGAAATAAAAAAAGGCATACAAATATAAAACCGAAAGCTAAATGAAGCAAAGTTCTTTTTACCGACCTAAAATGAAATATATTGAAAATTAGTCGGCATAAAGGACAAAGGCAAAATCGACAATAAGTCAAGGAAAAAAACCAATTATGAAAAAAACGGTGTATAGTGCACACTGAAAGAATACGTTAAATAAACGAACGTTGAAAGATATACATAATGTAGGTGAAAATCTAGTGTTAAATATAATCTAATGTTATAATAAATGTGAAAATAAAGATTTAAATGTAGAAATAAAGAATTGAGTCATATGGCGTTATTGCAAATGGAGTGAAGTACAATACGTTGAAGCACAGATACAACCAGACGATGCACAATGGCATTATTGCAAATGGAATGAAGTACAATGCGCTAAAGCACAGGTACAACCAGACGATGCACAAGCGGTGAAGAAGCCAGGCATTTATTGTTAAACCTTATATGCAGACATGTGGAAAGAAAGGTGACACGTGTCCAGCTCATTATCAATAGCACAGAATGTACAATGGGCTGAAGCAGAGGTACAAGCATACACTGCACAAATAGTGGAAAAGGCAGCTTCGCATTCAATACGCGTGCACCCCACGCACCATGTGTCTTCCACACGTACAACAATTCAATGCATGAATGTACAAGCTGCCAATGCACCGGGTGTAGGAAGACAACCGCGTGGTTCGCACGCGTATTTCCTCTTTTATATACTACCTAGACATAAATACTCTATCTGTTTCACTATACTTGATTGTTTATAATTTCTTTTTTTATTTGTAAATTAGCGATAGATGTGAGTTTCGAACTCAAGACCTTTTGATCACTAGCAAAAGCCTTTTTCACCAGGCTATTCGATTAACTCGATTGTTTAGAAATTTTTGAACTTTTCAAGATACTTGATTGTTTATAGTTTCAATGCAACTTTAGAGTTATTTTTTCTCCTTTTTACCCCTTCAATAAAGTAATAGTATTTTATATTACTTTTCACGTTTTGAGGATATATTAGTAAACTCTTCTCTTTTATTAATAAAATATTTTTTATCCTAACAATTAACTATAGTAAAACAAAGGGAGTAATATTTTTTAAGGATTTTACTCTTTATTTGTAAATGTAATATTTTAAAAAGTTTCATCGAGAGACAAAAACACTATTAGGGTGTGTATAGTGTTCCCGACTAATAGTCTTTGAAAAGAGGACCAAAAAAAAAAAAATTTAAAAAAAAGGTCCGTGGACAGTCCTAACCCACGCCCCAAGTCATGAAAATCTTTATGAGTTGACAAGAGCAGCCGCCACCTCTCCAGTTTTTCTCCTCTTCAATTTCTTGTAGATTTCTCTTCATATTTTTGCATTTTTCAGATACCCATTAATCTAGTCAGGTATATCTCTAATTTTCAACTTCTTTTATATGCTAAAAATTGAATCTTTATTAGGTATGTTCAATTTCTGAGCTGCTATAGTAATGTTTTTTCTTGTTTAGGTTAATTTTTTTGTTTTTTTTAAATATATAAGTGATGATGAGATGAGCTTTATCTATTCGATTAAGTCATGTTAAGATTATTGTTCTTGATGATTCAGCCTTTGGTTTTTGATGAGCTCCAAAATGTGGGCTTTATCTGATTCTTGAAATGGTTGTTCTTTTGTTTCTTGTTAATGGTTATTGTTTATGGTTTTGAATGATAGATGAGGAAATGGTGTTTGTTTCTACAATTTTGACCTTGGTTTATATGCTAAAAATAGAATCTTTTTAGTATTATTACTTTTATATTTTGAGCTGTTGTAGTAATGTGTTTTACTTTTAGGTTAAGATTGTTTATTTATATTTTTTTCGAGATGATTTAGAATTGGGTTTTCCATGAAATTTAAAATGTGGGATTTTCCTTATTCTTGAAGTGGCAATTCTTTTATTTTTCTTTTTATTGTTTTATCGTTTATGTTATTAAGAAAAAAACATCTGACTCTTGTCGTTGCAAGAATTCGGTCGAAAGACCTCTGTTGTTGCTAGTAATATCTAGTGGCCATTATGCTAACCCTAGTGGTTTGTTCTTGAACGATAGAGGAGGAAATGATTTTTATTTGATCCTGTATGCATGATTTTGTGATTTTCATTTGATTTTTGGTAAAGATTGTATCATTAATCTTTGGGGTACTTTGACTAAAACAGAATATATATGTGTTTCTAACTGAATCTATTTTACATAAACATTAAGGGGGGTTGGATTATATGCAACCGTACCTCTTCTAAGAGGGTGTCTTTGAATTGGGCCAACAGTGAAGTGAAAACACTAGATACTACACAATAGAAAGAAGTGTGTTTAGTGTAATGAGCCATTTTGATATGTTTCATTATATCCTGAAGTCTAAGAATATAACCCATAGGACATGCAATTGAATCTTATTTGTGTTAAAAGAAAACGGTTATTTTCCTTAATGACGTAAACCAAGGATAAAATCATGACTCTTGAGTTTAGTTTGTTTAATATGTGAATTGATACTCTAGTGGCTGGTTGTTGAGTGTACAACGGTTGATTTTGAAGTTTTTTTTCGGCTTCTCATATATTCATGGAACAATTTTAAGTGTTTACTTGTTTCTTTGGCTTGCTGATGTTATTCTCTATGATACTTGTTGTTCATCTTGGTCGCTCACTTGCTGAGCTGATTATCTACCATGCTCAATTTTCTTTTGTCAAATTCTTCTAATTATGACTATTGCTCAAGAAGTAGTCCAAATCATAGTGCTCAAGCTAGTAGTAATCGTTCAACTAAGCTCTACCCGTAAACCCATTGCTCGTATGTAGAAAACTATGGTGGGCTGTTTTTGTTGTTCTTACATACAAGAATCTTCACTTGTATCCCTGGAATTGACTCTAGTCAAATCAATTCTTGGCTTCCAAGTAATTTCAGTTATTGGTATTGACTTGTTGAGTTTTCCAATGACTGAAATGTGGAGCATTAGAGTAGTGAGATGTTTCTGGCAATGGTGTTTCCTGTTAGAGTCTCATATTGAATCATTTAAGTTTATTCCCAATGGATCGTTATTCTTGTTTTATGTTGAGCATCTGAGGTACTCTTTAAGTACTAATTTTATCGAATGATGACTTGCAGAGTATGCTGCGAGCAAAGCAGCTTGGCAGTCTTTCTCAGTCTGCTAGATCTTTTTTCTGGAGTGGGTCAAGATGTGATGCAGCTGATGGAAGCTCATGCTCATGTACAGAAGATGAGACTTGCATTTCTAGAAGGCCTCGGACTCGGGATGAAATTCAGAGACCTCATAGTTCTACAATTGTAGCATCTAAGACTTCAGCAGTAGGATCTGTAGTTCCTGTAGATGGAGGTAAAGCTGCAAATTTGCTCAAAGTGAAAAGCGCCAAACATACTGTTTCTGAACCACGGGTTATATCTACCACGACCGCACTTCACAGATTGGAATGTGATAATCATGTTGTCTGTGCTGGATCTGGTAATACGATCCAACAGTCGCCTCCTATAGCTGACCAGTTTGCTAAAGCAGGCATTGCTGCAGTAAGTTTTTTCTCTGATATTGTAAATTATAGAATTCCTGATGGGAATGGAGGATTAGGCTCATCCCCCCAATTTATGGTTGACCATAGGAAGCCCGTATCTGTTGTTAGGTCTTCTAATGTTAAAACTTCCCGGAAAGAGAAAGTCCATGTAAATTCTTCATCTGAGCGAGTGAGTGGCTCAAATTTTGTTAGCAGTTCTCATGGTCCTAAAGGAAGAGCTGAGAAATCAGCTTCAGTTAAGAGTCCCAACATTGTGCTAGATAACCATCCTGGAAACTCGGGAAAATCCCTTGGAACTCCCTCAAATTCTACTGATAGAAGACAAACAGAACCACAAAGGGTTAATAATTATTCTAATCAGGGCACAAATAACGCTAGGAATTCAGGGAAGAAATATGTAGGAGAATTCGCTGATGTTTCTAGCATGTCAATAAAAAAGACGCAGGTGCAAAATGGACTTGGTCCAACTGTGAGGCGCTTTTCAGGATCTGCCTCTGTTGTTGAAAATGTATCTCAAATCCTGAGACAGTTTAGATGGGGACCTTCAACTGTAGAACAACTTGGGAAACTCAACTACTTGATGGATGCTTACCAAGCAAACCAAATTCTCAAGGATCTTAAAGATTATAATGTGGCTCTTGGGTTTTTCTATTGGTTGAAAACACAACCAGGATTTAAGCATGATGGACACACATATACCACTATGGTGGGGATTCTTGGCCGTGCAAGGCAGTTTGAGGCAATAAATAAGTTGCTAGACCAGATGGTAAGGGATGGTTGCCAGCCAAATATTGTGACATATAACCGTCTCATTCACAGTTATGGTCGGGCAAATTATTTAAATGAGGCAATATCTGTTTTCAATCAGATGAGGAAAATGGGATGTGAGCCTGACCGTGTGACCTACTGCACTCTTATTGATATCCATGCTAAAGCTGGGTATTTGGATGTTGCTTTGGACATGTATGGTAGGATGCAAGAAGCTGGACTCTCCCCTGACACTTTCACTTTCAGTGTCATGATTAATTGCCTCGGCAAAGCTGGACATCTAGCTGATGCCCATAAACTATTCAGTGAAATGGTTAATCAGGGTTGTGTCCCAAACCTGGTGACTTACAATATAATGTTAGCTTTACATGCAAAGGCAAGGAATTACTCCATTGCGCTCCAGTTGTATAGAGATATGCAGAATGCTGGTTTTGAGCCTGATAAAGTAACTTACAGCATTGTTATGGAGGTGCTTGGCCACTGTGGCTATTTAGAAGAAGCAGAGGGTGTTTTTGCAGAGATGAAAAGAAGGAACTGGGTGCCTGATGAACCTGTATATGGACTTTTGGTTGACTTGTGGGGAAAGGCTGGAGATGTTGAGAAGGCTGGAGCATGGTATCAAGCCATGCTCAGTGCTGGTTTGCGTCCTAATGTGCCCACATGTAACTCCCTCCTCAGCGCCCTCCTAAGGGTGCATCGTCTTCCGGAGGCATTTCACTTGCTCCAGAACATGCTCCACTTGGGCTTGACGCCTTCTTTGCAGACTTACACTCTTCTCCTAAGTTGCTGCACCGAAGCCCAATCATCAGTTGAGATGGGATTTTGTTGTCAGCTTATGGCCGTGACATGTCACCCTGCCCATACATTCCTATTGACGATGCCTTCTTCAGGACCTGATGGTCAGAAAGTCCGGGATCATGCCAGCAGTTTCTTGGATATGATGCATAGTGAGGATAGAGAGAGCAAAAGGGGGCTGGTGGATGCAGTAGTAGATTTCCTTCACAAGACTGGGCTGAAGGAGGAAGCCGGTTCTGTTTGGGAGGTGGCTGCACAGAAGAACGTCTATCCAGATGCTGTTAGAGAGAAAAGCTCATCCTATTGGCTCATTAACTTGCATGTGATGTCAGACGGTACTGCTGTAATAGCTCTCTCAAGGACATTGGCATGGTTCCGCAAACAGATGATCCATTCTGGAACATGTCCTAACCGCATTGATATAGTGACAGGATGGGGGCGTAGGAGCCGGGTGACGGGAACATCCCTAGTCAGGCAAGCTGTACAGGACTTACTGAAGATGTTTTACTTCCCATTCCACACAGAAAGTGGCAATTCAGGTTGTTTCGTAGGTTGTGGGGACACCCTCAATAGGTGGTTACTCCAGTCTTACGTCGAGCGGATGCACTTGTTGTAGTTTCAGATTAGATGCAGAGCATTGCATGAGTGCAGATCTATTTTTTGACCCTATTTTTTGCTAGGCTGCATATGCAACTATACTCTCAGTTTCACCTGGATCTGATGCACTATGTGCTTCTGATGGTTTGATTTATGATGTTTTTAATATGGTGTATTATTGTAGTTGATAAGTGAATGGAAAATTCATGATGTGATATTCTCTTCTTAATGTTGTAGTTAAAATGTAATATGCTCAACTCAGATATCACTAAAAAATTAATTCAGTCATTGATACATATTTGAAAATTAATTCACCCTAAAATTAAAATCGATTAATTTTTGTTTATCGGCTTGATTTTTTAAGACGCCGTTATGGTTCGTCCATTTTTTTTTGTTTGAATTGAACCTAAAGATTCTTAATATACTCCATATGTCCCTTTTTCTACAATAATTTACTTTTGTACAAAGTTAAAAGGAAAATTTGAATTTATCGTTTTATGTTGCTATCTTGACCTTGTACTATCGTTTCATTCATTCATATAACCGCTTTTAGTTAAAAACAAAGTTGAACTAAGTTTTCAAGATAATTTTATGAAAACGTGTAATTTATGAAAACTTAAGTCTGAATAAAAACTTAGTGCTCTTATTGACAAAAATATCGGGAATGAAAAGGTCGAGATTTCTTATATGGGCCTTGTAACAAGCTAAACTTTAAGATCTTGATCTTGGAGTGCTCCATCTATAATCATGACTTGAAGCTTAAGTCTTGATCTTCTACCTACGATCGCACTGTAAAAAATCATTTCAAATAACATTAGATTACTGACGTAATTTGTTATATTCAAAACGTTAAGGATACTGATTTTCCGATCAACACATACCCACATTTATCGGCAATAATATAATTAATAAATAAAATGTAAAATTCCACTACTAGCTAATGTGAGGTTTGAAGACTATAAATTTAATAAAATTACTAGCTAATGTGAGGTTTTAAATATTATGTTATACTTAGCGACATATCGATAGAAATGGTGATGGACTAATATATTTTGAAATATAGATGATTGACAATGATGTTTTGAAACATAGGTGATGAAATGAAAACATCTCATAAACATTATTGATTCTTGCTATCATTAACTCTTATAATTAATAGAAGATATAACGAGTTTGGATAAAGAATGAACACTTATTTTTTTCCTCGTAAGTAGTTGTATGAATATTATATTGTTAGAGGATAGGTCTCATATTGAATATGTTACTCCATCCATCCTATTTGTTTGTCAACTTTACTTTTTGCACAAAATTTTAGTAAAATTAAATTCGTTTCACATTACTTCACTTTTTCTCCACATTTGAACAAAAGAAGAGCCAATTTTGAGATTTCTATTTTGGAAAAAATGGATAATTAAATGAGGATGGAGGGAGTATGGTTTATTTGGTGTTTTATCCATCTATAACTAATGTGCTAATGGTTTATATGGTTTATTTGGTGCTTTATCCATCTATAGTTAGTTAGTTTTGGTATGAACTCCTATGGGTTGTTGACCTTAACGAAGCCATCAAAAACTGTGAGAATTAAGTATAATACGGGGCAAAGTGCTACATCGAAAAAGGAAGACACACTTTGAGGTCACCTCTAAAAGGTCATGTTGATGGTACCGTCATAGTTATGACCTAGCACAATGAGAATGTTGATTATTTAATTGGGAGATATCGTACACCATGATCCAAATTATTTCCAACGAGATTTAAACCCAAAATCCTCTTTAAGAGCTTAAGTCAGATGTCACCAGACTAATGATTCATCGGCCATGATTTATTTCACTTTTTTTGATTTTAAATGTGAAATGACTAATTTGTCTTTACATAAGTCACATGTTTGTCATGTGCCGGGTAGTTGACAGAATTCATGACGGAAGTTGTCAAATGAGTCATTTTATAAAACTTAAGTGAGCGAATGAGTCTTTTAATTGATAAGTGAGCGAATTGGGATTTTAGGTAAATATGAATGATTGTTCATCCCTTTTGCTCTAAATATATTCCAACTTCTATTAGTTACTTCCTCCGTCCCTAAAAGATTGTCACATTTTGACTTTTGGTGGTCAAACATCACAAACTTTGATCATAAATTCTCATCAAACAATAAGAAATAATACAGTCTTGTGGATCTTATTAGATTCGTCTCAATATATATTTTTGAAATATCAAATTTTTTAAAATTTTTTCGCACATAGAATAAGAGATATTTATATTTCAATTATTGTTCTGTTGACTATGAAAAGTCAAAATGTGACAATCATTTAGGGACGGAGGGAGTATTAATTTTTATATTAGATATGTATAATATAATCGTCTTTCATACTTACAGAAAAAGAAAAAACTTTTGTATAAAAAATGCTGCTCTGTTATACACCGATACAGTAGAATTTAGAAGTGAAAAGACAATTCTACCCCTCATTTGAAAAAAGTAGTATTTACATAAGTTTGACTTGGGGGCAAATTTGTAATATCACCCATGAAAAAAACGCCATTCTGGGGTCTGGGGTGTGTCATGTGTGTAGTGTTTCCCAAAATGGTATCCCTTTTAGATATATACAAAGTTTTCACCATTTAAACACAAAACCACACAAAAATGAAATACTCATCAAATGAGACAAGCAAATGGATAGCTACGGTGGCGAGTATATGGATCCAGTGCACCTCCGGAGCCTCCTACGCCTTCGGCATCTACTCTCCGGCCTTGAAATCCTCCCAAAACTATGACCAATCTACCCTCGACACCGTCTCCGTCTTCAAAGACATCGGAGCCAACGCCGGAATCCTCTCCGGGATACTCTACTCCGCCGTCATAGGTGCCGGAAACACTCATCGCCGACGTGGATGTGGTGGACCGTGGGTGGTGCATGTTGCAGGTCAGTGGTCGACGTAACCATGTTTACAAAAGTTTTCATGTTTATCCATCAATTTTAATGTTGAGTATGTCAGATTTTTTTTTTTTTTTGCAATTGACGATGATAATTACAACTAACGAACTAGCAACTAGCAAAATTGAAGATTGTTATACAGAAATTTATAACTAAAGTAATAGGTTCGAGTATAATATGAAACAATATGTTTCCAATAAGAGCTAAAATAGAGAGCACGTGGAATATTAAAATTTTTAGAAGAAAAATTTAGCATCAATATACTTTTGGTCTAGAACAGAATTGATGCCTTTTTATTGAATTTACATTTTTATCATTTTAAAATTTCAGTTCTCATATTAGGTCTAATTGATGAATGACACAAGTGAAAATTTACATGCGTAGTAATTGATACTCCCTCCATTTTTTGTTTATAAATAGTTTTCGCTCGAGGTTTTACATGTTCAGTGTACTTTTCGATATTTTTAGATTTAAATTATCAATCACGAATGGTATAGTTTCGATCTCATTTTTCGACTGTGCTTTAATTTGTTGCAGGTGTTGTGCAGTGCTTTGTTGGATATTTCTTCATGTGGCTTGCTGTGACCGGCGCAATTCAAAGGCCTCCGGTGGGAGTGATGTGTTTGTTCATGTTTCTTGGTGCTCATGCTCAGACCTTCTTTAGTACTGCTAATGTTGTTACGGCTGTTCACAATTTTCCTCAGTACAATGGAACAGTTGTTGGAATTATGAAGGTATGTGATGTTCGGGTTCGAATCCTCTTATCGTGCCCTGTTCCATGTTCCTTGAAGTAAATGCATGTACATCATGATTTGCGGGAATTATGAGGTAACTGTAAATTTGTAACAATATATGATAATCGCGGGTGAAGGGTAACAGATCTCATCAAATTAAGTACAAAGCCTGATAATCTTTAATGAAATCGCGAACTGAATCGAAATACTTATTCTTTGCTTTAAGCTACAATTATTCCTGTGTATTCTACTTAACATTTATTGTTGTGGCTGGAAAGACAAGAGACTAGTTGTTAGCTGGAATGTTATTATATTGGGGCCACATTTCATTGTCATCCTCTGAATCAATTTCATATGGAAAGATATGTTTATGGCAAAGAAGCTACCACGTTTAGTGCATATCAAGTTTGTTTTCTGTTCTATTTGGATACTATCAATAGAACCCTTACCCCTATATTCTTCGATATAGTGGAATAAAAAAAAATGGCTCATGACATTACATACGCTTCCTATTTATTGAGAAGCAGTAAATACTAAATAGCGTTTGGACTCCTCTCTTGGGTCAATCCGAAAACAATCCCCTGTTACCGTAGGAGTGAGGTTGCATACAATCCGACTGCCCCTACAGTCGGGAACCTCTTCAAAGGCATTAAGGCGTGTGGATATTGATGTTCCTGTTTTGTTCAAATTCACATTGGAGAGCTCTTAACTGCATGTTGAAACTAAAACATTTTTCCCTTTGAGCAGGGATTTCTTGGACTTAGTGGAGCAGTGTTGGTACAGTATATTACACATTCTTCAGAGGCAAACAAACCAATTTCTTGATAATGTTAGCTCTTCTGCCGAGTCTTCTCACTGTTATGCTCATGTTCCTTGTGAAAATTAACGATACTCCTACAAGAGATGTCAAGAAACATTTAAATAATTTCTCGTGGGCTTCTATAACCATTGCATCATATCTTATGTTCCTAATAATCATGGAGGACATTATCACTTTGCCTCGGCTCGGGCAAACGGTCTTGTTGGTTGTCCTCTTCCTCCTGCTCTCTTCGCCTCTTGGCATTGCGATCAGAGCTCAAAACCAGGACTCACAGACGTTTCTTGCTTCCTCGAGTACCACCCCATTGCTGAATGATCTCGAAGCATCGTCTGATGCAGAGAAGCTATTGGCTACAAATGGTGGCATGAATAGGTCTACTATCAGAGATGGAGCCAGTTCTGAGGATCTATTAGCTCTAGAAAAGGATATGAATGTCATACAAGCCATCGGTTCTATGAACTTTTGGCTTCTTTTCATCGCAATGATTTGTGGAATGGGTTCAGGATTGGCAACAATTAATAACATCAGCCAAATTGGAGAATCTCTAGGCTATACACTGGCAGAGACCAGTGCCTTGGTTTCTCTCTGGAGTATATGGAACTTCCTCGGTCGTTTCACGGCTGGATTTATGTCGGATGTCCTTTTGCACAAGAAAGGGTGGCCTCGCCCAATCTTCATATGTGGCACGTTAGTGACCATGAGTATTGGTCACATAGTCATCGCGTTTGGCTTTCCTGGAAATCTGTACATTGGGTCGGTTCTCGTGGGCATTAGCTATGGTGCACAATGGTCACTGATGCCTACAATTACGTCCGACATCTTTGGTGTAAAAAACATGGGCACCATCTTCAACACCATTGCTATAGCAAGTCCAGTGGGATCCTACATGTTTTCTGTTTTGGCAATCGGGGGAATATACGATAGAGAGACATCGGGTGGAGAGAATGCATGCTATGGAACTCATTGCTTCATGTTGTCATTCTTCATTCTAGCATCAGTGAGCCTCTGCGGATCATTAGTAGCCCTTGTGCTGTTCTACAAAACAAAAAGTTATTACAATCGGGTTGTCATCAGACGGTTAAGACGTGCAGCCGAACAATGACTAACTTGTTCTCCTATCTATATCAAGTAGTTCTCAATCCTTCAACAATTTTCATTTTGGGATTCATTTCTTCATTTTCATTGGGGGAGGGGAGGGTGGGGGGGGGGGGGGGTGGATGTTGGTTGGGAGAGAGAGGGAGACAGTGTGATTGATTGTGTATAGAGTCAACAGTTCCGTTGTTGGGGATATTTCATACTGTATGTATTTCTGGACACATAAATGGTGTATATCTTAGCTCAATTATTTCCTCGCTATTGCGGCGTTTCACTTGTAGTATAAACGTTAGCAAGAATTATATAATAGATAGAGCATCATTATCAAGTTTTGCCGTAGAAAAATGATGTCTCTGCTGTGATTAAATTTTTATGTGTGGATTGTTTAGGCATTTATCATTATTTATGAATTTATTCCTTATTTTATATATAATGGTCCATAATTGCAAAATTGCAATATAGAGAGATCATGATAATTTAAGGGACTAGTGCTACCACTTCAGTTGTTCATGATTATAACTAGTTATAAGGGCCCGGCAATCGCCGGGCCGAATTTTAGATTAATCAATGCTCGGGTCTAACTGCAAAACGTTCATAAGATGAATGATGGCATCCTTTTCTTATTTCATTACCCTTATCCATTCGTGAAATAATTATGAATTTCTACAATAATAAGTTTAATAAGATGTCATCGCAGACAATAATCATTTGAAAGAACTACTAATTTGTAATAATGTAAAAAATACACAATCAATTCTAATTAGACCCTTAATGGTTCTTTCCCATATAGATTTTTATGTAATTAATATTTGCAAACATAATTAAACTTCAAAAAAACAATATCTCAATATGGATGGTGGAGCTGAAGGCATAGAGTAATCGATTCAGAAGACATACACACGCCAACACAACAAAGCTCTCGATAAGCTAATTGATCACGTTGAAGATCGTCAGCACAATTTCACTCCTGTCCAAGAGGCCATGACATAGATTCATATGGAAGTAGAAACGCGGACCACTGCAAAGTGTCTCGAGTTACAGAAAGTTGCTGAACTTCAGCAAACAACAAATTCTCATAGGACGCCAAACCAAAACAGGAAGATCTGGACGTGGGTGTTGATAAACTTTCAGAACGTCAGAAAACAATAGCATCTCAATGCACCTTCACCAGCCTTATATGTACCCGTTTCAATCAGCTTTACCACGGGAAAGATACCCATTTGGCAGCTCTTGTAGAATCTATTTCTAATCCTTCAGATATTACACTGTTGAGTTATAAGACAGCAGCTTCCAGGACTATAGGAGAATCATATGAGTTCTTCATCTGCTCGATCAACATTGGTATTGCCTCATAAACTCTTACTTATGTATCAATTGGATTCTCCAGTTTAGGATTGCGCCTAGACAGGGAATTGAGCTTTACAAGACATGCAGCTATCCAAATTTTGCTTTCAAGATGCACATTTGATTTAGGAATGTTTCGCAGCTGAATTAAGTGGTAAATATTTATTATAGTTTTGCTGAAGTGCTCATAATCAAGCAGCCTGTAAGCAAACGAGAAGCACTTGATACAGCATAGCCAGCTTCTTTGACTTCCAGTGCATGAAGTTATGGCTTTTGATCTAAATTTTCTAATTTCGATTATGTCATTGATAGACGATACAATGAAAAATAAAATCAGATTACGTGAAATGACATTGTTAATGAGATCTGTGAAAAAGTTAGCTACGCCTACACTTAATAAAAATCTAATGTTGTCTGGCATACCATCGATGGCTTTCTATTTGAGAACAGAGTGCAGTCCAAAGTCTATGTCAAAATCAGTAGTGCACAAAACTCAAGGACTCAGGCAGCTTTGCTTTGCAAATTTGGTGATGATGATTTGCTAACTATATCTATTGTCATATAACATGAACATTATATTCGAGCCCATAATGCCAAAGATGAAATTAGTACAACACCTATAAAGAGTGCAATTTATGATACCACATGCAGGCTCACATTGCAACTCATTCTCTTACTCAAGAAATCAGCAACTATCTTTTTTTTAGTTAAACTTGTTTGTATTCCCAAATAGATTCCAACGATTTATTATTGTTTCCCTTTGAACTTGTTTTATGAGAAAAAATTGGAAAAACTTTTGACCTCTTAAACTAAATGATACCAAAAAAGGCAAGCATTTTGACGCAGATGGATGGACCTCAACAAAGCACAATTGAATGATATGAAGATTGAATACATAACAAAAACGGAATTGAATATTACAATTGAATTATACAGCAACAAATAAATTAATTTACTTGTTGTTTATGGAGAGAAGAATAATGTAAGTAATTTGTAGTGAATGATTACTTACATATTGAACCCTAAGGTTGAACCGTTGAACCCAATTGATGAATTTCAACAAAGTAGCACGCCAAAGCAATTGATGAAGCAAGATCTAGGGTAATGGTAGGTAATTAAAACTTGATGTTGAAAAATTGGATTGAAGCTGTAGAGTCTGCAAGACAAGAGAATCATTGATTAGAAAGAAAAATAAAGTGGCAAACAATGGAAATGAGTTTGTTGTTGAATTGTAATGAAAAGTCTGCTTCTTTCTTGATGAGGTGGTCCGGCGGTGATGAAGGAAGATGAATGTGGAAGACACTCACGTGCTTGAGGGGTTAGAATGTGGTATTAAAGTACAAATGTTAATGCCCAGAGTACAAATCATGAAGCACGCAATTAGATGTACAACTTCTGGAGCGCGAGGTACAATGCCTCAATGCATATCACGCGCCTGGAATGTTAGATGAAGCGCGTGTCTAACACGCGCGTTAGACGAAGCGCGTGTTTGACAAGCGCATTCTCCCTTTATATATATCAAAGATTATTGATTTATGAGGAATGAGGATCTTGATGAGGATACAACTCCTATATGTCTAGGTCTTTCGGAGAGCTAATAGATTTATCCGAATACCATTATCTGAATCTGTCAATAAAAATCTACATTCAGTCAATAATAATGATTAGTAATAATAATATACTCTCGTATCTTCTAAATCCAACTCAATAAATAATTACGAAAAATTTGGTTTTCAAAGTATGACTTGTATCATAACACACTAACCATAATTCACTTCCCGCCCCCAGTTCCTTCCCCCAATTACTCCACTCGCCCATCCGTTTCCCCCAACTAACCATAATTCACTTCCCGCCCCCAGTTCCAAACCACCCACGATTTTCGCTACCAAGATATCTCCAAATTCCATCAATTTAGCCTACAATATTGCTTAAAACACAATCTAAACCCACCCAATAATTCAATCCAGTCTCATATCAGTGGAAAACACCCCAAACCCCTCCAAAAAATAACTTTTTATTTGAACAAAATCCTGCAAAGAACCAATTTTAAGTTTGGAAGAAAGTTGATGGCATCAACTTCAAGGGATTGACGGCACCCAGAATCAAGGATTCCAAATCCGTTACAGCCGAAAATGTAGGAAACAATCAATTAAACATCACCCAAAATCCAATTATACTATTACTATTGGAAACCCCCACCACAATTCTTCAAAAATTCTCGAAAATTCTCTAAAAAGTTCTCGAAATTTCATTGAAGCTTCAAGCAATGACAACTTCTTCAAGACTTCGTAGCACAGGTATGATTAATTATTGTTTTACTTGGGTTGAAACTCATTGCATGGCCCAAAATCGTGAAAAAATTGCTATAAGAACTAAAAAAAATACCAACTTTATGTGCGCTTACTACCATCGATTATTTGTTAACGAATTATGGAATTTTAGTTGGTGTTTTTTGATTTGCTTAGATTAAAACTGATGTGAGGTGAAAATAGTGTCATTGTGGGACTCTGATTTATTGAATTTTTAAAGCAATATGGAAAAAGAAGGCATCTTTATTTTGTGCTAACCAATTGAATGAGATTATTGATTAAAAATGATTCTTTGAACAAATAATTGAATTCGAAATTGCAAACAAGTGAGATTTCTTCGACATGACAGTCATATTGCTTGAATACTGAAACATGGTGAATCAGGATATCTCGTTCATAATTAGATTCTATTTAATTTGAAACTAAAATGGAATGAAGTTGGGAGGAAAATGCATTGGTTTAATTTACTTATCAAATTTTAATTGGGTGATGTTGGTTTAGATGTTTCGTTGATAAATTTATTGTTTGCACACTCATTGAATTAGTCTTCTCAACAAAATGAGATTTTGGAACATAACATCAATATTGATATAACGATTGGTCTTATGCTCTTCCTAAACATGTTGAAATTTGATGTTTCATTGATAATTTGAATGAATTGTAGTTGGAACTAAAAGGGAATCAGGGTGGGAGAAAACGGTGTTCTTCTAATTTCATTATGGTTTCTTAGCAATATCCTTGAACGCTGACCATATACGGATTTCTCATGAAATTGTGTTATGAAAATCCATTATGAAAGTAAATGTGTCGATTATAATTAGATGGCATTTGGTTTTATAAGGAACATGCAAGTTTGTTATTAAATGGTGTCATTTTAATTTTTCAATATCTCAAACCCCCAATGGCACTGATCTCTGTTGAAGTTGTATGTGAAATATTTGTATGATTTGGTACCATTGTCATTGCTCATGTTAAATAGAATGTAGTTTCGATTCTCAGACTATGATGAAAATATTATGGAACTTGGATTCTACTTAATAACAAATGGCATTGTGAACATGCCACTTGAATTCAATCTGACTGGGAATGCATTGATATTGTGTTGTTATAGCATTCAGGATTCAGTAAATCTGGTTTGCAATAGCATTGTGACTAGTTAAATTGAACTTAAATGTATCTTGAATTCATAAGCATTGATTTGTGATTGAATTGCATATCATTGTTTATTATTGGTGGAATGATTGTGGTATTCAATTTTTTTTGTTATGTCACAGATTCAGAAAGTGACGGAATAGGCCCGACACCGTCTTTTGATCTAGGGATAACACTGGAAGAGCAAAGAACAAAGAGGAAGCATGATGTTGCAATAAAGATGAAGCATGATGTTACTATCATAACACTGTAATGGAATTGAAATAACGCAATTGTAATAGTACAATTCAATAACGAACTTGTTACATTGAATTGTGGATCATATAAAAAATTGCAACACATGGTTTTATTAAATGAATGCAACACAATAACACATGGTTTTATTAAATGAATGCAACACAATAACAAATATAGTGCATTCGAAGCTGCAAGTCATTGTGTCAATAATGAAATATCAAATAGAAACAAATAACGACGTAACGATGCAACGGTTTTGAATAGTAATCGTCTTATGTTGTTGAAGATCGCTTTCCGCCATCTCGCGTCTTCTTTATCTATTGAACAAAAGGAAGAAAACAATCAGTGACATGATATTCAATAAGGAAGCAGTTAATAACAAGCTCATTTGACTACACGTAAATTGACTTAATGAATTCAGAATGCAATCACAAAGCAACCTTACTGAAATCAGAATGCAATCAGAAATTGACTTAATGAATTCAGAATGCTATGACAAAGCAAATTTAATGAATTCAGAATGCAATCACAAAACAAACTTAATGAATTCAGAATACAATCACAAAGCATCCTTATTGAATTCATAATGCAATCAACAAATTGACTTAATGAATTCAGAATGCAATCAACAAATTGACTTAATGAATTCAGAATGCAATCACAAAGCAACCTTATTAAATTCAGAATGCAATCAGCAAATTGACTTAATGAATTCAGAATGCAATCACAAAGCAACCTTATTGAATTCATAATGCAATAAGCAAATTGACTTAATGAATTCAGAATGCAATCACAAAGCAACCGTGGAGTAATTAAGGCATAGTACGAAAATAACAAATCGAATTAAAGTACTCATTAGGTAATGTTATTATTGACACAAAACGAAATAATAAATAGTAGAGCAAAATATGAAAAAAAAAGCGTGGCATATTAGTTAGATGGAGTAATTTATGGAACATAATAATGTCAATAACTTGGATTATCAAATAAGCAAGAGTAAAAAACGGAAACAGTTACATAATAATCAATAAACAATTTAGTTATCATAAACATCTTATAATACGATCAAATTCTATTACAATTACATAAAAGACTAAAACAAAAATACCAAATCGAAATTGTATAGAATAATATATACATAATTAATGCATATTAATTATATTGATTTAGATGTTGACTCAAATAATGCCAAAAATCGTATTACCCAAAAATTAGGAGACAAAAAAGGAAACAGTTAAACAAACTAATTGCAACCGTGCAATTAATGCTTAAATTAAATGCAACCGCCCATAAACTTAGGAAATTAAACGAGTGAGTGTATGACACTCGCGCCTGTTGGAGAGTGGGGCGGTTTTTTCGCCTAAAAATCAACTATTTCTATCTTCCAAAAACACCCTCCTTTAATATCATCCACTAGATTAAAAACTATCAAAAACATCATGATCCAACGGTCCACAATTGAGTTATTAGGGTGATAACAGATTTGTGTTATGATATAAGAAAAAACTCAAATTAACTATGTTTTATGTTACAAATAAAATACAACCAAAGGACTAACATATCAATAATTATCCAAATCAAAACATATTTATATCAC
This sequence comes from Echium plantagineum, assembly GCA_003412495.2. Lineage (NCBI taxonomy): Eukaryota > Viridiplantae > Streptophyta > Magnoliopsida > Boraginales > Boraginaceae > Echium > Echium plantagineum. The sequence goes on along the minus strand of CM016561.1, from coordinate 28,881,757 downwards.
TTTTCAGAAATATTTTCCATTATGATTATTAATTAGTATTGATTGTCATCAAACATTATCTTTTTTGATATGGCTAATGTTTCCGTTTTCCTGGGTCAGCGAATCTGGCTATTTCGGGTAGAGCAGGAATAAAAACAATTTTTATTCCTGGACTACAGGGAACTTGTGTTCGTCTAGTAGTTCTCTTAGGTAATGCTCTCGGATACCCCTTGAGGTCTTAGGAGCCAGCGAACTCTTGAGCATAGGTGGTTCGTCGTACGTGAAGTGTGGTCGGATACGACCACAAATACTCTGATAGTTAAGTTAGTAAAGCGTGCGGGCCACGGCACGTTTTAGTGTACGGAAGTGGCCCAATGAGATTTAGGGTTATTAATGGCTATTGTAATAGTATATTCATCTATAAATAGAGAGCATACAAGATATTGATTATTACAGCCATATTCACAACTATGAGGTCGTTTTATTCTTCATGGGGTTTAACAGAATTTTTATTTGGAGTTGGAGTGTTTTACAGATTTTGCCCCCCAGAATTAAGAAACTTTATTGTAAAATCAATAATCAAAATCAAATCATTCATGTACCCTTATATCCAAATTTCAATCCATGAGTTTATAGGCAGTAATATGAGATCTCATGAAGCTTACAACATAATTGAGGCCTATTTAAGTGAAACTAGTGCAAAAACTGCTGAGAGGCTGAATGCTGAGATGGTCAGAAAAACGAACAAGTTCGTCTTGAGTATGAATGAGTATGAGAAGGTGGTTGATGTGTTCAATGGCATCAAGATTTGGTGGATTTGGGGGAAATCGAGTGGACGTGGGATGGACTTCAAATCCAACCCAGAACCGGAAGGGCGATACTATATGTTGTTGTTCCACAAGAAATACAGGGGCATTGTTACTGAAGCTTACTTGGAGCATGTCATGAAGATAGGGAGAGAGATGAAAGCTAAAAACACACATAGAAAATTGTATACAAACAACAGAAATACCAAGTATTTATGGACTCATATCGCGTTTGAGCATCCTGCTACATTCGACACATTGGCTATGGAGCCTTGGAAGAAGCAAGAGATCATTGAAGACCTTGAGACGTTTGCGAAAAGCAAGGACTACTATTCAAGAATAGGTAAGGCGTGGAAACGAGGGTACCTCTTGTACGGTCCACCAGGCACGGGGAAATCAACAATGATCGCGGCCATGGCAAACCTGTTGGAATATGATGTTTACGACATTGAACTCACGTCTGTAAAGGATAATACAGAACTCAGACGCCTTCTAACTGATACAACGAATAAGTCAATTATAGTCATTGAAGACATTGATTGCTCGTTGGATCTCACCGGGCAGAGAACTGAAAATCCGGAATCCAGGCAAGCGAAGACGGGCATATCAGATAGTACAACAACTAGCAAAGTTACACTCTCAGGACTCCTCAACTTCATAGATGGACTTTGGTCCTCTTGTGGAGGAGAGAGGCTCATTATTTTCACGACGAATCATGTTGACAAGCTTGATCCTGCTCTTACAAGAAAGGGACGAATGGACAAACATATCGAATTAGCTTATTGCAGCTTCGAGGGATTTAAGGTACTTGCAAGAAATTACTTGAATCTTGAAGAAGAAAAACACACATTGTTCCCAATCATTCAACAATTGATGACAGATAGCAAGATTACTCCTGCTGATGTTGCTGAGAACCTTATGCAAAAATCTCCAAAAGAAGATGCAAATATATGTCTTCAAAGACTTATTCAAGCCCTCAAAGATGCAAAGATTAAACAAGAACAAGAGAAAATAGATATGCTCAAGGAAGCAGCAAACACAACCACAGTCACAATGGAAAAATGATTACACATGAATCTATGATCTACTTCTTAACCGTGCGTTTTATTTGTAATTTTGTTGCTTCCTAAACTTCGATTACTTTCAAATTCTACCCTCAAACCTCAAATTTACTTTTTAGTCGTACGTTTTATTTATAATTTTGTTGCTTCCTAAACTTCGCCTACTTTCAAATTGTGCTCTCAAACCTCAAATTTAAATTTATTTGTATAAACTTCGCATGTCAAACTTATTCGATTTTGGGATGTTTTTTAGTATATCTGTCTGAAGATTAGAAATAGTCATTTTTTTCTTTCAGGAAGTGTTTTAACACCAACCCCACCATGCTTTCTTGTTCCCTGCCCCCACCACCTCCATTGAAGCTTTAAGCTCTGCAAGTCGCTATAGTCACTAAAATCGAGCTTAAGCTTCCTTTTTTTCCGAAATTGAGGAGTTTTATTTCAAACAAGAAAACATACAAAAGAGAACGAAAAATAGGGTCTTAGCTCTTACAATCATCGCCTACGAAATATAGATGAGCGAATCCCCCAATTGAGACATAATTCGAAACTAGCCTTAGTAGCTTTTACATTTTGCTAGCCTTCATCGACACATCCTTACAAATATTGTGCAAAATCTGATCACTAGGAAGCTCCCTCTGTGCAAAAAGCCGAGCATTTCTCTCCCTCCAAATGTGATACACCGAGCAGCATAACGCAATTGGGTTTTGTTCCCTGCAGCATCTCGACTCTTCACTCAATGTGAAATCGACTCCTCTAAGAAGAAAACATCGTTAGAGTGATTAAAAGACAAGCTCTAGTCCCTATACCAGCTGAGGTATTTCCCACAATTTTTCGAGTATTACAGGACACAGGTGCGGAGAGCTGATTTCATCCTCCTTTTTGATACTAAAATCCAGGTCACATTGACACTACAAGCTTCCTTATCCTCGTCTTGGAAAGCATTCTGACCCAACCTTTTGTCTTGAGTATCACTAATCGAAATTTCGAGATAACTTGAAAAGATAATAGTTTCAAACGACGATTAAAAGATAAGCCTTGAAATGGTGAAAAGGGAGAGCTTAATTAAAATCGTTAGAGTGAAAACAACCCTTAATTTTAGAGGTCCCTGGATTCAACAACTAATCTTGCAAATTCTATCCATCCAACTAACTACTTTGTTGTGTCTATACTCTATTGTCCGTACGATTTTGCCCCCAACTGATTTTTCTCTTTCACTATTCTTCCAAACAGAAGGAGGGGTAAAATAGTAATTACATATCAAAACTGTCCTGTTTTTGTCTGTATAACAGATCAGCTCAGCTATCTTATCGCCCAAAAATAAAAGATCAATTTATTTTTCAAGAAAGCTTCATTGCAAAAATGGAAGCTATTAGCAGAAGCCCTTTACACAATCATGTTCTCCCCCCCTCTTCTTTATCAAATCCTTCAGCAATTTCTGCTAAAAATCTGATCTTCAGACAACCCATCAAACCCAAAAAGCTCATATGTTGCTGTAATGATCACAACAACCTCCCAAATAATAGTAGTAATGATCAGTTTTTGGCCACGTGTTCATCTTCTGCTGACTGGGATTGGAATAGGTGGACTTCTCATTTTGCTGAGGTTGAATTAACTGAGAGCCATGCCTCTATTCTTAAGGTAACTCTAACCCATTCAACTCAATTGACATTTTCGTTTTTTTCGCGTTTATCTATTAATATTTTGCTATGTTTTGATAATTAGTAGAAACTAATATTATGAATATATGTTAAAGATGAATTCCATTATATTAGGAGTGTAATTTATATTTGTTAAGATAATTAATGAAAAGTCATTGATGGCCAAAAGTGGAACAACGAAAATGTTAATTTGAAAGAATTGAAGTATTACTTTTTTGTTTTTGTTTGTTTGTTTGTTAATTAGGACATTTGTTTAACAGTTGTTTCACTAGAGTTGATGAATTGATATCGGAATAGTGTGAACAATTTATGGGGTTGAGATACTTGTTATTGTTGATTCTGGCGTTGACTGTTGAAGTAATTGTCAAACACTTTCGAGCTCATGAAAATTGGTAAGTGGTTCCCCGCCTAAGCAAATCTAGGTTGGGGGGGATGGTCGGCGTGTATGTGTCATCACCCCTATGATTATACGGAGGTTGTTTCCGGAATGACCCAAGATGGAGTGCAGTGAGCATATATTACGTCAAAGTATATAAGAAGTTTGGGTAGTGTAATGAGCCATTTGATTTATCTGGTTATAAACAAGAGCCAGAAAATATGAGATATCTAATGTCGTAGGGAATGGAAATTCATGGAAGTTTAGCATTAGATGAAAGGATTTAAGGAAAAGGTTTAAATCATTCGTTAAAATACATCCATCACCCCTAATGGATTTTGTTTACGGACTACTAAATAATTACTCCTTGGAGTTGTCTCAAATTACTTACTTTCAAACCAACCGCTCGTTCTCAAATTCATCAATCCAAATACACTCTAAGTTGCTTAAAGATGCTTTCTTTATGGTTTGAAGATCCATGTTTCCATTTCAGCAAGTTATCTGAGTGTAATGTCACAAAGAAAGAGGGGTTGGGAATTGGGATGGCCTTTGGCTTCCTTAAGTTTAAAAATCTGTTTTCCCAATGTCACGTTACTATGTAGGGTCGGCTAAGAACCTAAATTCATACATATAAACCAAAACAAATTGAGTCTTGTCCCTCTAAGTAGGGTCGGCTAAATAGTATGTGAATTTTCATTCATATAGTTTTAATTGAAGTATTCTGTGAATTGATTGTAACTCATGGTTGGCCCTTTTGCTAAATTTTCTACCTCTTGGAATATTCCGTAATCTTAGTTATTCATCCATAACAAAGTTGCGAACCATTTCCCGAATCTTATGAGTCACAGGTAATGTAGAAAGAGAGGTTCTACTTATTCTGTAACCGATTCTGGTCTCTTTCTGTATGGTAAATCTTGCGCCTCCTTAACAAATTCATAATCTAAGGCATAAATTAAGGTGACTACAGTTTCCTGAATCTAATTAGCTCTTAGGGTAGTATCCTAAGAGAGGTTGTACTTGTTCAGTAAACGATTCCTGATTCTCCGTAGGATACGTTAGGGTGGATACTATATCGTTTTTCCATGGATTAGCAAGAATTTAAATGTCTTATACTTGATGCAAGAAGAATTTGGAATAAGATATATTTTTTCTGATAATATAAATATTAAGTATTAATGTGTTCTGATGAATGTCCAATTCACTCCTTACTCACTTATATCTGCAGTTTCAACTTGAAGAAGCAATAGAAAAGGAAGATTTTCAAGAAGCTGCAGACTTGAAGAAAGCACTTGCAGAAGTAACCGGAAAGGATAGCATTGCAGAGATATTATCACAATTACAGGTAAAAGTGCAAAATAGTTGAAGTAATGAAGAATAGCTTGTGGTGGATGAATTATATGTTAATCAAGTGATCAGTGTCTGCAGAATGACATAATCTAACTTTACATTGTTTGTGTAGACTGCTATTGACGAGGAGAGATACCACGATGCTTCAAAATTATGCCAGAGTACCGGAAGTGGGCTGGTACCGTGTTCTCTAATACAACTTTTTAGTGCCTGGTGTCTAGAGAAGAGATGATCTCAGAAGTTGGGATACAGAATTTTACTTAAGTTTCTTTTTAGTAAAATTTGTTAATTTAAGTTGGGAAATAGTCATCTGCGTTGACATAATAGTCAAGTATGCCCTTGGTGTTACCAATACCACTGAATCTAAATATTGAGGATAATTGAAAATATACCTTCGCAGTTGTGATTTAGTATCATGCAGAGTTAAGAAATCGTTTCCTGAGGTTGATCATGCTAGAACTTTAATTGAATTGATCTTATGTAATTCAAACGTCGACTAGGAAGTGCATCATTCCATACTTTATAGGTCCACGTTTCATTTAATAAAAATACCCCACACTGCTTTGTTCCTTTATCACTTATCATTTTATATATTATCTATTAAGCTTCAGTTTTATATGTTGGTATGTAATGAAGTGACTAGAGCACATTTAAGCATGACATTTTGATTCAATCTTCCTACTGCAATATTCAGACTGGCTGGTGGGTTGGCTATTCAAAGGATTCAGAAGATCCCTTTGGTAAAGTAGTGCATATAACTCCAGGCACGGGGAGATTTGTTGCCAAAACTTACAGTCCCAGGTAATTAGTGTTCATTTAGACAAATATTTTGAAGGATAGGCGATAGAGTTGAGAGACCTATAGGTGCTAAAAAGTAGTTGGGTTGCCATGGTCTATTAAGTTTTAATGAAGGATCAGTAATGAGAGCTAGTGTTTAAGTTTTTGTTGATTATCCATCTGTAATTTGATAGAATACTTGCCACTGTAATTTCTGTGTACGTAACAGGCAACTAATCACTGCAACTCCTGGAACTCCTCTTTTTGAAATCTTTGTGGTTAAAGAAGCTGATGATATATACACCTTGCAGGTAATGAATCTTATGTTGTGTCTACTTAAAAAAAGTACAAATGTGAACTTTTGTTGAGGCTTAATTTGTTGTGTCAAAACATCCATTGGGTGGCTCCCAGAAGGAGATTGGTCCTGGGTGGCTATATATGATAATCACTACTATAGACCAATTCAATTCTTAGAAACGAAAACTAGAAGCCTCAGTTAGAATTTCAAAAAAGGGTGTAAAGCTTTTGCTCGGTCAATGCATTAGGCATTGTTGCAGTAATGATGAATCCTTCAACTCCTCCAATAAACCCAATCAAGCTATACCAAAAGTTCCAATTCTTTGTACTTAGATGCTGTTCTCGTACTCAAAATTCTTGACAATTTTGTGGATGATCACAAGGATATTGTACGTCTGTTGTATCTCTTTGTGAGATAGTAGGTTTAAAAAATGTTGTTGTAAGATTATTGTCCATCTTCTAACATTAATCCGTTCCCATGAGTAAACTATAGACCAAGACTTGTCTCGACACTTACCCACACTCACATAACTGCTCTCTTAATTTCTATTGTGTTCTTTTAGGCTTCAGTTCACCCCCCACCCCCTTTCCCCAGGAATTTCAGATTAAATGGCAGATGCTTTGTAATTCACTTATGTACATTTGATTAATACGACCTCTGCCACAACCCTTTCCAATCTCTCTACTACGCGTGTAACCATGATGCTTCGTAATTGTAAAGTTCTACATTCTGTCTTGAAGCTAATAAATGTAGGTCCCTAAATGTAACGGAACCTAACTTTACACCAAATCATATAAATCTATGGGATGTAACTAAAAGTGGTGCTCCCTTAACCCTCTTTTGGGAGTTCATTACTCTACATATAACGTCGTGTGTTTCCAATGCTATTTATTTAATCTTTTCCATTATATGCTTTATGGTAACATATTCGATTTGTAGATTTTACGATGCTGAATGTGAAAATTGTTCTCCAAAAATTAATTTCTTATCTAGGTTGCATATTTCCATCAAAACAGACGGGGTAAAACAAATACAAGTTCATCATTTGATCCAAAACCAATAAATAATCTGTCAGCTAATGAAATTGAGAAGGATACAGTTATTGACGTCAAATTGACGGAGAATGAAGCTGAAAACAAAAGAAAAGATTTCGAGGAAGCTGCCGAGGAAGGGATAAAAAGTGTGATCAACTTTCTTAAGAAGAAAATTCCTGGATTGAAAGTTAATATGAAGGTCACAATTACTGATGAAATTGATGAGGATATTGAATCTATAAAACAATTAATGGAAGACGACAACAAAAATAGTGTTTCTAATGAGGACGCTGAAGAGGGAGCTGGCGAATTCGACGGAACTGAAAGTGATGAGGTTGCTGCCGGAAGTGATAGTGATGATTTGGAAGACGAGAAGGGTCAAGATATGAAGCTATTTATTGGTGGGCTCTTACATAATAAAGAAGATAATCCTACAAAAGAAGAATTCTATCGCATACCAGCTGAAATTAAAGATATCAAGAAAGATTCTTTCATGCTCCATATTCCAAAGAGATCTCAAGATCATAGTACTGATAAAAGATTTGATGCAAGTGCTGAGGTTGCAGCAGCAGCAGCTCAAAGTTTCTCAGAGGTCATGCCTCCTGATGTGGCAAAAGCATTTATGATTTCTAATAATGTTTCTCCTAAGGTACGTCAAGTTTTTCTTTCTGATCCACTTCTTCTGGTGCAGCTAATTGCTTCAGCTTTATTATGTTAATACTAGTATGAGGTACACCATTACGTTGCAAACAGAACCATAGGATAATTTTCTTACCATCATCCCTTTCCTGTAAGACAAGACTGATCCTTGTTTTATAAATGTACTACTGTAGCAACAAATTTTCACAAGTCTAAGAAAATAAATCAAAGACAAGAAAAATATGTAGTTGCAAATAATATCTTTATTCATGATTGATTTGAATGCGACATGAGTTCCAATATCTAATACTCCTTTGATTTTCCTACAACTTATAGCTTGTCCTTGAACTCTTGAATTTAGTAGCTTTTTAAGTTCTTGAATCGCTGCTTGAGGATTTAACTCTTGCTTGGACTCCTGAATTTGTTGGCTTGAAATTTTGAATATTGCTGTTGTTTGAAGAATTCTCTCTCAATCTTCCTCTTGAGCTTCTGATTTACCTCCTCTAAATTATGAGAATGACTCCTTATATAATCATTTGAGAGCCAAAAGGCTTTAACCCATTTACAATGCAGGCCTATTGACATGAAAATCTAATGTATTTATCTTATTTATTTAAAGATAAATATTGGGTTTTCATCCAACATAAATATCTCATTTATTTCAATGACAGTTAAAATGTACCCCAATTTCTTCTAACATCTTACACTATTTTTTTTACACTTTGCAGGTCTCAAGAGATGTACGAGAAATTGTAAAACTAGCTTTTAAACAGGCGCAGAAGCGGAATACATTTTCTGAAAACACGACTTTCAGCAGAATTATTACAACTGGCTGTGATTCAGATCCCTTTGAAGGTATCTTTCTTTAAATATATATGTTATTTCTCCACTTCTTTGAGGAGTTTGAACTTCTTCTACATCTAACATTGTAAGGGCTTCAGCGAACACCCATCATTAGTGTTGTGCATGAGCCGAGCTTTCCGAGCTAGCTCGTTCGGCTCAGCTCGGGAAGCCGAGGCTCGTAATAAAATGAGCCGAGCCGTGAGCCGTGTTCCTGGCTCGTCAGCTCGGCGAGCTAACTCGATAGTACATATGTTAATATAATTTTTAATAAAATTAGTTATATTATACTTTTTCAGTCATTTCAATTATTATGATTAATGTCAATTTAATGTTTCCATTTACATTGTTACATGTTGGTTAATTTTATTACTTGTTACATGTTAATAATATTATTAACTGTTTATGTAAAATAATTTTTTGTTATTTAAATTGAACTTGAAATTTCGAAATGAGCTAGCTCGAAGCTCGGCTCGGCGAAAGCTCGCCAAGCCGAGCCGAGCCTAAGGCTCGTTTAGTGATGAGCCGAGGAAAAAATTCTTGAGCTCGGGCTCGGCTCGTGTACAGCTCTACCCATCATTCAATGTACCACTCCGGAGCCCTAGCGGTGGACACCCACCCAAAATCTTGGTCTTTGATAAAAAAAGATTATTAGACATATTTTTTTACGTGAGCTTCCCCCTTGACCTGTTGGCTGTTGGCCGAGTTCTACAAATGTTTGAAATTTGACAAGAATACCTTTCAGAACCTTCGTAGCTTGCATCCACCTTATTTATCTCGTCTTTCACTCATCAGTTTATGGCTGGTTTTTACCGTCCTTGAGATATAATGTATGTGTATCTTCTGTACGATTTTTTCTTTCTTGAGTGGGTAATGGCTTTGTAGTGCAATAAATTGGCTATTACAATAAGGATGGAGCAGGTGCTATTTCGCCATGCTCGTGTAAGATGAGGAAATTTGGTGAAATTTTACTTATATTTTGTAAAAATTGTTACTAAGAAATAATGGTTTTACCCTCAATTTTAACATATAAAAGCACCAGAGTTAGGTTTGTTATCTTAAAATTGTTTCGAAAAGTTTCATCCGTCCCAACGAAGAGGGGAGGTTAGTATTTATATCTCATACAGGGGCATGCATGTGGCAAGGATTCGAGGACATATCATGTTGTGTACAAAAAGTATACGTATCCCTTGAAGTAATTATAATTATTACAACACTTGTAACCTCTACTCTGTTATGCAGGTCTATATATTGGAGCATTTGGTCCGTACGGTGCTGAAGTGGTTCAATTGAGGCGTAAATATGGAAATTGGAATGCAGTTGATACTAATGAACCTGCATCTGTTGAATTTTATGAGTATGTTGAAGCAATTAAGTTGACAGGGGATCTAAATGTTCCTGCTGGACAGGTATGCAGTTATTTACTTCTGTTTGTTGTTTGCACAGTACATTACTGTTATTTACATCTGTTTGATGTTTAGTTTTTAATGGTTATCTGAGTTTGTAATCTAATTAATCCATGTTATATTTGTAGGTGACATTTCGTGCTAAAATTGGGAAAGGGAATCGGCATTCAAACCGAGGGAAGTATCCTGATGAACTAGGAGTGGTAATGCTCAAAAGGCCCTCCCCTACCCACTCCCTCTTTTCATATCGAAAGTAGAGTTGTGTGCATGCATTTGGTTCCTGTTTTACATTATGGGGTTAACAGTAGTAAAAGTATCTCGTCATGTAACCCTCATATGTGTCCCTGTTTTACATTATGGGGTTAACATTAGTAAAAGTATCTCTTGGCAGGTAACCCTCATATGTGCGATTTTGCATGGTCAGGTTTTAAAAAATATTACTAAAAAATAGTATTTCTTGTTTTGGATGGCTGTGCTTATCGGAGCAATAATCGAAATCAGATGTGATAGTTTTCCACTTGCTTGTTACGACATTTCCATAAATATTTAGTGTTAGTGATGTTATGTTTTTTCCCTTTTTCCACTTGAGTACATAGTGGTTGTTTGCGACTTTGATGATAGAAAAAGAAAACACTTACAAGTCATCTTTCTATAAGATTTCTTCACATATATCTCGCACTTGAACACTACTAACATTAGTGCCTTAGTTGTACAAGTAATCATGTTTTTCACCTTGATAGTTAGGAGTTGGGAATAGGGCACATCATCTCTGATGGAAATTATAGGTTGTCGACAGCTCAGGGCTCTAACTTGGCAATTAGACTAGATCGCTCGAATAATAAAATGGCCATAGATCATCTTGAAGTCAAAATTCATCAATATGAAGTAGCGAAGTACTAGTATCTCTGCAGATCAAACAAATTATGATCCTTGTTTACTAACTGAAGTTAAAGCTATATAAATTTACTAATAGATGATTGTGACGCCTAACTTTGTGCAGCTAGCAAGCTACAAGGGGGAAGGAAGAATTGCAGATTTTGGATTCAAAAGTCCACGATGGGTCGAAGGAGAGCTTCTGCAACTAAATGGCAAGGTAATAAAAGCACTTAGGTTGCCATGACATTCGTTGTTATTGTTCCACTTGTCTATTAAATATCAACGATTTCTAAGTACTAATAATTTTCATTATGTCTTAAGACTGGGGTAACGGTTTTTAAACAGTTGGCGTGGTTATTACATTGATTTTTCAAACCCATAATATATTTATTTTCGTTAGTATGTAGTACATAAAACTTACGGTATCCAAAAATATGCAATTTAGGGTTGCAAAAGCCAAGATAGTATCCAAAACATAATATAAGAATGTTTAAGAACCGTTGTATATAATAGACCAAATCAGACAACTCATTACACTACCTACATATCTTATCAATTATCTATAGTGAAGAAGTGGATAAGTCTTTGGTTCTTTGAACTTCATACTGGTGTCAATTCGGAAACAAACTAAATGTTATCACATGGACAAGGTCGCGAACAATCCACCCTCCTTATCCCGCATCCTCTTTAGAGACATTGGGGCGTATTGTTGTTTTAAGCTTGCAGGTTAAGAGCCTAATTCGGAGTCTGACTAACAACGTCATTGTCTATATGATCAGGGCATGGGTCCATACGTGAGAGGTGCGGACCTCGGTTTCCTTTATGTCATTCCTGACCAGAGCTTCCTTGTGCTCTTCAATAGGTTGAAGTTACCCTCCTGAGTAGCGTTTCACTATTAATGCATCTTTTGTTATTGCATGTTGAACTTTGATATAGAGGAATTTTTGGGATTATAATGCACATTTGAGAAATTTTACCCCTATTATGTTGTAGTGGATCACCTTGATGATCCGGTGACACGTTCTATGATCCAAAAATGTATTTCCTCCATGTGATATTTTTTTGTTGTAAACTAGCGATGAATTATGAAATACAATAGTATTAAGAATAATAAATACAGAAGTTTGTCACGAATAGACAGAGGTTGGACCTAGTGCTAGAAAGAAGTTGGGTAACCCGTGACCCACTCGAGCACCCGACTCGACTACTCGACTCTATATGCCACTCGATTGTTAAGGAGTATGGTAGGAGTCGAAGGTGGTGCTCGTTCGAGATACCCGACTCGCTTGGTAGTTACCCGGACTCTTCACAAACTATGAAATTATCAAATAAATAAATTAATTTAATATATTTGTTCAAATATTATCTATTAATTAAGTTTTGTAAACATTATTATCAATATTTCAAATAATTAAGTATTATGCAATTTATTAATGTTCTAAATATACCAATCTATAAATTCCATTGCAAAAAATGATATGAATTGCAATATATGTAATAACTAATAATCAGAAATTCTGACAAATTGCTCTAATATAACAGTAAATGAAAAAGTATATTGCATAAAATTTATCTAAATTGCTATATATATAAGTAAGTAAGAACAAGACTTTTTAAAAAATGGTTATATATACTATATATGTAAAACCATTAACTAAACAATACCAGAAATCGGCAATGTTAATATGCCATATCTATATATTGCCAAAAAAATTTATATAAACGAACATAATAGATGACAAGCAAAACGAATATTTAACTAGGCACAAAAAATAAAATCAGAAGCTACATTCATAAAAAAAAAAAGAAGAGTAAATGGCTTCATCGATCACTCACGTTTATTAAAAAACACTAGTCGATCACCCTAGTATGACTTTGTATACTTTCGATCACTCATGTTAGGTATTATGTATACTTTTGGTCACTCACACGTTTTTTTGGTACAACTCTTGATTTTTCGAAATTTTTAACATTTTGGTAAGGATATTTTAGTCATTCTCTCATAATTTTGTCATGGAAATGTAGAGTGCAATGGAAGTTAATGAAAGTTAGTTGATGTATGTTAAAAAATTATGGGAAAATGACTAAAATACCCTTACAAAAATGTTAAAATTTTTGAAAAATTAAGAGTTATACCAAAAAAACGTGTGAGTGACCAAAAGTACACATAATACCCAACATGAGTGATCGAAAGTATACAAAGTCATACTAGGGTGATCGACTAGTGTTTTTTAACAAACGTGAGTGATCGATGAAGCCATTTGCTCAAAAAAGAATTAGAACAAATTGAAATGAGCACAGACTGAAAGCACACACCAATGGTGTTTTTATTTGTTTTTTTTTTTTAAAACACACCGATGGTATTTTGAAAAAAAGATGATTGGAATAATGGGAGCATATTGATGATTTTCTCTAAGCATTAAATTGAACAATGACACTTATTTTCTTGAAGTTGATGAAATAATAAGGTACATTGTAAATGTGAAAATATATTATTTGGATAAAATTAGACCTCATTAGATCAAAATTTCAAAGATTTTGATGATCCAATGGCAGGATAGATGGTTAAGCATCTCATAAATCCAAACTCTTTGTGATATAGTTTGAATAACATGATTTACCAGTTACTAATTTAACATGAAGTTTATGATGAGGACCTTCTTTTATCAAGAAGAAGATCCCCATTTCGGGTAATAGGCTCCAAAGTCCAAGGAGAGCCCAAAAGTACTTTAGACCACATTTTGGTGTAAAGAATGTGGTTCAATTTCAACCTTACACTTGTCATCATCAGGCTACTTCAAGACCAAGGCCTTTGCCTATAAATACTCGATCATTTCCACTTGAGAAAGGGTTGAAACTTTTATTCACAAAAGGTTGAAGCTCTTATCAACCAAAGAGTAAATTTCTTATACTTTATACACTCTAAACACCCCATAGAATACTCTCCTCCATACTCCAATCCCCTTTAGTCACTCATTCAAACTCATACTAACTTGATCGTCGGAGTGGCCGCGGCCTAGCCAGTCGTGGCCTTAGGTACCCGGAGCTTCCTTTAGTCACTCCTTCAAACTCATACTAACTTGATCGTCGGAGTGGCCGCGGCCTAGCCAGTCGTGGCCTTAGGTACCCGGAGCTGGAGCTGGACCATTCAGGAGGAAGTTCACCTCACCAGCAACTACCCCCAAGGCCATGGATCACAGGAGCACCTCCCAAGAGAAGTCCAGGAGCACTTCAATCTTCGTGGAGGTCCCTAGGAGGCCTAGGACGGGGTCCCAGCTCTATCCGGGACATCCACGAGCACTCTCAACTCTTGAAGTGGCCCTGGGACATGAGGGAGAACGTCCCAGACCTTCTATACCATTCCGGGTGGAAAAGAGACAGGAGTCCCCCATCGTACACAGACCAGACAAAGAGCCTATGATGGACCCCTTTAAAGTGGAGAGCATTCCCAGAAAAAAGTTACCACATCAATTTACAAAATGCACACCTCACTACCGTCTACCGGTCAAGATTCGTGGGTCGTAATTTATTAAAAAAGATGTTGATAATTGGTGACAAGGTACACGGGTGCACCCGAATTTCTAAACTTTGAATATTCACCATGTAATAATCAATTCTATATTACTCCCTAACATTGTGTAGGAATATGACTAGTGTCCCAAATTAGTTGTTACATTTCTCAAGAAAGTTGGCTGAAGTTTGTTTGTGTACAAGGTTAGGAAGTTGGTTGGCTGAAAGAGTAATAATGTCTGGTCCAACAGAAACCCAACAAAACCTTGAATTAATCGAAACAAATGATGAGTGTAAGAAGAGAGAAGGGGGAGGGGGTGTGGAGGATAGTATGGGTGGTGGGGTTGGTGGGAGTTCATCAATACATAGGTCTGGTTCAAGGCCTCAGTTGGATCTCTCTGGTGCTGCTATTCATGGGAATTTTGAGGAGAAGGATCCTGTTATTCTTTTGCCTAATCAATCTGATGATATTTCTCACTTGGCTTTGGACATTGGAGGTGAATATCCAATTCTTGATTTTACCCAACTCTTTGTTTTTTGTTTGGATAAAGTGATGTCTTTTTTTATTATGATAAAATGATATTGGCTTTGGACATTGGAGGTGATTACCCATATCTTGATTTTACCCAGTTCTTTGTTTTTTTTGTGTGGATAAAATGGTGTCTGTGTGGACTAGTTGGCTTTTTACATTATAGGTGATAACCCAATTCTTTGTTTTTGGTTTGGAAAAAATGGTGTCTTTTGGTACTAGTGAAGGTTGTAGTTGTGGCCAAGATAGTATTTTTTGATATTTATCTCATTGGCTTTGGAGTTTGGATATTGGAGGTTGTAATTTTGTCAAGATGGTGTCTGTTGATATATCTCACTTGGCTTTGGACATTAGAGGTTTATACTTAATTCTTGATACCCAATTCTTTGTTATTTGATTTGGATAAAAATGGCATATTTGGTACTAGTGAAGGTTGTAATTTTTATTTTGGCCAGAATGGTGTCTTCGGGAACTATTGAAGCTTGTAGTTTTGCCAAGATGGAGTATTTGGGTACTAGATAAGCTTATGATCTTGATACAAAATGGAGTAAATTGGTATAAGTGAAGCTTGTAATTTGGCCTAAGAAAAGGTGTATTTTGGTACAAGTGGAGCTTGTTGTTTCTTTCTTCTTGGAGAGGTGTCTTTTTGGCTCTTTGAAGATTCTATAGTACATTAACATTCTATATATCCTTTCAATATGCTGTCTGTTAGGGTCTCTTATCAAGTTGGTGTATTTCTCAAGACACGAGGACAGGCTAGTTAATAACAGGAGAAAGCAGATATTCAAGGATAGACTTGGTGTAACTAATGGTGGTATGAGAAGTTATCCTATACTTGGAGGAAGGCTTCATTTTGTGAAGTTTGAGACTAGAAAAATGAATGAGTGCCTCGATTTTATTCATTCCAAGCAGCTTCATTGTGGCGGTAATAACTTTTCCAAATCATTATTGCAATACAAAAATTGCTCTATGTTTGATAATATTATTGTAACCTAACAATTGCACTATGTTTGTTCGCCTGCTACATGCTAATTTAGTATGTAAGATCAATTTAAATCTATTATTTCTATCGATAGGTATGGATTCACGACATTGGCGCTCTAAGATCCCCAACAATGAGAATGCAGTAATCAAGGTAATCTAATTGATTTCAAAGATATGGTCTATTGGAATATTTTATTAGCTTCTGATCTTGCAGTAATCATGATGAACTAATTGTTTGTTTCTGCAGTTCTAGCTTAAGATATGATCATATTCAATGAATATTTTCTGATAGTTTAAGTTTGTGAGAAGGCTACAGGGGGTGGGGCATATAAGTTTTCTGATCTCTTCAAGGAGAGACTTGGGGTGAGTATAGATAAAGAAGATGAAATGGACTGCCTTGTTGCTGGTGCCAACTTCTTGCTCAAGGTACGGATTATGAAGCCTTTCTTTAGCATAATAAATCATAAAAGGCAAATGCAAACATGTATGGAGTTCATTTGCCAAACAGAGAATATATAATTTGTTCTTGCTGAAAAGTGTGGGTGTAGGTAAATTTGCAGGGCTTAAGAATTTATACATAGTTTCTTGCAACGTTTTATACGGTTTCGATATCATCAATTAATAAGATATCCTCCTGTAACAAGTAGTATTTGTATGTCATGAATGTTCATCTAATAACTGTCAACATTGTGGTATACAGATTTTCTAAAATTTGAAAGAACCCCTCGTATAGAAATATTTGAGTCCAGATTCCATAAGTGGCCTTTTCGTTTTTTTAAACTACTTCGATTTTTTTAATTTTATTTATTTTCATATAGACAATCTGTTTTGAGCTTTACTCTGAGCATATTATTTTTAAACTAGTTGGACCTGTGTTATATTGGGTTCCTAATACATGACACGTGGTTCTAGTATATGCTTCTTTCTCTTGCTATCATGATTCAACTCCATAGTAACAAGTTAATTGAGTAAATCTATCTGTTATAGTTTCTATACTGCTATTGTGAAGAACGACTCTACTGATTAAACTTCTATTAACAAAATGATAAGAGATCATGAGATGGTGGCAGTTTTATTTACTTGGAGGATGGTTGGTTGCATTTTTTCTCTTCTGATTCTAATATCTATCCTCTGCGACATGAGTAGGCAATTCGTCATGAAGCTTTCACACATATGGAGGGTCAAAAGGAATTTGTTCGGATTGACCATAATGATCTTTTCCCCTATCTGTTAGTTAATATTGGATCAGGTGTGAGTATGATCAAGGTATTAATATCTTCTTTCGTGACTATATAATATATTTGTTCTTTACATTGGAAATATAAAAAAAAATAGTTCTCCCACAAGCTTGTATATGAAACTACTGCCAAAATATATTTTCTTTGTGTTCGTTTCTATAATCTGACTGGCTGTCTTAAAGGTGGATGGAGATGGGCAGTTTGAGCGTGTTAGTGGTACGAACGTTGGAGGTGGTACTTATTGGGGCTTAGGAAGGCTATTAACAAAGTGCAAGAGGTGATGCTTTAGGTGTTTTCTTAGTCAATCTGTGCTAATTTTTATATGAATTATGTAGTGTATTTTGTTCATTTCTTTAGTTTTGACGAATTGCTTGAGCTGAGTCAACGTGGAGACAACAGAACTATCGATATGCTAGTCGGGGATATTTATGGTGGGATGGACTACTCAAAGGTACACTTACATAAATTAATGAACAGAAAAGATGAATGTTGCAGAATATAGCTTTCAATATAATTTGCTGCTTTCTTTGAAAACTTCTTCTCTTCTAATGAATAAGTAATTATAATTGTTCATCTTTGAGATTATATTCTTTTAGTTTCTGCAAATTACAAGGAACAGTCCCCACTGTACTATATATCTTTTTATTTTCCTTTTTGTGGTTGCTAAGTTGATTGCAAGTTGTATGTAATACAGATTGGTCTCTCGGCATCAACAATTGCATCTAGTTTCGGGAAGACAATTTCTGAGAACAAAGAGCTTGATGACTATAGTCCTGAAGATATTTCTTTGTCCTTGCTAAGAATGATTTCCTATAATATTGGCCAGGTAAGATGTGTGATGACTGCTATTTGTATTGGATGCTTTTTTTATTTAATTTAGAATGACATGGTTTCTAAAATCCCCTCCAAAGTATCATGTAGACACTGCCATACAGTGGTGCAGAGGTTGAGTTTGAATGAATAGGTTAAGATCTTATCTCTTGCAGTCAACATATATGTTTAATACCAAGACCTTGTAAGATATAATTACATAAAGCAGTTTTCTTCTGAAAAAACTTCTCTTAAAACTAACTACTTTATTCTAAATTGCTTATAGAAAAGTTCCTCCCGTTCTTAGTTCTCTGTAATTTTCCATTGCATTTCTAGTATCGAACACAATAAACTGTTCAAATTAGCTTCATTTTATGTGTCTGCCGGACCAGTGTTGACATTTCTATGTATTCAACTTTAGTGTTGTGTCTTTGCACCTGATAACTCCTACATTTTGTAGATTGCGTACTTGAATGCGTTGCGCTTCGGACTAAAGAGAATATTTTTTGGAGGTTTTTTTATAAGGGGGCATGCTTATACTATGGATACCATCTCTTTTGCTGTTCATTTCTGGTAATAAAATTCAGAATCTGTACTATACTACAATACTATTTTAGGTTCAGTTTATTTTATATTTTTGACAAGTTTATATGTCCTTTTTCTGCACTGCATCATGTCTTATACATATTTTTCACTTCTCTTACATTAGTGTTTAATTATTAATCAAGGTCGAAAGGCGACGCACAGGCGATGTTCCTCAGACATGAAGGCTTTTTAGGTGCTTTAGGTGCATTCATGAGCTATGAAAAGCATGGTTTAGATGACTTAAAAGTCCATCATCTGGTGGAGAGGTTTCCAATGGGGGCACCATATGTTGGAGGAAATATTCACGGTCCACCACTTGGAGACTTGAATGAGAAGGCAAGGTTCTTTTTTATTTTCATCTTTGATACTCTTTACTTGTGTATGTCATTATTATTATTGTTATGTTTTCTTGGGGCACGGGGGTGGTTTTATAACTATTTGCAGTCTTAAGTGTAAGATTGTTGAAGGTTGTATTTTATCCTAGTTTGTTTGCACTAACAGCTTGCTCTGGTGTCTGGCGAGTATACATGACCCAGTGGTTGGTTAAGTATTTAAATAGTAGTTTATGAGTTCTAGGGGTGAATTAAGTGGAGGCGGAATCTAAATTTATACAATGTAAAATATGTGCTGTTGAATTGTCCTAATTCCAACTTAATGCCTTTTTCTCATAAAAGGTGCCATGTAGAGTTAACAAGTTCCTGCAAAGAAAAGACACATGTGATAGTTTAATGAAAATATCTGGTATCAGTTGTTGGCCACAGCTTTGTAGCTGAACCACATAATTCTAAAGTGACCTTGTCAAAAGTAAGAATATTTTATATTCCTGGCTTTCTGCAAAACATCTAGTGTATACATTATTAGTTGTTAATAATTTACTTAACTGAAAGTGTATACATTATTAGTTCCTATAGTGTTCTTGCTTGCCCCTTCAAACCTATATATACTAATGAATGTTTTTATAACTCCACGGCCAGTTATATGGAATATAATCTTTTTCGGTTGATTTGACTACAGATATCATGGATGGAGAAGTTCATTCTAAAAGGAACTGAGATTACTGCCCCGGTTCCAATGGCTCCTCCTGGGACAACTGGACTTGGAGGCTTCGAAGTTCCTTCATCCAAGGGAGACAGTCTGCGGTCTGATGCGAGTAATTTAAATGTTGGTGTTCTGCATCTTGAACCTACACTGGAAGTTTTTCCGTTGTTGCGGGACCTGAAAACGTAAGAAAATTTCCATGTTGGGTTGTGTAATTGTGAATCACTTTGCACAGTAAAAAAGTGAACTTGAGTTTGTTAATCTTATTATTTTCCATCCTTAGCTTGTGATGTTTTTATCCTATTTGTGTGCTTACCCTTTATCCTTCAGTGTGCCAGGTAATGTGCTTCTTTCTTTCTTGTTGGATTTCGGTTGATTCTGTTTTTTTTTCACAGTAAGAGTGATTATGTGTCATTGGTTGTCTCCAGTTCTCACAGATCTCTATGTTTTATCTGGTTCCTGGTATTTGCCCGTCACATTACTCTTTTATTTTATTTAATGCACCCTTTCGTGATCCTCTTTTCTCCTTCTGTTTGTTTTTGTTGGATCATGGTAGGTGTAAGATGGTAGGGTTTGTGCAGTTAATGAGGTTTTTATGCCATTTGTTGTCCTTAGTTCTCACAGGGGGGCAGCATTTTTTTTTTCTCAGTAGACATCTGCTTATCATTAATCTGTTTGCTTCAAAGTTCTGTAGAAGTAAATAAAATTCTATTCTGCACTAATTATTTTTTGTTTTTCAGATATGAGCCTAATACTATAGACCTCTCCGATCGGGGTGAGCTTGAGTAAGTTCTCACTCTGCCAAGTTCTAGTTATTCAGGTACCTAAAGGTATCAGCATGATCTGAGGTGTTTGATTGACCTTCTTCTGAGGAAAAAATTGCAACTCGTGAATCACCTTCTTGCCTTGTTTTTCTGTACACTACAGTTTTACTAATATGCTCCTAAAAACGATAAACCAAACACTTCACTTAAATAGCTATCTTTGTATTATTATATCAAGAGATCAGCATGTTTAGCTCTATTCATGCTAGTTATTCCTTTTCTGTAGGTATTGGGTCACTGTGCTATCTGACACATTGCCAGACCTTGTCGATAAGGTATGTTTTTTGACTTTGTATTTCACCTGAATTTTACACTTTTTCCCATCTTCAACTTTTCACGTTGTTGATCATAGTCATGGGTTTACGTATAAATTATTACAGCTTGAATCAACCTTGGCTACCTACTTCTTGAGAAACCGCTTACCTCTGTGTTTCGTGCTGACTAATCAACATTGACAAGGTTTCCGTACTATATTAAGCATATTATATTTATGTAGATAAAGAAGTCCAAACATCATTGTTCCTGCAGATTTTAGACATGAAGTAAGATGCTAATATCGAAAGTATTTTGGTATATTGGCTTCCACCTGGGAGCCTAGAAGCTCATCGCTAAATTCATATTTAGGTTCTAGTAATCAACTGTCTATAGTTGTAGATTGACTTATGCATGCAGCCATAAATATTTATGACTTTGTCATAAAGTGAAGCAATCAATTGGATGTTTAGCAATAACATTTTATCTTCTAACTTCTCAGTAAGGTATATGAACTGGTGGATCAGGGACATAATTTGTTAGCTGTTTGAGCATTTCCTGTATCTTCCCCAGAATCATTGATATCTATGAGGCTAATGCGAGGATAATTTATTTCTTCTGCTATAAGAATTTTTTCATTGTGAAGTAGAAATTAATGGCCTCTTATTGAGTGTCAATTACTTGCTCAAGGCATTTGAATATTAATGATATAATCTTCCAAATTACATTTAGTGTTACCAGAACCCTAAAAATTTAATTTCTATTCTCTCATATGTGATTTGGCTGATTCCAACTCTTAAGACAAGGCTTGGTTCGGTTTGGTTTATTATATGTGATTTGGTATTACTTTGTGGTAACTGATTTTTTTTCGTATTGTAACCTCGATTAAATTGTGATATTTTTTTTTTCTCCTTTGATCTATTATTGTTCCAGCATTTCTCTATTGTTGTGCATTATAAAGTTTCCCATTTATAGATTGTGCCCCATTTAAAACTACTTTGAGTGACTTACAGGCAGTAGCAAGTGAAGGTGCTACAGATGATGCTAAAAGGAGGGGTGATGCCTTTGCTCGTGCACTGTCAGCCCATTTAGCCAGGTAGCAATATACCGCTTTATTTCTTGATCATGGGTAAAGGTGACTACGGAAGTAATAGAACCTAGGGAAATACCTAAGACGATAACTGGAAATTCTTTCTCATAAATTTATTGAGGTCTGATCTCTGAAGTTATTCCGAATTGGTTGTAGTTTCCCACATATAGAACTTTCGATTATCTTTCCAGATAGCGTGAGAATATGCATATATATAATATATAGGGGTTATCCACTAACCGAAGGAAATCTTTTTTTAAAAACAAAAAAATTAGGTCCCACTTTGGCAAGAACGCACTAACAAAGATAGACCCAGCTAACTTTCATTATTGAATACAGTGACTATGTAGTTAAATCTCATTGTGAAAGACCTATTATTGGATAATTCATGGGTCGAGCCAAAGAGTGTGAACTATACAAGCTCCCACAATATTATAAAGTAAAGGCTTCGACATGTATATATATATGTTGCACATTGCACTACATTAAATATTTATAAGATGTTTGAAGTTGTTTTGTGCCTAGCTAAGGGCGCTCCTAAAACATGTTAACCTGAAACTTAACAGCTGTTCTGAGAACGAAGCTGATTTCTACAGTTCTAACGTATCTTTTTGAATTGCTTATCCAAACTAGGTTGTCTAATTGGTCACATGTAGATTAAAGAGTATCAATTTATTTGCACCTTAATGAAGTAGAATCATTTTCCCAGAATCCAAAAAAAGAGACGAGAGAAAATTTAAAGTGTCTATACATTTGACATTTCATGTCAACTTATATTTGCGATTTTATAATGGTTTCATTCGTAGTTCTTGTATTTTCTCCTCCTAGTATATTTCTTGTTTCAGATGGCTACCTGTGAAAAACATAGAAGATCTCTTTTGAACCATTTATGCTTTTATAGAGAATAGGCGTTTGATTTATGTCCTATTAATGTACACATTTCATATACAAGTTATGACTATTCAAAGTTCCTTCCTTTTGTTTCTGGGAGATAGATTGATAGAGGAGCCTGCTGCATATGGAAAATTAGGGCTGGCCAATCTATTGGAACTAAGAGAAGATTGTTTGAGAGAGTTTCACTTTTCCGATGCTTACAGAAGTATAAAACAGAGGTTATTGTTGCTAAGCCTTTGCATTATTTCCAAAAACAAAGAAGCGTTTTTGGATGTTTAACTCATCTTTATTTCATAAGCATTGACTTCGCTTCTTGTTATTGGAGGGAAAAATTGTGTTGGCATATCAAATTTTTAAAATGAAAGACATCCTTTTCAAATCTCTGATACCGAACTGTTACTCAATGTTCCTATTACTCAATAGCTCTTCATCTGTAATTAATCGATAGCATCCTTATCATATGCCATAGGGAAAATGAGGCGTCGCTGGCTGTTTTACCTGATCTTCTATTGGAGCTTGATGGTATGGCAGAGGTATGTAAAGTTAGATGTGCCTTTCAGTGGAGAGAAGCACCATAGAAGTTCTTCAGAATAATATATGTGTTTCTTCAATTGTTTTTCTTGTTCTTCATTACTGACCAGAATCTATTGAAGTTAAACATAAGTTTATCTATTGGTTGAAAGCTGTTGGAACTTCATGTTTCTGTTATTAACCTATTGAGGCGGTCTTGTAGGAAAGAAGATTACTTACGCTTATTGAAGGAGTACTCGCAGCTAACATCTTTGATTGGGGTTCACGTGCTTGTGTTGATCTTTACAATAAAGGAACGATTATTGAAATATATAGGATGAGCCGCAACAAGATGCAAAGACCTTGGAGGGCAAGTTCATTTGCTTTTACTTTGCATATGAAGCACATAGATTATATTGTCTATAGGCACTTCTATGTAGAAATTTTTTGTAATATTTCTAATATCTTACTCCTTTTTGTATCAGGTTGATGATTTTGATGCTTTTAACGCAAGAATGCTAAGATCTGGACAGACCACGTTACCCCCATATAAAAGAGCATTGCTGTTTGTCGATAATTCTGGTGCTGACGTTATTTTGGGAATGCTGCCTCTAGCAAGAGAACTTCTTCGGCGTGGAACAGAAGTATATACTTAGATATTTTTCCCTGCAAAATATGTTTGAAACTGAACTATGCTGGGAGGATCTAATATGCTAATAACCAGTTCTACGATCTTAGGATACTCTTTCCAACCACTTCAAATATACCCTGGAACTGTTATCTTCATTGTTTTAGCTAAATGAAGTTTGTTAACACTTTTAGCATATCTTCTAAATAATGAAAGGGTGTTCGCATTGTGTTTTTGGTTTGCTTTCTAAGTATAAACAAACCATCTATTCAGTAAAACTCGGTAAGGGATTGATTTTGCAGGTCGTGCTGGTAGCTAACTCCCTTCCCGCTTTGAATGATGTGACTGCAATGGAGTTGCCTGATATTGTAGCTGAGGCTGCCAAGGTAAGTCTTAAAATGCTTTTGATATTCAATTTTTGCCCTTGATTTATGCTTTCCTTTCGCAGATAAGCATACCATACTGTTTCTTTACATTCCCATAAATGATTACATGGCCCATATCATATGCCATGATTTTATATTTGCTAAGCATAGTGGCACATTGAGCTGGTATTGAAGCTATAATCTAAATAAGTACTAATAGGAGCATGCATCCTTTATGGTATAACTTAACCGCTGAAATCACGGTTTTTGGTAGTTAATTTACAATTTTCTTGTAATAATGTTACTCTGGCAATTTGTCTTCCGGGGTCACTAACTCAACATGTGAATCTGTTGTTCGGCAGCACTGTGACATACTTCGTGGAGCTGCTGAAGCAGGAGGTTTACTTGTGGATGCTATGAGTAGCATTGATGACAGGTGCAACAAAAGTTCATCATCAGTACCATTGATGGTTGTGGAGAATGGATGTGGAGGCCCATGCATAGATTTAAGGCAAGTAAGCTCTGAGCTCGCTGCTGCAGCCAAAGACGCTGATTTGGTAAGATGGTTTTCTTTGTCAACTTTGTATCTAAAATTCAGTGTTTGATTGTGACATATATTTGAAGCATGATAAGAATTCCTAGTGATTTATTTTTATAAGTCAATTAAATGTCCAAGTTTTTTCCGATTTAACCAAACATTTGGTTAAATAT
Organism: Echium plantagineum; assembly: GCA_003412495.2. Taxonomy (NCBI): domain Eukaryota; kingdom Viridiplantae; phylum Streptophyta; class Magnoliopsida; order Boraginales; family Boraginaceae; genus Echium; species Echium plantagineum. The sequence goes on along the minus strand of CM016561.1, from coordinate 28,856,692 downwards.
GTGAATCTTTTCCGTTTCTTTTTTCTATACGATTGGCGAGGTGTACACTGTTCGCGATCTCCTGTTAATACTAGCGGTGTTTGACACGGCTCTTTGTTCCCAAGAAGCAACTGCCTCTTTATCTTTTAATGGTGTTTCTGTTCAAATAACTTTTGGTTCTGATCCCCCAAGAAACATGAGAAAAACTCAGCCAAAACCCATATGGCCTATAACCATCGCAAATTTGCAATCAAGTTTCTTCCCTTGCTTATTGCGCTTCTTAAATGAAACTTGAATGTTGCATTTTCCAGGTAGTTTTGGAAGGAATGGGCCGCTCTCTCCACACCAACTTCAATGCACGGTTTAAATGTGACGCTCTCAAGGTAATCTATTCTTCACTCGACACAATGTGCGATTTCCAGATAAGATAGGAATGCTGACTCTTGGTTTATATTAGAGTTACTACATCTTTATCGAGCTCATCTGCAATTCTGCGTTTACTCAATTCATCATCCTAGACGTATCATTAGTAGTCTCCTTATAACCTAATATGTTGCAGCTTGCAATGGTGAAGAACCAAAGGTTGGCAGAAAAGTTGATTCAAGGAAATATATACGACTGCGTTTGCCGATTCGAACCAGCTAGCTAATTGTTCAGATCAATGAACTTCCTTGAGCAGATGCTTATGTAGTATGTATTTAGTAGGGAGAAAAATGTGAGTTCAAAACTCACAAAAGTAATTTTTCTTCAAAACTCAAAAGGTTCATCTTCTGGCTAATAAGCCAATTGAAAGTCAATCTGACTGTTTTTAGTTGATACACAAAATTGTAATAGTTGGCCCATATTCTCAGAAGTGGGTGTTTGTTTTCTAAAAAATAGTAAGGTTGCATCTGGTATACATGAATGAAATTATTTAGGAACGAAAATACTAAAGTAACGGAATGAACAAAGAAAATGAATGAATTAATGAATCTTATTACGTTGTTTGGTATGAAAGGAATAAACAATGTGATTGAATTCTTATAATCAGTAAAAATTTTTTGTTTGGTATGAAATAATAATAATCATAATATAACTAAATTACTAATATATCCTTGAAATACTATATAATTTTGAAGATGGATAATATATTGATAAGAATAGAAGTATTCAATTATAAAAATCATCTCTAATTATTGAGTCATTATGAAATAAAAAATAAAAAGTCTTGTTATAAGATTATCTGTATATTGAAATAAAATTTTATAGTCTTAAAAATAATAGGTTCAAATGTCATATTAAACTTTTGAAGTAAATAAAAGCAAACCATTATATAGTCTTCTTAAATAAATTATTGTGACAATCAACTAAAAACCATCATATTAGTACCCGGAAAGTGCATAATCAATAATTAAGTAAACAATGTATAAATATTAACAAGTGGTCCTAAAAAAGTTAATATAAATTCTAAAATATTGGAGTTTGTATTTCGAATAACAAAAGATAAAAAATAGCGCCTGTAAAAATATTAAATTGGACAGTTTGAAAAATGGTTCTTGTATTTCAATTTTTTATATGAGTTATTCAATGTAAAATTTAATGCTTTTAAAACGTTATGGTTTGAGGGATATATATTACCTCAAATGAGTTATTAACTAATCTTATCAATCTAAGTAATTCCAACAAATTTAATTTTATTTAATTTCATTCGTGCATACCAATTACGCCCTACGCTTAACGAAATAGTGTACCTTGAGAAAGAAAGCTTGACCATATGTTTTTTTATTTATGATTGCATCTCGACAAAAACCGGGTAATTAGCAAGTCGTTTTTTTTTTTGCTAGATAATGCATTCATTTAATTCAAATAACAAGAGTTTTGAGTACTAGGTACTCTATTATAACAGTTCAAATGAAAAGTGTTAAAGCAACAAATAGAAATGTCATAAAGATTATCAAAACATCCAATACTAGTTGGAAACCACAAAACGCCACAATTATTCAACATAACTTTTTGTTCCAGATCTTTCCAATCTTCATTGTCGCTTAATTCTTTGAAGTGTCTAATCCAAATATGTGAAGCAAAAATGTCAGTGACAATAAAGATATTGTGATGGTTGTAGTAATCCAGGAGGATAATAATAGTGAGAATAATTTCTCCAAAGGAAGTCAAATCGAATGTTTGTGTCCGTTTCTTGTTTCATGATAGTTTTTCCATGAAACCTTTGACGGTTTCCTTTTATAATCATAGAAACTTCCCAAGATGGGCGAGTTTAATTAGAGATTCCAAGGCAAATCCTTGCGTCTCTTTTTCTGCAACTTCTTTGGCAATTGGTCTTGAAGATGTTGTGACAGGTATTCAAGATAGCTGGAAAGTTTTCTTCGGGGAACGGAGTTGGTTATTGTTCATTTTTTTTATCATGAATCAATAGAGCTTTGGTCCAAGTCATCATGATAGCTTTATGCATTGCAAGTGAGTCCTCGATGGAGGGAGGAGTGGCATTGAATATTGCATGATTTCTAGTAAGCCATATCGTCCAAAGTATACAACAAAAATTAAGAATCTCGTAGTTATTAATGTGCTGATTACTTCTTTTTTGATTATTGTTAAGAAATTCAGTTACGGTTTTGAAAATGTCATTTTCAAGAGTCGTTTTCAAGAATGTGGTTATTTTTTTGGTACGTTGCCCAAAGAGGTGAGGCAAAGGGGAGTTGAGGAACAAGTGATTGGCAGTTTCTTCATTTTTATGACAGAGCTGACAGGTGGTGTTAATTTATTTTTTAGTTTTGTTTTTTATTAGATCAAGCATATGGAGTCTATTTAGAAGAATGCGCCAAAGAAAGCATAGGGAGTCTATTAAGTCGTTTCTATTTTGTCAGACACCATCTTTATTTTATTTTATTAATAGAAATAATGCATTACAATATTCAAATATCAATATAATTCATAAACGGAAAGAGGTAACTAGAGTCAAACTAATGAGAGAAACCATCTCTTTAACCAATTTTCTTGTTAACAAGATGACTCGAACCCAAGAGGGCTCGAACCCGATACCTCCGCTAGAGATGTTAGCATACTTTGCCACTAGGGCAAGATGTCTTGACGTCAGAGACCATCATGTCTCTATGGGCACAGTCTCTTAAAAGGTATTAACATATTGATGTAGATTTGTCCTAAGACGTCTGTCAAACATTAAATTGATGTTCAATTTCTTACATATAAGATTTAAACATTTCTTATACGGCTCTTTCTAAAATGTGCCCTAAAGATACATGTTAAGCACTTAATATGGTAATACAATTCAACATTCGTAACCATATAAGTAACATTCATAAGCATACAAGGTAACATTCAAATTTCAAATATAATTAATTAACAATTGTATTACCTTATTAGTTTCTTAACCTGTGCCCTAAGGGCACATTTTAGAAAAACCCTTCTTATACAACGGAGTATTTGATGACAAATATATTAAAAGATATTACTTAAATTTTCATTTAGTTAAAAAGTATAAGTAAGTATTCAACCATATTCAATTTTACCATAAATTAATTTTCTTTTATATATTTCATATTAACATGCAACATGATAATGTATAATAAGTGTAGCTTTGATGTTTCAATTTCAATAAATTTTGCTTCTTAATCTTAAAGTTAGAACTATAAATTATTGCTTCAAAAGTTGGTTCATTATCTATTGATAAAATAATTTTCAATTAATTGAAATGGATTAGTTTAACTCAAAATATTGTTATTTGGATTAATTAAGATTGCATATTTGTTACATTGCCTTTGATTGCATTTAACGGGTGCCTATATTTGGAAGACGGAAATTTTCTAAGGCAAAGATTTTTGTCCGTTTTGTCCTCAATGATTGTACAAAGTAAGAGTTAATTGCTAGAATGGTCCAGTAAATGGGAGCCTGGTGTACTTTGGTCTCCGAAAGTGGCACGTCGCACATCGTAAGTCGATGTCCTCCCGGGTCAATATATAAGATCCTGGGCTACTCCCTCTATCGCCAATTGGTTTTAAAGTGGAACCCCATAGAACCTTATCATGCCCTAAAATAATATTTTTTTATTACTTTTATGGTAATCAGAGCTAAATAACGATCCTGTCCTAAAATAATACTCGTAATTTTTTTTTCTCTTGCTTCTCCTACAGCCGCAGTCGTCCATCACCATACACACGTACCCACCTCATCTCCATGGAACATCAAACTACTTCACCCACCTCTGGCTCCAGTGCCGTCAATACGACATCCACCCCACCTACCTCTCCCTATAATCCTCGCTTTCACCCTGCTATGACGATCTCTAGTATCCAATCTCACATCACTGTTACCCTCGATATGGACAAAGTTTTGTATTCCACTTGATCAGAACTTTTTCAGATTCATAACCGACGTGTGATAAATAGACTGAGTGGAACGACAATGAATATGATGTTGGGTGTTATCGTAACTAGACTGAGTGGAACGACAATGAATATGATGTTGGGTGTTATCGTAACTCATGGTATGATGTTGCATCTTATGCTTTCCAACACTCCATTACTATTGTTATTATTAGCAAAACTGAACAAAAAAGATACTCCCTCCGTTCCAAAATACTTGACTTCACGTTTTTCGAAACACAACTTCAATCATCAATTACTTTATATTTACATTATATAAAATTACAAAAAAAATAATATTATGAAAGTATTTTGAAAAACGAATTCAATTATATCAATTTTAAATTTTTTTTTTGGACTAATGAATATAACGTAATTTGTAGTCAAAGTTTGACACGAATTCCCAAAACGTCAATTAAATTGGAACGGAGGGAGTAATTACCAAACTCGAAGGCACAATATCTAGAACTACACCTCCTTAAGTTATATTTGTGACATCAGGCTATACCCTTCAAATAAAAACTCATTCTAAAGAACAATACTTCTACTAGACAAAACATCAAACAAACAAAGGTAAGAATTCGATGAATCGCAATAAGATGAACAAATAAACATTAAACTGAAAAATTAATGGAATTTGAACAGGCGAAATTGAATAGATTGACATTAAGCAGCAAAACTAATGGAAATTGAGCATATTAAGGTAAAAATTGATGAAATTATAATAAATTGAACAAGCTAATATTTTTCATGTTTTTAACTTTTTCACTCCTTAAAATAATTTATTGACTGATGTGAGTGCTCTATGCTAAAAAAAGCCACATGAAAAATTCTAGTTTTTTCTAGTTAAAAAATTTGTATAAAAAATAACTAACCACTGTTCACAATAAACTAACCAATTCAATTTTTATTTCTTAAAAAGCAAATAAATATATGTAGTACTTTTTTTAACATGTTTTATACTTTGTGAGATTTAATATCCATAATTATTGTGCATTTGACAATCTTACAGTATAAATTGTAATTCGCACATATTAGACTGTGCACAAATAACTAGTAATGTAATACAGTACCTTAGTTAGAGTTTATAATTGAGTTATATATGTTTAATATATTAATAAATATATGTGGTTATATAATTTGGATAATAATGAAGACTTAGATACAAACAACTAAATGTTAAAACCTTAGAAATATAATTAAATTTATGTTAAGTCTTAAATAATTACATATATACATCTATAATTAATCATCTATTTCTCTTTTTTCTTTTTCTTTTTTAATTTTTTATATGATGTGGATCGTTAGTGTGTCTTTTTTAAGAAAGTTGGTTAATATCCTAAAGGAGTCACATGACGTAATTTTTTCTATCATGTCTTAATTGCTAAATTTAAAAACTTATCATTCAAAATAGTAATGTTTTAGTAAAACATTAGATCCAATTAACTCGTGATTTTCGTCGATATAGAAAATCACGCACATCATGCTATTGAACAATAAATATATGTTACAAATTTATTATCAATTCGATTATTTTTAGAAGTAAATACTGCTTAGATGGACTATTAGTTATGGATTCTATTTTAAGTAAATATATGATTTGAAGTTTTAAAATAGATTAATAGAAACAAATATACAATCGTATTACGTTTCATAATATAATTAATAGTTATTACTATATAATACTGTAATTGGTTTGAATCAAATTAAATATATACTCTATTTAACTACTCCAATCCTTCACCACTCTTATATAATCTCACTAATTTTCTTTAACATTTAGTCATTTCAACTGATTTATCACTTTCTCTTAAACTTTATTCTAAATCAACCTCCCACCCCCAAAAAAACAATCAAGTTCTTTTTCATCTTAACCACCAAGCTTTATTTAACAATTATTCATCATGCAATCTAGCTCATACTTTCCATCCTCATGTCAAAGCGATGAGTTTGATTCAGAGTACCGTTTCTGCATAAAAAGCACTAACTCTTTATCGAAATCAGATACTTTCGTCTCTCCTTCAAGTGAGCAAGTTTCTGAATCAAAACCTTCTCAACTTGAATCCCATCAGTTGGGCAAAAACAATCAATCTTCCAAGAAACAAATGGAGAAAGAAAAGGATGACGAAGATGGAGAAGAATCGGAGTTTTCTTTTGCTACTCATGAGATGGAAGCTTATTCTTTAATCTTAATTGATGCTATCGATGGGAGCAGACAAATTTTTCCTGGTTTTCCCGTTTTCGACACAAATTTATTTTTAGAAATTGAGGAGGATCCTAATATTAGGAGCATGATTCGTGCTTCGATTGGGAAGTCCCCCATTCATTCTACAAAAGTTCCGGCCGTACTAGACCATCTTGTTACGGAAGAACGGGAGACTTCTTTATCGACCTCATCTTCTCTTGAATATGAGCTCAACCAGATTCCACCCGAGTTGTACTGCGAGTGGAAGCCTGGCAATAAAAGAAAAAATGGACGATCCCCAAATCGTTTAGTTAGATGAAGTCACGATAACAACGATCTAACGATCGTAACATATTGGGGGTCCTTGTCAAAAATAAATGTGACCCTAATATAAACAAGATGTTTTTTGACTTTATATCAATGGTACTTTTGTTAGAAGAAGATTATCAAATGTTTTTTTTGTGCTTTAACTAGTTCATCGATCTATCATTTATATGTCTCTTTTCTTTTCACTTATGGATATATATTTATTATGTGATATTTTATAAAGTAAATAAATAATAAAATAAAAAACATCATTAAATTAAAAAAATAAATATATAATATGCGGGCCTTATAATAAAATGTGTTATACGATATCAAATAAAAAGAGAAGTATCACCTCATTATTAGAAATTGAATGGCAACACTATGATAATTAACAATTTTAGATAAAAAAGATTCTTAATAAAACTAGTGATATTCTTATCTATATCTATATCTATATAATATAGATATATATACAAAAATATAAGCACCAGTTGCTTAAAAGTTTTTTCGTCTTTCAGACAGAAATGCCCTTAATAAATGAGGACACTAAAATAATTCATTTTGACAAATCTTTAAGTCATAATAGAATCCTAGCTATCTCAATCAACATTTGTTTTTAAATAATAAAATAAGACGTTTAATCATATTAGAATGTTCTATTCTAAAATACTTCCTCCGTCCCTAAAAGATTGTCACATTTTGACTTTTGGTGGTCAACAAAATATGATTTAAAACATAAAATTCTAATATTCTACATGCGAAAAAATTATAAAAAGTTAATATTTCAAAAATATATATTGACACGAATCTAACAAGATCCCACAAGATTATATTATTTTTTATCGTTTAATGGAAATTTATGATCAAATTTTATAATATTTAACTACCAAAAGTCAAAATGTGATAATTTTTAGGGACGGAGAGAGTATTAAGTAAGGAACCATAATGATTTAAAGCCGCTAATACACATTTTTGCTTCATTATTTATTTTTCTACCAATACTAAAATATAAAACATCTATAGCCTATAATACGAGATGCTAAAAATCAATCCTTTCATAAAGGGGAACACGATTTTCATCTGTTTATATGTGATCAATGCAAATATACTTCATAGTGATGTTTTTGTAATAATATGAAGAGTTAATGATTAGGGATATTACTTACCTTTTTCCAATATTATCAGTTGATCACTTAATTTTTAAAGGGTTTTAGTCATTCACCTTTTAGAATTTGTCTCAGTTGGTCTATTGACTATTTTTCCGTTGATCAATGCCTGTGATGATCATTGTTAAGGATTTCTTTGGCATTTCATGTCGAAATTAAGGGTCGGTTTTGAGTTTATTTTTAATTTTTAATTTTTTTGCTTAATTTCGACATGAAAAAAACAAAAAACCCTTACTATTGGTCATCACGTGTGTTGACCGGGTCGACCAGCTGAAAAATGACTGACAGACAAACTGAGACAAATTTTAAAATGTGAGTGATCAACTGAGACTTTTAGCATCAAAATAGCGCTATTCAAGAGTCTCCTTTTTTTTTAATGTTTTTTAATTTTTTTAAAATTAAAATAAATTATGAAAAACTAATTATTTCATAAAAGATTTGAAATTCAATTAAGAAAAAAGAAAAAAAAAATTAAAAAACAAAGAACAAAGAGACGTATTAGCTTTCTTCTTTATTTCTTAATTTTTTTACTTTTTTCTTAATTGAATTTCATGTCTTTTATTAGTCAATTAGTTTTTCATATTTTATTCTAATTTTAAAAAAAATTTTAAAAAAAAAGTTTATAAAAAAAACTAAAAAAAAGAATTACAAAAATTTTTAAAGAAAAATTAAAAAATGATGATTAAATGTTTATAAATGTGAACATACAAAATTGCCCTCTTTAAAAACTTACAAAATGCACCCAAAATCTTTCAAAACGCCCAGTGACCAAGTTTTCCCAAAAAATGCAGTTGAGTGATCGAACATGGTCCATTTAAAATGAGGGTAAACGAATTGAAAATATTAAATAGTTTCCTTGATCTTTGGTGCCATTAACCTATGTTGTATGGACATATGTTTTAGAATGGAAGTCACAAAGCAAAAGGAGGAAGCAATACATCACACAATAATTTTTGTTCTTATTAAATAAGAAGTAGAATAAGGAAATTGAAAATGAATCAAAGCTAAAATATTTTCCCATAATTGATAAAGTTGTAAATAGAGAGAATTATAAGGATATTTTTAAGGACACTAGTGTGAGTGCTCTCCATCTCAGCCGTCCACTCTCTTCTTCAGCTCATCTGATATCTCCGGAACCAACAATCACGATCACGATTTAGTAACTGGTCTACGATATACTCCCTCCATCCTTAAAAGATTGTCACATTTAGACTTTTGTTGGTCAAGCATTGCAAAATATCATCATAAATTCTCATCCAACGATAATAAATAATATAGTCTTGTGGGATTTTGTTAGATGCATCTCAATATATATTTTTGAAGGGTTTTTCTAAAATGTGCCCTTAGGGCACAGGTTAAGGATTAAATATGGTAACAAAATTGGAAAAACATAAACAAATAAGGTAATAGATTTGAAAAAACTTCCTATATTACACTTTGAATGCAAATTGATTATCAAACATTTTCCTTTATTGACTCCTTAACCTGTGCCCTAAGGGCACATTTTAGAAAAACCGATTTTTGAAATATTGACTTTTTATAATTTTTGCATGTAGAATAAGAGATATTTACGTTTTAATTCTTATTTTGTTGACAAAGAAAAGTCAAAATGTGACAATCATTTAGGGATGGAGAGAGCAACATTTATTGCAAAGTAATGATTATGTACTATCATTAAAAAACTTATATTTCCTCCGTGTTTCTTGTATGTCTCTGGACATTTTCACATAAAGTAAGAAAAATTAAAATTAATTATAAAATACGTTGAAAATGTAAAATGTCAATTGATTGACACTATATTATTGGTTAGTTGATAATTTTAATGAAAAAAGTAACAAAAAGTACATTGAAATTGTAAAAAACAGACTGAATTGTAAAATAACATACAAAAAAACCAAAAATCTAAAACGTCATACAAAAAAATAAAGGAAGTACAAATTTATATTTAAGTTTAGGCTAATAAGCATTGAATATATAAATATCTATACTATATATTTGAATATATAAAAGCCACAGTCCACATGTCATGCTCTCATTTTTTGAATTTATTTATTTATTTTTAGTTGGTAGTTATTCTTTTTCTATTAATTTAGTTTGATCGGTAGTTACCTAAATAAAAGCTCATGATAAAAATTCGCCTTAATAATAAGAGTTAAATTTAAAATTATGTTTATATCTCATTTTTAACTCTTTTGAAAATATACATCAATTAAACACATCGAACTACTGTAATATATTTTTAGTTTAATTTAAATCATTAACAAAAATTATGTATATTTTTTTATTAAAAGAATATTAAATTAAACAAAATATTAATTCGCGGGCGTTGACTATGCACCGTGACTAGTATACTTAATTATTATGTTAAATTCTACACAATCACACTTCATTGTTATGGCAAATTATTCCCAATCATATCGGTATATCACAATAATTTCAACCAAATGTCAATTTATGTATATAAGAAATAACCATACAAACACTTTAATACTTATTTTAAATTGGGATAAATAAAAGCTAACACACGTCTAAAACTCTGTTAAATAAAGCTAATACAACAAGTTTAAGCACTACTCATATTACATATGAGATTCTCAAACTATAAAAAAAAAATTCAATAATGCAGGGAAAAAACATAGCAAGAAAATGTGCAATGGTTCATGAGATTCTTTAGCATGATGTTTAAGCAAATCATTAAGCACATGAGTTAGAACTCTATTTTAATCAATTCTATCAAAAATACTCCCTCCGTCCCTAAAAGATTGTCATATTTTGACTTTTGTTAGTCAAATATTACAAAATTTGATCATGAATTCCCACTAAACGATAAGAAATTATATAGTCTTGTGGAACCTTGTTAGATTCGTCTCAATATATATTTTTGAAATGTTAACTTTTTATAATCTTATTACATATAGAATAATAGATATTTATGTTTTGAATCGCGTTTTGTTGACCACCAAAAATCAAAATGTGACAATCTCTTAGGGATGGAGGGAGCATAAAATAAATGTGCAAGTTGACAACAATAAGTTGGACGCCATCGAAAATATTATCAAGAAAAACAACCAAATTGAGAAAAAAAACATGGACGTACAAGCTGTCTAGATTCATGCTCCCCCATTTGATATATTTCCTTTTCTTTCCCCACATAAGGTTGTGTTTGGTACGCGGGAATGGAATGAGATTGAAAGGAATGGAATTGAATTAGTTTGTATTACTAAGTTTGGTAGTTAACAATGAATTTTGATTGCATTCCCTAGTTAATTGAATTACCTCATTTGAGGTAATAACCATTCCGCCCAAATTGGGGGTAATGGATGATTACCTCCTACTAAATAATCAAATTAGAACAATCGGGGGTAATGTGATAATTCAATCATATTACTGCTCACATACCAAACAAAGTAATAAAATTCATTAATTCATTCCTTTCCTTTGTTTATTTCATTACTTTGTTTATTCCATTCCTACACCATTCCATTCCACTATACCAGACGCAACCTAAGTTTCTTGTTTGTTAGTATTGAATTGGTGACCTAATTGCGTACTCGGAGACCAACATACCTTTTGTAGTAATTAAATTGAGGATTAATGACTTTATGGTAAGTGATACGAGTACGACCCTACTTTGAGGTTAAATATAGTATAGACGTGTGGGGTGGACGTTCAACAACTCGCCTCACATTTAACTAGGACAAAGATGTATCCAATCACTAAAAGACACATGTTCTGTAACGTGCGAATATTGCGGAGAAGAATTCTATAAATATGTAAAGATAAGGTAAAGCATATTATCTCCCTTGAATATTTTACTCTCAAATACTCTTGACTAACTTGATCGTCAGAGTGTTTGTGGTCGAATACAGGCCACATTTTTAAGTTATATCGTAAGAACCAAAATAACTATATCCAAAGATAGAGGTCTAAACCCCGTCTAAAATGGCACCGACTACTCAAACTTTAAGAAAGTATGGGAGCGGTTATCTTTTATATAGAAGGATTTTTTATGCTAGCTATCAGAACTAAACTCATTCGAAATTCTAATTTTTAGAATCTTGTTAGTATCTAGGGAAAGGTTTTATAAAGGGCCAGGGACGGATATAGTATAGAGCAAGAGGTAGCAAGTGCTCCTCTTGCTTTTATCATGTGAATTTACTAATTTATTTCTAGTTCAAATTATTAATCTATTTTTATTTTAAATCAACTATAGTATAGGTATATAGCAATTAAGTAATATATTTTCTGTTCTTCTCAAAAGCCTACATGAGGAACTAACTATTGAGGCTGTTCAACTTCTGCCTCATTACATGAGCGATGAGTTTTACACTTTTACTATTTATTAGTTTATCTTATGGCTTTAATTTAAATTATATTAATGCTAATGTTTTGTGTCAAATTCTAATCAAATTTATTGTTTTGTGTAAGTAAGAAATTTTTATTTTAGATTTATATCATTATATGCACAATTTTGTGATTTGAGTTTGATCAATTTGAGATATTTTGTGATTTGGGTTTGATCAATTTGAGATAATTTATTGCAACCGAATGTGATGAATGGATGAATGATAACTTGGTGGTTTATATTTAAAAACATATATTCAATTGCGTGTCAAATGAAGCTATTATTGAGATGTTTCAAAGCATGACAAAGCGTCGTGGTCAATTGTAATTTGAACTTTGTAAATCCGTATCGAAACCTTTTTATATTGGCTTTTAATCTTTTTTAATGGTTATACATTTTAACAATTGTGCTACCTTTTATATTATTTTTTGCGTCTGTCCTTGTATAGGGCAATTATTTATGTGGAGTAATTACGAAACATGAGTTAGATTATTAGAGTTATTTTAAGCTAAGTTTCGGATAGTTGTTTAAATTGTAAGGATAAATACAAATATTTATAGAGTTTCCTAAGCCAATTGTGCGTTTCATGTGCTTTTTGATGTTATTGGTTCCAAATTTAAGACTTTTCTAAGTCCAAGAAAAGTTACTTTTGTTTCTATATTCAAATATGTTATTATATGAATAATATTTATATTGAAGCATTTTCTCATGAGAGAGGATGAGTTATCTATGAGTCTCCAAGTAATTATAGAAATAAGGCAAGATTAAAATAATGTAAGTATTTAAAACTAAAATTTCCAATTGTTTTATTGAGGCAGAGGAAGTCCCCATTAATCTAATAATATTTTTTTTTAATGTTTCTTTCCCCAAAGGTAATTAGCAAAGGAATTTATCAATTTCATTAAGAATTCCAAAAAGGAAATTTGTAAACTCCCGTAGAGTAGACAAGATAAATTGAAGAACAGACTTAACTAAGCGAAATTCAAAAATTTGGCATTCCAACAATTTTTCTTTTTAATTTTATTAATGATATCCAACAAATATTTGAGTTCTATCATAATGAATGCCTAATTTAACACCTAGATAATTTTCAAATTTAGAGATTTACGAAATATTGAGATGGTCTAGGATGTCTATTTTACATTTTATTTGTGCATAAGGATTGAAGGTGATGATTAACTTTTTGTAATTGATGATTTTATCAGATTCAGAACAAATTTTTTTAAGGTATTGCAGAAAGAAGATATGCAATTTTTGTTTATTTGGATAGAGGAATAATTGTTATCTGCAAAACGTATATGAGAAATGACAAAAAATTTAGCAATGGAGATGACTCGGAGTTTACCAATAGTGGATCGTTGTTACATTATTTTTACTAAATGTTTGTGCACAGTCCAATTTGCACAAATTAATTCATCATATTTATAATATATGATTTCGATTAAATTATATATAAAATTTCAATGATAGAACATTCTTTATGAACTTTAAAAATACTTGTGCATAATTATAATATTTTTATGTAATTGTATTTAATTCATCTTAAGTAAACTTAAATTTAATGTGTAAAATTATAATTCTATATAAAATCACATTATTAAATAACACTAATTAAAATCCTCCTTAATTGTAGGAAAACACGAGGCTTCATATAAAACCCCTAAATTCCCCCCGCGCCCATACTATATATAGTGTAGATTGTATCTGGCGAAAAAATATATATTTTTTCTTTTTGTAAATTGGTGATAAGAGAATTAAAATACGATGATAATAAGGTTTAAACTCGAGACTTTTTAATTAAAAATCTGAATCAGATGTCAGTAGGCTATTGAATCATCAACTTAGCAAAAATATTAATGAAATATAACTGGTCCAAAGTCCAAAATAGGAAAGAATATTCATAGTATTTATTATTTAGTTCGATCATTTATTTTATCAAGTTATAATTTAATGTTTAGGTACGTGTTTGATTGCGTGACTGGTTTCTCCTAATTTTCTCACCAACCCCTTTCAAATACTTTTCAATTCTCCCAAACTTAGAAAGAGGACAAAGTTTTGGGACAGGTTCAAAAGCTGATCTTTTATACACACATTACAATAGTGAATTTTAGGAGTAAAATTATAATTTTACCCCTACTTAACTCTCTCAGATTTTTATACTTTCAGATGAGAGGGGCAAATTAGTATTTTCACTTCTATAATGCATTAGTCTGGTGTGTATAATTAACAGATCAGCTTTCAACCTGTCCCAAAAATTTTGTTTTCAATTCTTCCAAACGCAGCTTTCAATACACACACCAACTCAGTGTTTTTGTTTGAAATTACTATTATGCCCCCAATTGAATTCTCTCTTTTACTACCCTTTCCAAATAAGGGGGGCAAAATTATAATTACACCCCAAAAAACTCCGTTTTGGTGTGTGTATAACAGATCAGCTGTCAACCTGTCCCAAAAATTTGTCCTCTTTCTCACTTTACACACACACATTACACTATTTGTTCTTCACTTCAAACTCCCCCTCCCATCCCCCCCCCCCCCCCCCCACCCACCCACCCCGACGGACCCCCCAACCAAACCACACACTCATATAAATACACCCCCACCCCCCTCCCCCCCCCCTCTCCTACACCACACACATTCTCCGATCTCCAAAGAAAATATCATTTCCCAATTTTCCAAAAAAGTCAAAATTATTTCCTGATTTCAAAAAAGTCAACAAAAATGCAGAGCGCAGCCATCTCGTTTTCTCCGTCTCTCCCCCTCCCCAAATCATCCTTGAATTTATCGAATCGATCCAAGTTTTCACCGTCATTTTCAGCTTCTGATACTTCGAGGTTGAGCAAATATAACAAATCATCGTTGAGTTTGCCGAATCGAGCCACATTTTCAGGTGCTGAGAAAACATCGTTGAATTTGCCGAATCGATCCAGATTCTCAGCTTCGGCGTTGGGTTCGGATGCCTCGAGTGGATCTGGATGGGTTCCGGCTCCGGTCAAGTCGGAATCAGGATTGAGTGTTCCACGTGCCGCGTCAGTACCGGAGGCGGCTGCAGAGGAGCCGAAGAAGGCGGCAGTGGAGAGTAGTTTGGTGCTGGGGAGTCTGTTTGGGTTGTGGTATTTGTTCAATATCTACTTCAACATTTACAACAAGCAGGTTATATATTAACTCCTTTATTTGTTGATTATTTGTAGCATTTTTTCATGTTGAATTGATCTGGTTATTATTATTATTATTATTAGCTGTTATTGTTAATGAACTGTTCAATTGGTAAACCAAACCAAATTAGAACGAATGGAATAAAAAATAAATCGATTTGTAAACACGAAAGGGCTAACCGAGCTATTGAGGATTGCTCGGTTCAACATCTCTAGGTGTGGCTACTATTTGTATTCCAAAAAGTTGGGATGTTTGAGTGTGGATTGTTAATTATTTATATACTGCCTCCATTCTAATTCAATTGTAATTTAATTTGGAAATTTGACTTTGCAATTAAAATATTCAAATGTGGCAGTGATCTTAGATAATTATTTTATCAATATGTTGACCTAGTAGCATATAGGTTTGTTATGAGTATTATCAAAAGTTATTAATCTTTTATTATATATATATAATTAAATAAACAAATTCTTGTTTCATAAGTAGATTTATTATTAGTCGAATGAGAATTTTCAAACTTAATTAGAATGAAGGGAGCATATATGTTGTTTTCCCTTCATTTCAAAAAAGGTTTTCCATTTTTGGATTTTGATGGTTGAATAACTTATGTATGTTGTATTTCCTTCATTTCAGATAAGTTGTCCAGTGTTGAATTCTGATTGTTGAGTATAATATTTATATATGTTGTATTCACTTCGTTTCAAAAAGATCGTTGATGGTTGAGTACCTTTTTTTTGAATTTTTATGGTTGAGTATTTTTATGTATGTTGTTTGGGCTTTTGGAGTTTGTTCAACATCTAATTGTACATTTACAGCAAGCAGGTTGTTATTCATTCCTGGCTTTGCTTCAGTTTCCCAGCATTATTTCTTTTGTACTCGTTGTTCAACATCAAATTGTACATCTAATTTTTATGGTTGAGTATTGATTTGGCTTGCATGGTGTTGAAATTAAGCTATTTTGCTTATCGTTGTTGACTCGTTAGGTACTTGGTCCATTTCAAAAATTTTTACTGTTCTAAATTTTGATAATTAAATTTTACAAGTTTTGAACTTAAAAATATTCTTTTTGAAAATATATCAAAACATAGTATATTCAATGCAACTTAATATTAAGAGGATATTTAAATTAAAATTGAAGTTTTGTGTAACAATCAAGATTTAAAGCATGTCGATTTTGATAATTGGAACGTAAACTTGTAAAATAGTTTTGAGATGGAGGGAGTAGTTTGGTAGTATTTGTTTCATTACAGTAATTAAAGCTTAATGGTAATGCTTGTTCCCTATCCATGTACTTTAGTTGAATCTACAAACTTGAAAACTATATTCATTTTAAATTTGTTAGAATTTTCTAATATTGTATTTTATTCAATTAGCAAGTCTATATTTATTTTGTCTTCAAACAATCTGTGGTTAATGTACACTCCCTCCAGTTCATTTTTTAATACAGGTTTCAGATCTTCGAGGTGAAGCTTTGATCATGAATAAATTTTTAATTACATAACAAGAGATTACAAAAGAAAATATGGAAATATGTAATAAAAATAACTATGGTCCTTGCTTCACCTTGAAAAAGTGAAAATATATTAAATTTTTGGATTTAATGGTCTATGTGTCATTTGCTTGTATTAATATAGCCTCCTTGGGCATATGTTTGTACTAGAACTGTTAGAAACATGATAGATGCATTTCTGTTGTTGTGGTGTACTTGAGATTACTAAAGTTGGAATTATGCAGGTATTGAAAGCATTTCATTTTCCAATGACAGTCACGACAGTGCAATTTGCCGTTGGCACTGTTTTGGTTCTCGTTATGTGGATGACAAATCTGTACAAAAAGCCTAAAATCAGTGGCGCACAGGTACATGATATTGAATGTTATGGGTTTATCGCTTCCAGTTTCACTCGTTGCAGATACATGTTATTTAGATTTTGAATTTGATTCGCAGCTTGTTGCTATACTTCCACTAGCGGTTGTGCACGTATTGGGGAACCTATTCACTAATATGAGCCTGGGGAAGGTGTCTGTTTCCTTTACGCACACTATCAAAGCCATGGAACCTTTCTTTTCAGTTCTTCTCTCTGCTATGTTTCTAGGGGAGGTATGCTCTCTGCTGAACTTTCTGGTTCATTTTTTTCATAAATTAGTTTCCAGTTACGTAATAAAATTTGTTAGACATTCCTGCCTAATGTGAGCTTACTAATGCCAATTTTAACTGTTCTACCTTATTCACATTTTTTTTTCTTCAAATAAATTGGTTGCAATGTTGACAAACATTTGTGATGCTCATAGTAAATATCTTATTCTTCGTATACAGTTTCCGACACTCTGGGTAGTCTCATCCCTTGTCCCTATTGTTGCTGGAGTTGGTTTGGCATCTTTGACTGAGGTCTCTTTCAATTGGTGAGTATAAT
Source organism: Echium plantagineum (assembly GCA_003412495.2). NCBI lineage: Eukaryota > Viridiplantae > Streptophyta > Magnoliopsida > Boraginales > Boraginaceae > Echium > Echium plantagineum. The sequence continues at coordinate 28,838,768 of CM016561.1, read as the reverse complement.
GACCATCTTGATTCATTGTGTTTCCTTAATAGAAGTGTGGATTATCAATTAACTTTAAGTTTGGTGGCTGGGAGAGTCTGATAACTGTAACTGAAGAGCCTAACCCTATAAATTCTGGTATTAAACTCATCAGGGCTGGTTTTTGGAGTGCAATGGCCTCAAATGTAACTAATCAATCCCGAAATGTTCTTAGCAAAAAGTTCATGGTTAAAAAAGAGGTATGTTTACTTTTAGTTTACATTTTAATAAAAGGAGTTTGTTGATATTCGGTTATTTTATCAATTTGATGTGCATTCATGACTCCTATTACTCAGCGCTACCTTTAGACTGCTGATGTTAATAAGTTCCTTCTACGGTTGAGGAAGTCATTTTTAAAAAGTGGTGTAATTATTGAATGATGCCTTCAGGAATCGTTGGACAATATTACTCTCTTCTCAATCATTACAATCATGTCCTTCATATTGATGGCTCCTATAGCAGTGTTCATGGAAGGAGTAAAGTTCACTCCTGCATACCTACAATCTGCGGTTAGTTTATCTTATATCCAAGAAATCTCCTTCAAGCATTTGTTGCATAGCCTTCTCTGTTTCTAATAAACCAAATATTATCGGGCATCTGTTGAAAGATATTTGGAGAAAATATTTGATCATTGTTGTCGTCCTGGCAGGGAGTGAACGTGAACCAAATCTACTTGAAGTCCTTCATTGCTGCTCTCTGTTTCCATGCATATCAGCAGGTAGCACTTATGTTATTTTGAATATTTATGTTTGATTAGTCATCAGAAGTTCTCACCTTTTAGCATAATCTTAGTTAGGCCTCGAGTATCAGCATGCCCTTTCTAGCAAATATCAGTGATTTCCTATACCTGCAACTACCCGAGTTCCCTTCACCATTAGCATGCACCTACTTGGGAACTACGTTAAGGGTTAAGCTAATATAACCAGCATAGTTAGTTTCTTTCAAGCATCTCTAGAGAAATGTGTATCTGACATCTGATGTTTTCTAACAAGGTGACTACTGCTTTTGTGTTGGGTTTAAATCATGAGAAGATAATTTTTTAGATATATCATATTTTTGGGCGCTATACGGGAGTTCTTTAGGTTCCATGAATGTTGCATCATGTCTGTGGAACTTATAGGAATCACAATGAGGATACTGTTCTTCTCTCAACAAATCTTAAGGGCCCGTTAGACAATGATTAAATCTCCTGTTAAAAGAAACCTGATTTCATTATTCCAGTAATCGATTCTTTGTTTTAAGTTTTCATTATTCTATACTCACGGTAACAATTTATTGCAGGTTTCTTACATGATATTACAGAGGGTATCGCCTGTTACTCATTCTGTGGGTAACTGTGTGAAACGTGTTGTTGTGATCGTGACTTCTGTGCTCTTCTTCCGTACCCCAGTCTCAAATGTCAATGCTCTAGGTACATTTACTTACCCTTAATCTTGGTTTGCGAAGAACATCCCAGACTACAGTTTAACCTTTGCCATCTTGCTCGCCTTTTTACCCTTCCTCTTTATGAACTGCAAACATAATCTCCTTTCGCAATATGTTTTTGCTATCACTGAGTTTCTTACATCTTGCATTACCTATTTTTAGGCACTGGGGTAGCGCTAGGTGGAGTTTTCCTATACTCGAGAGTAAAACGTATCAAGCCAAAGACGGCTTAGAGTCGTTATCTTGTAGAGCGATATCACCCAAAGACAGTTTTGCTCTTAAGCAAATTTCGCGAGTAATTTGCGTGGTTAGATGAAACAGTAACATTTTTACAAATTCAGGTTGTATTTTAGGCATCAAATGTTGTCAATTTTTGCCAATTCAGGTTGTATTTTAGGCATTGAATGTTGTCAATTTTTCTTGTTATTATACAGTACTGTGCTTCTTCAATATGACAAGGAGTCCATTTGGCTAAGCTCTTATATTTTCCAATTTAAAAGGGAATAACTTATGAGAGCACTTAAAACTATATTCCTTATAAAATATCCTTAAAATCAACTCATTATACCATTTTATTAAATTTAAAGCTAATTTTTAACCTATACACAATATTATTGATTTTCGCCATCTTCAAATCAATTTTTGTGTTTATTGCTCATTACTTTTTTGTGTTTGGTTTATCAATCACCTACCAATAATAGTGATATGACGGGGGAGGAGGGTGAGGAAATAGATGATTTAATATGTGTAAATGTTAACAGACTAATTTATCCTCGTTAAAAACTTTAAAGATGTCCTAAAATATTATTTTTCGTTTTTAATTATTGTAATATATAATTTGATAAGGCATGTCTTTAGTTAACCGGTCATATGAAGGTGCTTTAACGTTGTTGCATCATAGCAAGACTGGAAGCGCATGTGCAGATACAAGAATGAGGTCCAACAAGAAGAACAAAATATAAACATTTGAGGATTTCACAAATTCAACTACACCACCACAAAACATGGAGAAATTGGGCAAAATAGCACTCATGGAAGAAGAAAACTAACTTAAAGCACCTTTTTACAATTCTTAGCAAAATGGCACTAAAGGGAGGCGAATTGACTAATATACCCCCCTTATAAAGTTAATGTTTTATTCAGTTTTTTTTTCGATTTTTCCTGGTTTTTTTTTCAATTTCTTTTTGATTTTTTTTTGTAATTTTTTTTTTCAAAATCTTTTCAACTTTTTTTTCGGTTTCTTTTTTTCAATTTTTTTTCAATTTTTTTTCTTTTCGATTTTTCTTTTTCTTTTCGATTTCCTTTTTCGATTTTTCTTTTTATTTTTCTTTTCGATTTTTGATAGATTTTTTCGATATTTCTTTTTTCGATTTTTCGATTGATTTTTTCGATATTTCTTTTTTCAATTTTTTCGATTTCTTTTTTCGATTTTTTCTTTTTTCGATTTTTTCTTTTTCGATTTCTTTTTCTTTTCAATTTCAATTTTTTTTCTTTTTCTTTTCGATTTTTTTTTCTTTTTCTTTTTTCGATTTCTTTTTTCAAAAAAATAAATCGAAAAAAAAAATTGAAAAAATCGAAAAAAAGAAATCGAAATCGAAAAAAGAAATATCGAAAAATCGAAAAAAGAAATATCGAAAAAATCAATCGAAAAAAGAAATCGAAAAGAAAAAGAAAAAGAAAAAAAAAATTGAAAAAAGAAACCGTAAAAAAAGTTGAAAAGATTTTGAAAAAAAATTACAAAAAAACAAAAAAAAAATCAAAAAGAAATTGAAAAAAAAACCAGGAAAAAATCGAAAACAAAACTGAAAAAAATATTAAGTTTATAAGGGGGTATTTTTGTCAATTCATCCCCTTTTGTGCCATTTTGCTAAAAATTGTAAAAAGGTGCTCCAAGTTAATTTTTTATCTCAAAGAAAAAGAAAAAAATCGAAAAAGAAAAAATCGAAAAAATTGAAATTGAAAAGAAAAAGAAATCGAAAAAGAAAAAATCGAAAAAAGAAAAAATCGAAAAAAGAAATCGAAAAAATCGAAAAAAGAAATATCGAAAAAATCAATCGAAAAATCGAAAAAAGAAATATCGAAAAAATCTATCAAAAATCGAAAAAAGAAATCGAAAAGAAAAATAAAAAGAAAAATCGAAAAAGGAAATCGAAAAGAAAAAGAAAAATCGAAAAGAAAAAAAATTGAAAAAAAATTGAAAATAAGAAACCGAAAAAAAAGTTGAAAAGATTTTGAAAAAAAAAATTACAAAAAAAAATCAAAAAGAAATTGAAAAAAAAAACCAGGAAAAATCGAAAAAAAAACTGAATAAAACATTAACTTTATAAGGGGGGTATATTAGTCAATTCGCCTCCCTTTAGTGCCATTTTGCTAAGAATTGTAAAAAGGTGCTTTAAGTTAGTTTTCTTCTTCCATGAGTGCTATTTTGCCCAATTTCTCACAAAACATGGCCCTTACCCCACCTAATCCACCCTCCTCCCTGATGTTGTGTTTGTTTTGGGGAGAGTCGAGATAAATTTAATAATTTTTTGTGTCTGAGGACTAAATTAATTTCTAGGTAGTAGAATTTATTACTACTAATTATCACTGTTTCCCTTCAAATTTTCTCCACTTCAAATCGGAGGAGAATCACATATTTAATTATATTTTCTCTCATTTCTCATGATTCTCCTAATTTACAATTATGGTTCCCAAACAACAATAAAATATATGCTCCTTAAAAGTTCTCTTCCTTTAAAATAATTTTGTTAAAAATTCTCCTACCTTTAATTCACCGTGATCCAACCAAACCATTAAACTTGATCTGGCATTACATTTTAGAAAAACATTTTAAACATTACCTCTTATATACGTCACCTTGGAGATGAAAGATGTCTTATATTCTAGGCTTAATTTTATATGGGCACCTGAACTATTTTTTAATTTACAAATAGGCATCTGATGATTTTTTTGTAACATGTAGGCACCTGAACCCCAAATAGGCACCTGAACTATTTTTTAATTCTCAAACAGACACCTGAACTTTTGTTTTTCACAATTTTTCTAATTTCTCAGATTTTAAAATTCCTTAACCCAGGGGCAAGTTAGTCATATTGAAAATATGACTTTTTAGAGACAAAATTTTTCAGATGAGTTCAGGTGCCATTACTAAATAAGATTTTATACGCCAAAAATAAAAAATCACCCCCTAAAAACTAAAAATAAAAAATCTCAACCTACCCCCACCCTACCTCCCCCTCACCCCCCCGCACCCACCACCCCTCCCCCACCCACCTACACCCCAACCCAACCCCCCTGCGAACAATAACAGCCCCCCAACCCGCCCCCCACCTGCGACAACAGCAACCCCCCCACCTGCGACAGCAACAACTCCCCCCCCCCCACACACCCACGACAGCAGTAACCCCCCCACCTGCGACAGCAACAGCCCCCCCCCCCCCACTTGCGACAGCAACAACCCCCCCCCCCCCCCCCCCCCCCCCACCTGCGACAGCAGCAACCTCCCCCCTCCACCTGCGAACAGGGATCTTGCATCACCGCACGAGCATCCTTCCTTCTTGCGGTCAGAAGGAAATCCTTGATCTCGTTTATTTGCTTAGGAAAGATTTATAGTGGTGGTGGTGAACGAAGATGATGGCGGCGATGGTGAAGGAAATGGGTGGGGTAGGTGTGGCGGTGGGGTGAAAGGTTGAAGATGATGTTTTTAATGAGGTTGGGTTAAATATTTGAGGTTGGGTTAGTTTATAATTAGGTTGAGTTAGTTTTAAGTGTAGTTTGACTATTTTGCCCTTTATTTAAAATTTTACAATCTAAGAAATTAAAAAAATTGTGAAAAACGAAAGTTTAGGTGCCTATTTGGGAATTAAAAAAATAGTTCAGGTGCCTATTTGGGGTCCAGGTGCGTACTTGTTACAAAAAGGTCATCAAGTACCAATTTGAGAATTAAAAAATAGTTCAGGTGCCTAGATGAATTTAAGCCTATATTCTACGTGGACTAAACTTCTTACCTACATTGTCGCTCTTGTGGTCATTCATCACATTATTTCGACCTGTAACACAACCACTTCCCTTATATAATGAGGTTTGGACACTCTTGATGCCACAATGTTAAAATGAATGTATGCAACTACTTTCAATGACCTCGATACGATTATAGAACCACGGACTTATGCCATTGAAGCTGAGAATTGATCTCTTCAACAATAGCTTATTCGGTAAATTCGAGTCAGGTAACTTTTTTGTGTTATTATTATTATATATTTATACATAATATATTTATATTTAATATTTTAAATACTAACTAATATAAGCCCAAATCATACTAACTATGAAGTTTCTACAAATTTTTATTTTCATAAAATATGTTTCGGGGATGACGGATTATTTATTACTCCCTCCATTTCACAATACAAGGCTTTTTCGTTTTTCCGTGTCTAACTTTAATTAACAATAACTAATTAATTACAATATAAAAAATTATAAAAAGCTATTTTTATGAAAATTCTCTTCAATATAAATTGATCGATATAAATTTTATGTTTTTTGAACTAAAAGAATAAAAAGTAACTGACGGTGAAAGTTGGACACACAAAAACGAAAACGTCAACTAAAAGGACATGGTGGGACTATTATTTATAAAAAATGCAGTCGAATAGAAATTATATTTTAAAATTTAAAAGTCTACGAAACGGGGTGAAATTACCCGTCTCGAGCAGACTATTTAGTACTCGACTCATTCAAACCGGGTAATTGGCTAGGTAAAAATTAAAACCCGGTCGTACAACTCGTCATCCGCTCGAACCCGGCTCGTTAACAGGACTAGCAACGGCACCCATATTCATCTGGACCGGCCCGAAATATGGTGAACCGGGCTTTGGAACACTGAACCGGACCTGTCCGGTTTAGTCACTGAACCGTTTTTCTCAAATGAGTAGTTGATCAGTCAACGACAGAGAGAAACTTTGACCGCGTTTTTGGAGGTCTTCTGGTGGTCTAAAAATTACAAAAGATATATATTCGGAATCATCGGAACGAGAGGTTTCTAATGGTATGCTGAGAACAAAATTCTGGGAAAAAAGTTTCGACCAAAAATTGGAGCAAAAACAAAAAATGGCTAACCAAGCATTGATACCAGTTGTTAAGATCGGAAAATTCTTCTACTCATAACAAGAACAGACTTACAGGAGGAGTCAAGCTCACTCGACTACAAAAACCGAACCTATATATCTCCGATTTGTTACGGTCCTCCTAAGAATTCTCCTAATAAATTAATTACACCTTTAGTCCTTAAAGAATTAATCAATCACAAACCAACCCCCAACCTAAGCCCCACGCTTGTCATCAACAAAATAGCAAAAAACACAACTCCAAAATCACTCACTCACTCAAACCACTCTCTCGAAAAAATACTCTAAAAAAACCCTCACTCTACAAATTACTCTCTAAAATCGACGAATCACAACAATGAAAATCAACATAACTTTGCATAGCAACTTTGAGGTACTTCTATTTTCATATTTAATAAAAAAAAATTGTTTTTTTTTAATAATTTTGAGTATTAAGAATAAAAGAGGTTCCAAGGTTAATAATTGATTAGATTATTGTGCGAAGCGGGTTTGGTTTTGAGATTCTTGCGTTTGTATTAATTACATACGAAATAGGTTAGATTTTGAAATTTCATCTTTTTGTGGTAATTTTAGTGTCAAAAGAGTTAGACTTAAGATTCCACAAATCTTATCTTTCATCTTTTTTTTACTTATTGTAGCTGCTTTTTCAATTTTTGTGAATTGTAGTTTGAGTTGTTGTCCTTGTAGAAGTGTGGTTAAATTGTAATGAACTACACTTAGTTTGATGTATAGAGAAGGTGATTGAATTGACAAAGCGAGTTATACAAGGTTAACTATATGGATTTTTGGAATATTCTCATTTTTCTTTTAGATTTGAGAATCTGTTGACCTTAGTATTCGCAACACAATACTGAATTTGAGGTTAAATATATGAATTTTAGGAGCATTCTCAATTTTGTTTTAGATTTGAGAATCTGTCAACTTTAGTATTCGCAACACAATCTGTCAACATATAATTTTTTTTTAAAATGTGCCCCTATTCCAATTTTATTTGACATTTTAAGGTCCAAAATGAGACAAAGCGTAGTATGGGGTCCAAAATGAGTCTTAAGATAGTATCAGGGTCCAATTTGAAACTTACTTGATAGTTCAGGGTCCAAAATAAAAATAAGCCTTAAACTTGTTTACTTGAATAACATATGTGAGATGCGTTATATAAGTTGTTTACTTCGATAACGCATTTGTTTTATACGCTATTTAAGCTATTTTCTAATTTATTTTCTTCATTTTTTTAATTCCTTTGTTCTCATGCACTATACAAGAACCTCACTTCAATAATGCATTAATCTTTTGCGCTATGTAAGAACGTCGCTTCAATAGCTCATCAAAATAATGCTATCCAAGCACCGTTTCCTAAGCTCAAATCTGTAGTAGTGATTATGTACTATTGTTTACATAAGACACATTATTGTAATACAAAATATTGGATTATTAAATTATATTTCAACAATTATTGTTCCAAATTTCTTATAATTTTTGTCCTCTTTTTGCAATGAGTATTGAGCCTACCATATTGTTTAAATATTATAGGTTAAAGGAGAAAGCCAAAGTGACTATTTCTCAATTCAGTGGCTTCTCCCTTTCTCGTGAAACTACCTAATATGCTTTCTTTCCTCATGGGGCTTCTGCTTGTTTTAGTTCAAACAATATGTTCATTCAACCCATTATCTGTTTTAGAATTTTAATGGTCTGGTTTTTTAATTCAAATATTTTTTGTCTTTTATATATTACTTCCTTCGTTTCAAAATATTTGTCGGTTGGGTCAAAAATATTTTATAAAGGGGTTAAGAAAACATAATACTATCAAAATGAAAAGTAACCAATAAAACAAGGATAAAAAAGGAAAACGTTATTATAAAAATGTATTAAATTCTATAAACAATCGAATATTATGAAAAAACAAATTTTTTTCTTAACATCAAATACCTTGAAACACAGGGAGTAATATTTAACGAAATAAGTACTTTCTCTCGTTTGACACAATGATTAAGAAATATTGCAATATTTAAAATAAAGAAAAAAATGGCTCGTAGATATTTAATGTCATAGAGTATAAAAGGTTAAGAGAAATAAAATGCGCAAGAAATTGTTGAATAAAATATAAACAAGAACAAGAAAATAGTGTGTGGATGACAATTAGAAAAATGTTGGGAGGATAGTTTACTATGTACATTTATAATTTTGATTCATATCTATATTAGGCGTTTTTTGTTTAAGAGATAATTTTTTTTTCTTTAATTTTGACAATTGAAAATGAATACTATTCCTATCCATTGCAATCTGTTTGTCCACTTTTTATTTTAATAATTACATTTTGAAAATTTTAACCATGAATTCATATTAACCGATAAGAAATAATGTAGTCATATAAAATGTTGTTAAATTCATTTAAATGTAAATTTTTGAGATATCAAATTTATATAACTTTTTTGCGTGTAAAACTCGAGATATTTATGTTTTAATTTGTGTCTCGATGGCCGTGAGAAATCAACACCCCCGACAATTTAGGATGGAGGGAGTTCTGCTTTTGATATGACTAGTGTCAATGCCAACTGATCTGTTTTTTAATAGGGTAGTTGTTTATCTTTGCTGTTCTACCACTGATTCTCTTGCAAAGCTCTTTCTTGCCTTCTAGGCTAATGTTTATACCTCGTGACAAAGTACTACTTTTAGTACTATTCTGTTTCGTGTTTCATAAGATGTTCTTTTTGCATCTGTATTTAATTGTTAGGAACATGTCTTTTTCTGGTTTCTTGAATAAGCTTATGAGTGGAAGATGTCGTTCCCTTACATATTAAATCTTTTTTTTAAAGAAAATTTGGCCAGTCATTGCAAGATCTCGAACCCCGGACACGTTTAACCGTGTTGCTGAAGTAGTATATAAGGGTTTTGTTTGCATTACATACATTCTCCTAATTGGTTGCTTATTTTGTTTATTGTTGGAGTTGATAGCAAATTACCATGATGAGTGCATTTTGGCTTTTGCTGTGGTCTGTAAATTTCTTGAGGTGCTTTTCTGAAGGTCAGGTAGATGAGATAATTAACATTGGGGCGATTTTCTCCTTCTCGTCTATGAGTGGGAGGGTATCGAAGATTGCCATGAATGCCGCGGTGCATGATGTCAACTCTGATCCAAAGTTTCTTGGAGGAAGAAAACTTAACTTGACCTTGCATGATTCGAACTTTAATGGATTTCTTAGCATCATGGCAGGTGATTGTCTAATCGAACTTCCAGCTTGTGCTCATTTATATTCAAGAAGTAGTAAATGCTAAATAACGATCTTGTTTATATGGCAGCTTGTTTAGTAGCATTAGAATGATTTAAGCTAAATTTTCTGCTTTATATTATCTCAAAGGTGATATGCAATATGCCTTGTTCGAATGAATATATATTCGTCCTTTTGGCCAATGCATGATTGTACATCATATCTTTTGCAATCTCGCTCTTATAGTCCTTATAGTATCTTCTTGACAGCATTGCAGTTTATGGAGACAGACACAGTGGCAATAATCGGCCCACAATCTTCTGTAATGGCGCATGTCCTCTCTCATCTCACGAACGAGCTTCATGTCCCGATGTTATCATATACAGCATTGGATCCTACCATGTCCCCTTTGCAGTTTCCTTATTTTATTCAAACAGCCCCTAGCGAGCTATATCAAATGACAGCCATTGCTGATATGATCAGCTATTTTGGTTATAAAAAGATAACTGTGTTTTTTTCGGATGATGGTCAAAGTGAAAATAGCATAGCTACTTTAGGGGATAAGCTTGTAGAGAGACGCTGTAAAATCTCGTACAAAGCAATAATTTCTCTTGAGCCTACAGGAATTGTCAATCGGATTAGGAAAGCACTAATTAAGGTTTCGCAGATGGAATCTCGAGTAATTGTTTTACACACGTATTCAGCAAATGGTTTGATGATTTTGGATGAAGCTAAGAGTCTTGGGATGTTGGGGGAAGGATATGTGTGGATTGCCACTCCCTGGCTTTCTACTATTGTGGATTCGACACCAATTTCCACACAGGTTGCCGAATCTATGCAAGGCGTGCTCGCACTTCGACCTCACATTCCTGATTCAGATAGGAAAAAGGCTTTCTCCTCTCGCTGGTACAAGATAAGAAATAATGATTCAGTTGGGTTAATTCCAAATGCACTTTATGCTTATGATACTGTCTGGATAATCGCTGATGCTCTCAGACGAGTTTTGGACCGTGGTGGAAAACTATCATTTTCAGTTAACTCAAGGTTAAAAGCTTTTGAAGGAGGTTCACTAAATCTTTCTGCATTGAGCGTATTTAATCAGGGAGACCAATTGCTGTCAAGTATCCTGAAGTGCAACATGACAGGTCTCAGCGGACCTATCCACTTTAGTCCTGATAGATCGGTAGCTAGACCCGCTTATGATATTCTCAATATAGTTGGAACTGAAGCGAAGCTGATAGGATTTTGGTCAAATTATTCTGGTCTTTCTGTTGTGTCTCCAGAGACTCTTTATGCTAAACCAGCCAACCGTTCTAGTTCGAACCAGAAACTTCGTGATGTGGTATGGCCAGGAAACTCAAATACCAAACCACGTGGTTGGGTTTTCGCGAAAAATGGGGAGAAACTAAGAATTGGAGTTCCTGACAGAGTGAGTTTTAAGAGTTTTATTTCTCAAGACAAAAGACTAGGAGTGGTAGAAGGATATAGTGTAGATGTTTTTGTTGCTGCAGTTCGGTTGCTTCCGTATGCAGTACCATATGAGTTTGTTCTATTCGGAGATGGATACAGGAACCCGAAGTACAATGATCTTGTAAACAAAGTTGCATCACATGTGAGTAGTACAGCATGCCCTTGTAGCAGGATAAATAAATTTTTGTTCTGATAATTAACACATGATTTTGTAGGAATTTGATGCTGTCGTAGGAGACATTGCAATCGTCACCAATCGTACTAAGATTGTGGATTTCACTCAGCCATATATAGAATCAGGTTTAGTGGTTTTAGCACCAACAAGGAAGTTGAGATCAACGGCTTGGGCTTTCTTGCGACCGTTCTCTCCATTTATGTGGGGAGTTACAGCAGCCTCCTTTCTTATTGTGGGAGCAGTAGTGTGGATTCTCGAACATAAAGTAAACGATGAATTCCGAGGTCCACCTAAGCAGCAATTGATCACAGTCTTGTGGTGAGTGTTTTATTCCATTTCATATCTCATAATGATTTCGTGAGGTGGCATTCTTTCCGACCCCCCCCCCCCTCCACCCGACCTACCCAGCTTAGGAGGGGGCTTCTTCATGATCATTCGGGCATGTTGATATGATCTATATCTCATAATAAAGAACAATGTCAATCGTCTCTAACGTCTAAAGCAAGTATACATCGATGTAATTCATTGTGTGTCCATCTATTTTGCAGGTTTAGCTTCTCAACAATGTTTTTGGCACATAGTAAGTATTCATTTGCCCTTATAAGCTCATAGCTGTTCATTTACCGGTTAGCAAATCAATCGATACCATACATTGTCGTTTTCAGGAGAAAATACAGTAAGCACGTTAGGACGTCTGGTTCTGATTATTTGGCTCTTTGTTGTCCTCATAATTACTTCAAGCTACACAGCGAGTCTGACATCAATGCTCACGGTGGAACAACTACAATCATCCATCACTGGAATCGAGTCCTTGATAACTAGCCAAGATCGCATAGGTTACCAGGTTGGATCTTTTGCTGAGAATTACATGATCGAAGAATTAAACATTGCTAAATCAAGACTCGTCCCTCTTGGCTCGCCTGAAGCATATGCTGATGCATTGAAAAGAGGAACTGTTGCTGCTGTGGTTGATGAACAGCCTTATGTCAGCGCATTTCTTTCGCAGTACTGTGGTTTCCAAATGGTTGGGCATGAGTTCACAAAGGGCGGGTGGGGATTCGTAAGTATTTCTTGACCGAAGAATATCAATAGTTTTTCCATAATTCATAAGAATAAACCGAACCATTAATGGGCAGAGCAGGTTCTAATTTTGTAGATTAGACAACAGTTTAGCTGACCTCGAAACAAGGTTTGATACGTAACAGCCACCCCCCCCCCCCTTCTCGAGCATATTCAGTTATCACAGCTCAGCTATTAGTATAAGAAAAGCTCAATTGTACTAGATGCTGATATGATCATTTGTGACAAACTCGATTTTGTGACATCTTTGTCTAATATTAACAGTATAGTGGAACTGATATTGTGTTGTAGTTATAGAACTTTGATTTCTTTGTCAGGCATTCCCACATGACTCGCCCTTGGCGTTGGATATATCAACAGCCATTCTCGAGTTATCTGAGACCGGTGAACTTCAGAAAATCAATAACAAGTGGCTGAACGACACATACTGTGACAGGCAAAGCTCTCAGATTGAGTCATCTGATCAACTTCACATTCAAAGCTTCTGGGGCCTTTTCCTCATCTGTGGCATTGCATGCTTTCTTGCAGTCTTCGTGTACCTCTACTCTGTGGCACGCGAATTCAGTCAGCATCATTCTGAAATGTATGAATCCTCTCATCACAGTGATTCATTGTCTCAACGGCTGAAGAGATTCTTATCGTATGTGGACGAAAAGGAAGAAGTAGCAAACAACAGATTGAAACGAAAGCGCATAGAAATGCTCTCATGTACAATTGGTAAACAAGATGGCGAGTCTATTCGACGATATAATAGAAACGAAATGGACAGTTTGTGAGGAGAGTGGACAGTAGCGGTGTTGGGGTTTCCTCGCAGATTACGTTATGGATGCATGGGTTGCATGGCAATGTATGAAGAGGGGAAGACCATTATGATCAAGGACTCTATAATCGAACATGAATTCAAGTTGGAGAAGGAATGATGGAAGCTTATTAGTATTGTTGTAGGATTAGGATTAATGCATGAATCCTAATAGCTATCTGCATCTTATAATATAAATATTCATTGTACTTCATTCAATTGATTCACGTTAGCAAGATAGAAAAACACATAGCAAGAGTTAGAATTCTTATTATTGATTGTAATCATCGTTCAATTAATAATAGTTTTTTCTTGGTGGTGGAGGAGATTCCGACACCACAACCAATCTATTGTTGCTTTCAATTATCGTTTTCAATATTCAATTAGCTTAGATCAAAGTTACCGTTAGAATTAGGGTTCTACATAATTCGAATTTGGGGTTTTTTTTATTTAAGGCAATTAGGTGAGTTTGGTCGATTGCATTAGATTCTTAGGAGTAATAATTATCAATTGGTAACAGAGCTAGTCACCTACAATGGATGGATCAGATAAACCTAAGATGGTAATGCTAAAATGTTGGATAGGTGATATGTCAAAAGGCTTGCAAGGCCAATCGAACAAGAGGGCATACGGCCTAATGGACATGATATACAAGAATGGAGTGAGCTAGAACGCAGATGCTTGGGCTACATCAGAGACTACATTGATTCAGGGGTTATTCACCATGTGGAACAAGCTACTACTACTTTTGGATGCTGGAGAAAACTGCAGTCCCTATATGAAAGAAAGTCATCCACACACAAGTGTGGATTAATGAGACAATTAGGGAAACTCAGGTATGTTGATGGACAACCTTTGACTGAGCATTTAAATCAGTTGGAGCACAAATTTAATCAATTGACTGCTATGGGCATGAACTTTGATGATGAGATGCAAGGACTGTGGTATCTAGGATCACTCCCAGATTCTTGGGAAACTCTGTTTGTTTCATTAAGTGCCTCTGTGGCTGATGGTGAGCTATCAAATGATACCATCACCAATGCTATACTCAATGAAGACAGAATGAGAAGAGGACAACATGATCAAAAGTTCAGTAGTTCTAATCCTGACACTTTGTTGTTTGAGAAAGGAAATCAATCTAAAAGAAAAACCAAAAAATATCAAGTAAAAGCTAAGGGAAAGGATAAGAAGGCAGATAAGTGCCACTATTGTGACAAGGTTGGCATTGAAAATCTGATTGTTTCACATTCAGGAAAAAGATTTAGCCGATGGAACAGTGAAAAATAAAAAGGCTGATGTTACAATAGTTGATCAGGAGACTAAAACTGATCTGATTGTTGTTGGAAGTGATGTGTGCTATGCTGCAATCAATGATGATTGGGTGGTAGACTCTGGAGCATCATTCCATGTGACACCCCATAAAAACTCTTCAAAACCAACAAGACATGGGAATTTGGAGAAGCTAAGATGGGAAACTGTGGAGTGTCCAAAATTGTAGCTATAAGAGATATTCATATCAAAACTTCTCTTGGACAAACTTTAGTGTTAAGCAATGTAAGGCATATTCCAGACTTCAGACTAAGTCTAATTTCATCTGAAAAATTAGATGATGATGGCTACGTTAATCTATTTGGCAATGGACAATGAAAACTAAGCAAAAACAACATTGTAATTGCTGAAGGTAAGAAAGTAGGAGCACTCTACAGAACTACTTTTTATGTAAGCAAAGAAGAGATATGTTCTGTGGAATCAACATCTCAACTTTGACATAAAAGATTGGGACACATGAGTGTCAAGGGCCTTAACATACTAGCTAGACAAAGATCAATACCTATCACCAAGGATTGTGAGTTAGAAAACTGTACACACTGTTTAATGGAAAAACAACACAGAATGACTTTCAAAAAAAAACAAGTGTCAGGAAGTCAGAATCACTATAACTGGTCTATTCAGATGTTTGTGGTCCAATGAAAGTCAGCACTTTATAGGAAACTTGTACTGTATCACCTTCATAGATGATCACTCTAGGAAGGTGTGGGTGTATGCTATCAGGACTAAAGACCAGGTGTTTAAACAATTCAAGAACTTTCACATGATGGTGGAAAGGCAAACATGAAAGAAATAAAGTGTATAAGGACTGAGAATGGAGGTGAGTATATTGAAGAATTTGATCAAAACTACAAAGAAAACGGTATAAGGCATCAATAAAGTGTGCCCAAAACTCTACAATACAATGGTGTTGCAGAAAGGATGAATAGAACCATCATTGAAAAGGTGAGATGCTTACTATCTCAGGCTAATTTACCTACAAGCATCTGGGGAGAAGCAATGGTGGATGTTGTTCATATAATAAACCTATCACCTACTCAATCTCTCAAAGAAGAAGTTTTAGATTCAGTATGGTTTGGAAAGAAGAGATCTTATGATCATCTAAGGGTGTTTGGATGTAAAGCTTACATGTATATTCCCAAAGATGAAAGAACTAAGATAGACTTTAAATCCAAAGAATGTATCTTCCTTAATAATGGAGATGATTTGGCTTTAAACTCTATGATCCTATTGAAAAGAAAATGGTAAGAGTAGGGATGTCAAGTTTATAGAGCATCAAACAATAAAAAAATATACACTCTCATAAGGAGGCTGAGAACCCAGGAAGGTGAATTGGTGGATTGGGAATCAGATGACGGTGATTAGAATTCACCAAGACAAGGTGAAGGCATTAGCTCCCAGAATCTTGGAACTGATACTGAAGCACAAGACACTGTTGATCAAATTGAAGATCAACAATTGGATACAGTGCAAATCCCTGGAGACACAGATACACATATGAATCAACCTGAGGTTAAAACATCCTCTAGAATAAGGATCCCATCAACTAAGTATCCTGTCAGTGAGTACATTTTTTTGTCTAATGGAGGAGAACCTGTCTACTATCAGAAGGTTATTCAAAGTGACAATAAACTTGAATGGATTAAAGCTATGGCAGATGAAATGAATTCACTTTATAAGAACAAAATACATTTGTACTAGTTAACAGAATCCCTGGAAAAAAGGTTCTTAAGAACATATGAATTTTTAAGCTTGAATATGAAAAAGGTAAAACTACTCCTAGATATAAGGCAAGGTTACTAGTTAATGGATTCGAACAAAAATTTGGAGTGGATTATGAAGAAGTCTTCTCTCTGTAGTAAAGATGACTTCTACAAGAGTTATTTTAGGTCTGGCAGCAAGCCAAGACTTGGAAATAGAGCAGCTATATGTTAAGACAAAATTCCTCCATGGAGATCTTGATGAAATCATACTTATGGAACAACCTGAGGGTTTTGTAATCAAGGGAAAAGAAGAACTTGTATGCAGGTTGAAAAGGAGTCTGTATGGATTAAAATAGGCTCCAAAACAATGGTACAAGAAGTTCCATCAATTTATGATTAATCAAGGATATTGAAAAACTCAGGTGGATCACTGTGTTTATAAGAGGGAGTTTGAGCCAAATAACTACATCATCTTACTGTTGTATGTGGATGATATGCTTCTTGTTGGATTTGACATCAAGAAGATCAATGAACTAAAGAGAAACTTGAGCAAAGTGTTTGAGATGAAAGATCTAGGGGGAGCTAGGTACATTCTTGTCATGTAGATCAAGAGATTAGATAGGTTGAACAGAAAGCTTTGGCTATCTCAGGAAGAATACATACTCAAGGTACTAAATAGATCCAACATGATGACTGCAAAACCAGTGTCATGTCCATTAAATGCTCAAGTTAAATTAAGCTCTGTACACTGTCCTAGAACTAAGGAAGAGATAGAGCAAATGAAATGTGTTTCTTATGCATCATCTGTTGGAAGCCTGATGTATGCAATGATCTATACCAGACCAGACATTGACTATGCTCTTGGAGTTGTCAACAGATTTATGAGAAATCCAGAAAGGGAACACTGAGAGGGGGTTAAATGAATACTTAGGTATCTCAGAGGCACCTTAGGCATGTGTGGCTTTGTCAACCACAGAAGCAGAATGCATTGCCATTACAGAGTGTGGAAATGAGTTGCTATGGATGAAGAGAATATTCAAGAAATTAAACACTAAGCAAGGTATCATTGGATTAGAGATGTGTTTGAGAAGAAGATAATTTATATTATCAAGGTACATACTAATGATAACACATCAGATATGATGACTAAGGTGTTACCAAGGAACAAGCACGAGGCTTGTTGTGCTAGGGCTGGGCTTGGCAGTTCAAATCACTAGAAGCTTTGGTGATAATCTTCCCTTTCTAAGAGCTCGGAAGGGGGAGATTTGTTGGGGTCTCCTCGGAGATTACGTTATGGATGCATGGGTTGCATGACAATGTATGAAGAGGGGAAGACCATTATGATCAAGGACTCTATAATCGAACATGAATTCAAGTTGGAGAAGGAATGATGGAAGCTTCTTAGTATTGTTGTAGGATTAGGATTAATGCATGAATCCTAATAGTTATCTGCATCTTATAATCTTCTATAACTCATTGTACTTCATTCAATTGATTCACGTTAACAAGATAGAAAAACACATAACAAGAGTTACAATTCTTATTATTGATTGTAATCATTGTTCAAGTAATAATAGTTTTTTACTTGGTGGTGGAGGAGATTCCGACACCACAACCAATCTATTATTGCTTTCAATTATCGTTTTCAATATTCAATTAGCTTAGATCAAAGTTACCGTTAGAATTAGGGTTCTACATAATTCGAATTTGGGGTTTTTGATTAAAGGCAATTAGGTGAGTTTGGTCGATTGCATTAGATTCTTAGGAGTAAGAATCATCAATCGGATCTTGGTATTTTAAAGTGCATGTTCGAAATCTGAGTGGTGTTGCTGAATTTTTATGGAATGTTCATTAGTGTACTAAAAATTTTACATGGTGGCCGGAGGAAGAAAGTGAAGATGGTCGAGATTTTTTCATGTTTCTTACCTGTTTAAATTCATTGAATAGTTTTCATCAACATTTGACCAATTATATGTTAATTGGGTTCTCTTTATAAGTGGAAAAGGGGTGCTTCGGACACTAGTAATAGGGCAAAAGGGGGAAGGAGAACAAAGGAAAGAGTGTAGGACCTTATCTTTAATAATAAGGTAAGCTTTGAAGCTCTTGTTTGCTGCTTGTTGTCTACTTCGCGAGCCTCCATTCAACTATAGTCGAAAGGAAATAAGTCTCAGCAGGCACTACATGGGTCAGTTGTATCTGTCGTGAAAGGTAGTTAGTCGTTATAAGTACAACCACCTGGGTAGTACGTACGAGCCTAAGTAGCGACCTTCTGCGTGATTAGTACTGGCATAACTGGCAGTGAAGCACCCAAGATAGAATTAAAGTGGGCAGGTTTTGAAAAAGACTTTTCATGTCATTTCCATTTAGATCCGATTCGGATCCCTCCGTTGTTTCCTTTTCCTTCCGCGAAGACACTAGCTTGATGAAGTCAACAAACCTAATATCTAATCTTTCTTATCTCCTGGAACAAAGCTCTCGGAGAGACGAAGTTCATCGAAGAAGGACCCTAGGTCATATACTCAACTCAAGCAGGTATCCGGTAGTTTCAATAAGGAAAGGAAGGTAAAAAATAGAGTTGAACCAAGTAACATTGCAAAGGCATAATGATAGTAGGGTCGGGATATCCCCGCCCTCCGAACCGAACGTGAGGGTCTCTTAGCACTGTTGGAATTCTGGTTTTGCCTTAGACTTCGACTAAGCTAGGACGAACCTTCTTTCTTTAAAAAAGATCTTTCAATGATCAATTACTTCGACGGGAAGAGCTGAACCCTATGCCTTCGTCAAAGAATAACTCTTCTCCCTCGACTGATCCTTAGGGTAATAAAGAGGATTACCATAGTTTGAGCTTTCCGCCCTATCGGATAAGAACAACCATGTGAAGACTTTTGCAGCTAGATTGGACTAATTGTTTTGATTACCGGAATGAATGCTTGAATCCGCTTTTGCCGTTAGAACGTCAAGTAGAATCTCTTTCTTTTGTGAGGGTTCCGGAATTGATAGGCGCTAGGCGCTTTCGTGGTTCGCGAGAAGGAAAAAGGACTCATCCTTTATTGCATCTTCCGGATTCGCTCCGCCTTACAGCCTTGCTTTCCATTGTAATTGTCATTGTAGCACGTATTATTATTTGAATTTATCAAGCCATTTTTTTATGATTACAACTTACTTGTCACTTGTCAGACATGTTCTCTCATTTAAATGGTATTTTTATACTAAAAACTCTAAAACAAGCCTCATAAATTTATCAAACTATTTTATATTGATTCTGATTTTAATATTAAA
The DNA here is from genome assembly GCA_003412495.2 of Echium plantagineum. Taxonomy (NCBI): domain Eukaryota; kingdom Viridiplantae; phylum Streptophyta; class Magnoliopsida; order Boraginales; family Boraginaceae; genus Echium; species Echium plantagineum. The sequence goes on along the minus strand of CM016561.1, from coordinate 28,819,158 downwards.
GTATAAAAAAACAATAAGTTAAGAGTTTTCTATAAAGACCTAAAGGGAATAAAAAATGCTTGTACATCAAAAAAATGTCACACTAAATTAGTTAACTAATTGTACACTTTTCTAATACTTTTTTTTTGGATCTTCAACTATTTTTTTAATAAAAGTTTTGCTTGAATTTAGGAATTCAATTCCAATATCTTGGAGATGATCTTTGTCAAAGAAATGGAAATACATGTAATCTAATTTTTTAATACGGTTCGATCTTTGTAACGTAATTTGATTTTTATAAAAAGCAAACTTTATAACGAAATTGTTACAATGAAAAACTCTAATTTATAATCACATGAGATAGACTTAGTAATTTACGCCTCTTAATTACACGAGACACTTATGTGCAATATGTGACGATTTCACACTTTTACGAACAAAATCTAACTGCAACTGTATAAGTTGTAGATGATTTGTCAGCGTACACTAAGCATAAGTAGGTCGACAACACCTGTCCGATTGCAAATTTAGCCGACAATTAAAAATGGGATCAATCCTAAGCTCAGGGAGAAGCAAGGAGAGTATTGAGATGGCTCTTTCCAAAGCCAAACAAATTGTTTCATCAAATCCTGTTGTTGTTTTCAGGTCAACGCTCAACCCCCTCTACTTTCTTTGCTTCATTTTTATCTCTATATTCATTTTTAATTGTAGTTTTCTTTTTTCCCTAACAACCTTTGATCATGAATTGAGAATATCGAATGATTTAGTGGTTAGGAGGAATTAGTTCTAATTTCATTATTTTGGTAAATATATTTTCATGATATTATTAAATTTTGTTTTTCCATATGATTGAAAAGTTACTGATGGAAAAACGAAAAAGTCAATCGCACTAAATTGGAGTTAGTAAAACCTTAATTTAGAAAATATATAACTTAGATGTCAAAATTATCTGGACAAGCCTAATTTGAGTGAAAAAGGTTGATTTTATTGGAAGTGTTGATTGTAATCAGTGATCTAATATCTTGTTTGCTGAAATGATTATGATGATTGAAGATTATAATTGTATTCCTTTTGCAAAACTGTGAAATTTAATCTTCAACTTTCGAGACACTCCTCCATATCGATATAACGTGTTTGAAGCAGTGGAAAGAAATCTTTTTAAAATTATCAATGGGGATGGGGGTTGATGAAGAATGATGAAGGGTGGGGTTAATTTCAATTTACTAGTTATTTGTAAAAATTGCTCCAAAAGTTTAATATATGTAATAACCCGTCCTTTTTGTAAAATGCAATTACATCTAGGCTTATTTTTATTTTGGACCCTGAACTATCACGTAAGTTTCAAATTGGACCCTCATACTATCATAAGCCTCAAATTGCCCGTTATACTACGTTTTGTCTCATTTTGCCCCTTCAAATGCCAACTTTAGATTGAATTTCGTTTTAAAAGAAGGCAAATTCAGATTATCACATATATCAAAGTTTTGGGGCGTTTTTACAAATAACTAATGATAGTATCAGGTTTGAAACTTACGTGATACTTCAGAGTCCAAAATGAAAATAAGCTTGTGATTTATTTTTAATTTAAAAAGTTTTGTTATTTGTGAATTATGTCCAAAAGTGTAATATTTGTGCTATTTCGATTTTGCCCTTATTTTAAAAAGGAATTACATCATATTTGGCGTTTTAGGGGTAAAGTGAGACAAACCATAGTATAGGGTCCAATATGAGGCTTAGGATAGTGTTAGGGGTTAATTTGAAAATTTCATCATAGTTCAGGGTCTAAAATGAAAATAAGCCTTAAAATTTGGCATTTCAGGGGCAAAATGAGACAAATGTAGTATAGGAGTAATTTGAGGCTTAGGATAGTATTAGTGCAGTTTGAAACTTCCGTGATAGTTCAGTGTGCAAAGTGAAGTGTGCAAAGTGAAAATAAGCTAACGTAATTTAGTACTAAAGATGAATGTCATTTCTCTTTTTCGCCCTTAGTTAACTAGTAAGACGAGAAATGAAACTTTATAGGGACAAAAGTGTGACGTGGCGATAATAAGAAATTACGGAGTATCACTTTTGTTGTTATTCATCAAGTATTTTGTCTATTTTGAGACAAGATTGTTAGTTTGAACAATTTATAATTATGCTGATTTGGAACAGAACCATATTAATGTTGTAATTCTTGGTCCAGTTTTATGCAATTATGTTTGTAAATTTATTCGTTGGCTGGTAATTATTCGTTTCTTCTTATTATTGCTCTTGTTTGCAGTAAAACACACTGCCCCTACTGTGTAAGGGTGAAGGAACTTCTTTCTCAACTTAATGCAGCATTCAAAGCCATTGAACTAGACAAGGAAAGTGAGTGCTTTGTCAAAACTCCTCGTCGTTCGATTTTTCCTGATTTTCTACTTTTCCCTTTCTCTACCTATCTGTAGCCTCATTGTTTATGCTAAATGATTTTCCCACTTCGCTCGTTGATGATGGCACTTTACTTACAGCGTAAACTGTAAAAATGGGCCAAAATATCAGAAGTTGGAACGGAAACTCATTACTCTTTGTTATGCATATAAATCAGATTTTGGTTTCTAGCACTTTTTTCCTTCTATGAACCATGTATTCTCCTTCTATGAACCATGTATTCTCTGAATTTCTGATGTAATGAAGTAGTAAATAGTCTTCACACTTCATCTATGTTTAATGTGGAATCAAGTATAGCTGAGTACAACCCACCCCTTCACCCCGCTCAAGCGGGAACCTCTTTAGAGAAATTGGGGCATGTTATTGTTACAAATCATTTATTTCGTATGCAGTGTTTGCATCACTTGCATGCCACAATCATCATGCACACATTGCCAAAATAGCTTTGACATAGATAGTTGGAACATTATTACAAGCTAATTGCAAGAAGCTCGACAGAAAATAGCCTAAGAGTCAATCTGGGTTGAAAACATACTATATATGATGTGTTTAATGTGAAGATAGACGTGCCTTTCGTGGAACTGACCTGGGGGTTGAATGGAAGCTTGTTTTTCTTTATTTTGGGTAATTACATAATATTCCTTGTGTGGAACTATTTGCATATGAAAAACCTGCAAGAAACTTCTGTATAAGATACTTGTCTGAGTTGTAAGTGCTCATTATAACGTATCGTGTATAAGCTGTACCCAAGTCATGGAAGTGCTATAATGGTAATAGTAGTCCTACTATTTGGACGAGTGTCATGATAGATGGAGTCCTCTTTCTGTAGTGTTATACTTATACCCCTCTGATTCATGTTCATTTTAGTTGCCTGCTTAGCTTATGTTTCTACAATCTAACTCTGTCGTTGGTGCTTCTGAAGGTGATGGAAGCGATATTCAGGCAGCTTTAGCTGAGTGGACGGGGCAGAGAACTGTACCCAATGTTTTCATTGGTGGCAAGCATATCGGTGGCTGTGACAGTAAGATTATAACGAAATAAGTAGAAGTAGCTCATTATACTGCATTCGGTTCTTGTCATTGTGAAGTAGTAGATAGTGTTTGCACTTTACTCTTGCGTTAATGCGGAAACAACCTCTCAGATATTACAGGGCTAAGGCTGCGTACATTCGACCCCCCTTATTTATCCCGCTTAGGGGAGCCCATTTAGAGGCACTGGGGCATATTGGTGTGCCTGACAATAATATCTCATATTCCTTGTAAATGCTGGGTTTTTAATGCATGCATGCATGAATAACTCACATCTGCATATTATTACAAACTGAAATTCTGAAATCGGTGTTATGGAAATGCAGCAACAGTGCAGAAGCATCAACAAGGCGAGCTTGTTCCTCTACTTACTGCGGCCGGTGCCATTAGTAACAACTCCGCTCAGCTCTAAACTATGTTTTAATGTATTTACTAGTGTGACTCAACCTGGACCAGACTCTTTGATGTGGAAATAATAGATGCCTGTATATTTGCTCCATCATGATCGATTGTGCATCCGACATGTTCATGAATTGGTTTTGTACGTGATTTAGATTTTGCAACAGGACCTGTTTGTTTGCTGCTAGAGCTATGGCTTAGTCTCTAGCATACTTGTGTGTCCTAAGGCCCGAATGCTAGAGGCTGCATACACTCTTAACTTGTCATTCTAGGCGATTACCGCCTCAAGCATACATGCATGTAGGTATTCACCTACACTGAAGAATTATTTTCAAAAGCCTAAATCTAGAGGTATTTGCTTAGAATGATAAGTTACAGTTGAGAGTTTCGCATGGGCGGAACTCGTGGTTGGGTACCGCGACAGGTTTTGGTACCATGTTCAGCTAGAAGCTCTGTTATGGTTTTGGTGGGGGGTCGGTGGGGGGGGGGAGTATCAACGGTAGTCGAATGAGCAAGAATCATGTTTGTATCAGTTTTGAATCAGATCAATTTCATCTACTCCTATTATTTATGTGTTGATGAAAGATTCCAAACGGTACCCTTCGAAATCTACTGAAACTGAAAATTCATGGTTCATTCTAGAAGGTCAAATCTCTCATATTTTATTTTCGTAACTGTCTTCGAAAATCCACTCATCTCCACCGGTCCACTTTCTTCTTCAATCCCCATAGTCAAAATTCAGCGCTCTCATTTTTTTTCTTTTTTTGTAAATTAACGATGAGGTGAGTTTCGAATCCAGGACCTTTTGATCACTAGGAAAAGCCTTTTTCATTAAGTTATTTGATTAACTCAGCGTTCTATATTCTTGAAAATTGAGGATTAGAGTTATTTGAAAGTTCCACATGCGTTTTTTTAGTTGAAAATTATACGAGAATGACTAAAATATTCCTATAAAAAATAATGTTATAAATGTCAATAAATCGCGAGTTGAACCAAAAAATGTATGAATGACTCAAAATGTAGCTAATACTCAACATTAGTGATCGAAAGTATACAAAGTCATACTAAGGTGATTCAATGAGATTTTTTTGCAAACATTAGTGATCAATGAAGTTATTTGTTCTTTTTTTTTAAAATTTTCTCTCATTTTTCCGATGTTTTACTGGTCCACTTTCTTCTTCTAATTGTTTCGTTGCAAATTCTGAATATAGGCTTCGTTTTATTGATCACGTAAGAATGAATTAATTAGTTTTATATATATATTAATTTAATCTTATATTACAAGTGTTGCATTTATTCTTTCTTGTTGTCATTTTATTGCGGGACGGTTGCTGTAATTGTGGTGAAGTTTTGAAATAGTGATATTGAGTGTAAAAGATTCTTTTGGTTTAGGAGAAAATTGTTGAAATAGTCCTCGATAGTGGGGATCGAATTGCACTTTAGTCCTCAATAGTAACACGGTTGTATTTTAGTCATCGAAAGTGGTCAAAAGATCGCACTTTAGTCTCCAGGTAATGTTTTTCAATAAAGTTGGGGTCAAAACACGACTTTTAATAATTATGTGGTCAAAACATGATTTTTAACAATTCGATCCTACTTCGGCAACCATTATATTATAGTTTGTCCATTAGCTTTATTGGAAAACAACCATAAAAAATCGTGTTGTGGTCCCATAATTGTTAAAAATTGTGTTTTAACTGAAACTTTATTGGAAAACATGACATGGGGACTAAAGTGCAACCTTTTGACCACTTTCGGGGACTAAAATGCAAGCGTGTAATTATTGGGGCGAAAGTGTAATTCGATCCCACTATCGGGGACTATTTCGACAATTTTCTCTTTGGTTTAGAGAGGAAATTCAAAGGAATAAAAAAAATTAAAGAATAAAATTTTTAACAGGGTAATTTTGAAAAAAATTGGGATACAATATTTAAGGACCGTATATAGCATTTACGTTAATCAAATACATGTGTTGGTTAGTATCATCTTACCATAAATATTAATTACAATGTTAGGGAATAATAAAGTCTCATGCTTTAGATCTCCTTACGAATTAGGAGGGCAAGTTATTTTTAAATTTTAAATAAATAATTTTATATAATTTATTTATGTATGTACTCAATATAATGGGGAAGGGGGAATTAGGCATTACTTTTTAAAAGCTCCATGTTCATCTAAATTATTAGAGAATTCCTTAAATATAGTTATTTAGTTTTATGCATATTTTAAAAAATGTATAACTACCTAATAATATGACAAAAGATATTGACTTGCATTTTATAAAAGTGGCTTTGAAATATTTTTGTTATTGTTTAGATTAAAATTAAATTTAATTAAGATGAAAAAGTAACATGACATAGAAATTTCATACTTATCGATTAATAAAAAATCATTTATTATGAATATGCTGAATTAATTGTATAAAGGGGATTATACAGAGATTTAGTACATAATGATGTTTCAATTAATGTTATAGGTTGGGACTTTTTTTTTTTTTTGTAAATTAGCGATGAGGTGAGAAGAACCCAGGACCTTTTGGTCACTGACGAGAGCCTTTTCCACTAGGCTATCCGATTAACTCAATTATATGTTGGGACTTTGATTATGAAACATGTAATGTAGTTCACAAGTCAATAAAACGAAGTTAATTTTTTTTTTTTTAAATTTAACAGAATAATATTAATAATACAGTCATAATAGGATGACCAATGAATAATCATCCTTACGATAACACTATATATTGATCAAATTTTCAATTTCATTTGTGGTGAGGCTCATTGATATCATCTATCTCCAACTTTTCAATATGAGAATCTCCATAAGTTGGTTTATCAATATCTCTATCATATTGATGTTTCTCACCACAACTGGTTTGTCCCTTCCCTAACAAATTTCTTATATTATTTGTTATAATAATATTGATATTATTCATGATTTTTTCTTAGAATATAATGATTTATATAAGAAATTATGCTATAAGCAGTTTAATCTTGATTGTAACATTTTAAATAATATGAACGAATGAACATAAATCGAAAACTTGATATTGATATCACAAGAATTGAAAAACCTTATGAAACCCTGATATTGTTGCAGAATTTATAGCCGGACAATTAAAGAATAGAGTTTCGTTTAGAAAAGCAATGAGAAAAACTATTGATTGTAACACTTTAAAATAATACCAATGAATAACCACAATCATGGTCTGCATTTATCAATTCTTTTCAATTGCATATTGATGTTATGGTCATTGATTATTAATTTTCATCAACCAAACTCTATTTGCACTATAAAGGATCTAAACAAAATGTTCTGTCAATATTTTGTTATAAGCAGTTTTGGTTTTTGCAGTTAGCTTTGCCCTCTTTGTTGGTGAATCTTTTTTTTCTTACCAATAATTTTGGTATTCTTGGTTTTGGTTGTGAATATATTGGTGGAATAAGAATGTTTGATTTTTCACGCGAAATTAATTAGTTAAACAAAAATAAAAGAATGTCATATTGCCATGTGGCTGTTTTAGACTTCAGACGTCATATTTTCGATTGTACCAGCATCAAGAGTTGGATTTCCGACACCGTTCATATATTTATGAATATTTGGGATTGTATGTAGGAATGGGACTTAATCCAAAAGATCAACCTATAATTCAATTATCTAAAACTTACAATCACTTTGATGGAGGGGTGATGTGGTGCATGGAAACTGGTTGTAAGGAAGCATGCAAGACCGAATATGGTGCTGATCAAGGCTTTTGCACTGGATTCTTTTGGGGACGTTGTCATTGTATTGGAGGAAGTTGGGGAGAATGGATACCTAATGTTTAATTGTCGTTGATCAAAATTAACATTACTGTCTCTATTTCTCGACAATTGTCAAGTTTAATATTCTAATATTGTCTCCATTTTTTGATAATTGTCAAATTTAATTATCATTGATCAAAATTAACATGCTGTCTCCATCTCTCGATAGTTGTCAAGTTTAATATTATATTACTGCCACTATTCCTTGATAATTGTCATTGATCAAAATTGACATGTTACTTCTGATCCGTTACTCGATGATTGTCAAGTTTAATATTTTGTTACTGTCTTCATCCCTCGATAATTGTCAAGTTTAATTATAATTGATCAAAATTAACATACTTTAGGTCGTATGCATAACTAGGATAGTAGACAAAAAAAAAAAACACTTGGCAATCTTTAGAGATAGAGAGGAAGTACATATATACAATGTCTTCATTCATAATGATTGTTTAGTTAAATTTTTTATTTTCTTAAAATTATCTTGGACAGGTAATTGTTGAAATAGTACATGTAAGTGGGTGATCGTTGCAATTTGGTCCCCATAAGCGGGTTCGATGGGCAAATGGTTCCTGAAAGTGTGTAGCGTGTGCGCATTTGGTCCCCTAAAGTTAACAGATCCGCTAATTCTAAATATTTTGTGATTTTACATAAATAAATGATAAAATTGGGCCAAAAATGTAATTTTTACAAACTTGAAACTTCATTTCACGTTTCATTAAAACTCCAATTTTAACGATTCAAAATGCATTGAAAAGCCATTTTCATCCTCTTTAAGAGTATGAGTTCAAACAGCAGTTTTATCAACATTAAGATCTTCAACACATTTCTTTTGACAAAACATATATAAAAACGTTGAATTACTTATTATCGTCTTTTTGTCAAAAATGATTTGAAAAATATCTCTTATATATAAGCTTCAACAAAGATTATTTAAGAGACCTTAAGCTATATATTATTGAAGGCTAAATTTACCTTTGTATATATTTTTCATCCATAACCTAATATCTTTAACACATTTGAATTTCATTTAGCTTATATTTGTTTCCTCTTTGTCCTTTCATGATGAGTATGCCATATATCATCAACTTAATGTTGTACAAATCTCAAAAGTTCTTATTCAATTGCCTTGTGTGGTTTAACTAGTTGTCGTGATTTGTAGGTAATGTTGTGCATGAGTCGAGCTAAACGAGTTGCTCGCTCGGCTCGGCTCGAGGGAGCCGAGGCTCGCAGCTTAGCTCGTAATACATAAGCCGAGCAGTGTGCTGAGTTCTCGGCTCGTGAGCTCGAAGAGCCGGCTCGATAGTATATCTAATTATCTATCATTATTTTTAAAATAAAAATATAGAGATAGATATATTTGTATTGTAGTATTTTAATCATTTTAGTGATTTTTTATATTCTCAACGAATCCTTCATTTGTTAAGGTACATTGATTAAGTTAATATGCCAAAAAAAATATTCAAACGGTAGAACGTACGATAAAATTACAACTAAAATATTTTATACTAAGGAAAGAAGAATTTAAGTTCCAAATAAACAACTTGGTCTTTTGTGATTGATGCTCGAATGAATTTTCTCTTCCTGGATCGGAGTACTTACAGAGTGGGTGCTATAAATCGCCGTAATGCCTCAAAATCCCACATAGTGGATGAGACATCCCCAAAAGTAGAGGAAGTATGTTTAAATATATTCCTCTACGAGAATCGAATATGAGACCTCTTCGAAAGAAGCTCAGACCTTATATCGCTAAGCTAAAAGACTTGGATAAATAATAAGCAATTAACTTTTCATTTGCCACATTCATATTATAAATTGGTACCCATAATGGGCGAATCTCAATTTTGACGATTGAAATAAGTTATGTGAGCTAGTACGTAGTCGACTCATGAATGACTCGGTTTGGCGAGCTTTCACCGAGCCAAAAGTTTGTAATCTCAGTCTCAGCTTGACTCATGTATAACTTTATTTGTAGGTAGTGCATACTTTACGAATAACAGTTATGAGATTCCCATTAAATTTGAAGATATAACTTTTGTAACTATGCATTGGAAAATACGATTTTTGGCTAAGATCACGTGTTTTTCTTGTTTGTTCAACTATTTTCAAAACAAAAATTATAAATAATAATTGTACAGTAGTATTACAAAATTAACAAAACCAAAAATTCATTTATATCAATCTTTGACCACCATATATATTTTAACATTTTATTTATTTATTTATTTGAGTAGATATATATTTGATATACTGTAATTGAATTTATCTCTAATATTCTAACTTCATTACATTAAAAAAATATATATATTATCAAAAATTGAAGGTAGTAAAATAATTTGTACCATACTGTATATTTACTATTCAAGAAAAAAAAAAAAAGATTGGTCAAGTGCCAAATTTCTGACTATTAGGCAGCTCAAAAAAGTATCTTAATTGTATTGAGCTGAGACCTTTTATAAAGTGATACATATATAAATTAACAATGAGGTATATTTCTCTATCATCCAAAGACCAAGAACTACGAGATCACCCCATTCATTCTGGGTTGACGGAGGGATCGAAGAGTCCGAATATTTTTTGCCCTCGATATCTTTTCTTCAGTCTTTGAAGTTGGCTGGAACTGTTTGTTTGGTGAAATATTCATCTCTCACATCCTTCACAGAACAGAACCTCACCTTCAAAACAAAATCTTTTAATCAGAATTCATAACTTTAATCCGAATTGACCCAAGAGTGAAGTGCAAACACCGCCTACGACAAGAGTGCATCTTTATCTACAAATCGACCACGTCTAGAAGAACAGATGAACTGATGACTCAAGACATGCATCTTTATCTACAAGTCGAATATTATCGTCCAATTTTATTTGCTGATTCTTCTTCTTGTTGTAGCCTCAAACAGGATATAATATTACAGCATAATGGAGGAGTTTCTTACCAAAGATGCATAAGATTTTACCAAAGGCTTGACCATCTGCCATAGTGGCTTGAACACAAAGGGTGCGTCCACAAACAGCACCTCTCCCAAACGCCTCGGATAGTAACAATAGAATACATCAAACTGCTCAAGTGACGACACAGAAAGTTAACCTCATATGTTAGGAAGTGACAATGTCACACAACAATAAGCTGATAAAAGTTAAGAACATAAAATATTTGTTTGATTAAACATGCTAACTGATAATCTCCCGATCCTTGGATAGTAACAACAGACACACGTCTATTGGCTGAATTTTGGTTGGCATATAGGTTTGTAGTCTTGTTACATTAGAATATCGCATGGTTTACTGACACATTCTAAGAAGAAGTAAATAGGTACAAGAAAATACTAAGTTGATTTTCCAGAATATCGAACTCTCTTGTCAAAAAAGTAAACGGAAGGGGTCATAGTAGTTACCAGCACTGATAACAAGGCAGCAAATTAAATTTTAAGATGGGAGAAGAAAAAGACGCAAAGCTGAAATGATAAATCTATAGTTATCGATGAACCAAATCCTGCGTTCAAAGATTAAGACCTTCCAGATTAAGATATAAGATCTTGGGTCACTCATATCACCAATTGATTTAACATGGACCCGATGGACTCTCTTAAGACTATCCACAGCAGAGAACAATTCAAAAAGCAATTATCCCCTGCCACATCAGATTATTCTTTCATCACATCATCAAATGTACTCAAATATTTTTATAGTATCCAATAGGGAACATCTCACAAAATAATTCACTTTTATCTTTCTATCATATCACCAACATACACTTCATAATCTATAACTTTGAAATGGGTTAATTTTTTTAATTATTCAAATAAAACAAATTACATTTCTATTTATAGATCTTTTAAAATAAAAAATATTGATGTAATTTATATAATTTATTTTATCCTTATAGTGTAGACTAAAATAATAAATTGGACAAACAAATGAGCATTTAATCGTACAAAAATAGTTTTGCATCAATTTTCAACTTCTGGCACATCTTTTGAGGAGTTTACATGGGAACAATTCAATTGTTCCCTCAATCACATTATCCCCCAATTGTCTTCTATTGTGAGATAATTGGAGAGCATTGTCCCCCAATTATTCACTATTGTAGATAGTCTAACAGGGTATCGGAGTTAACCCCGTTGTTAAGGCCATGTGTAAACCTCATATATGGTGTCCAAGTGGACCAAGTTACACGTGCCGGAGGTTATTGCCGAACCCAGTCCACATTGTTAGATTAAGACCTTCTAGATCAATATTAAGATCTGCGTCAATCCTCCTATCACCAATTGGTTGTAGGATGAAACCTCATGTACTCTTAACAATAATTAGGAAAGGTATTGCTCCAAATGTTTCCGTTTCAAACTTCAGTAAGATATACTGGAAGATACAACTACAATGCCATAGACTTACCAAGAAAGTTAAGAACTTCAGATCTGCATTCTCATTACTAAACCCTCTAAGATCAAATATTCCAAGAATATCCTGCTTTCCCTGTGGGAGTCTACTAAGTGCCTTCTCAATAAGAAATACACAGAGTTTCTCATCTTCGTAAGGATCCAGCTGCTGCAATGTCACACATCGATTCACATGTTAGAATTTGAGGGCCATAACTGGGGAAGTAGAAGTTCTTATAATCAAATTTGATAGTGAAGCTACCCTTCTCTAGCTTACCCAATCTTGGAACACTCCCCATGTCAACATGAGAAATTCATCAAAAAATTATTACGGTGTGGGGTCTATAACAACTAGCTACTAGAGAACATACTTAAGCAAAGGGACTACATTGTCAAAAATCCCCTCAAGGAGCTTCTGGAAGGTTGTTGTCGGACACTTATGCTATATGATATGTAACTAGTAAGAGGAATCTAACACTATTTCGAAAGATCGTTCTTGCACCATGATTTTTCAAGTTGCAGATACAAAACCCCCTAACACTAAGCACAACCATAGTGTCTGTGTGATTATGATGTCTTTGGAATACTAAATTTAGAGTGTATGTTTCCTTTTATTGTTATTTACACAGCGATTAATAATATCAAATTCTCCAAAATTGGCACATTTAGATGTGCAGGATGAAAACTGAATCGCTTAATTATATATGGTCCAAAAAATACTTACACCAGGAATATGCTTAGATGGGGTTACTATTAGAGCTGGCCTGCCAAAGACATCAAGATGGTCATGCAGGTACGACTTTCCAGTTTCAGCTGCTTTCCTCACTGAATCTTCTGTTAAGTTTGACACACCAAATTCATGACGCCAACGCTGACAATTTAAGAACCAAGTTTAAATCTACTAAGGTATCACAAATGTGGTCAGTGCAACTAAGAATGAGAAGGAAAACAATATGAAGTTGTTCTTGACATCTTTATCGCATAAGGTGAACTGTAACTCTGTAATTAGTCTGTGATTGAAAAAAGAAACTCCGACAAAAGAAGGTGCATAAATTTAAATGGGAGAACGAAACATGATGCAAAGAAGTACTTAGCTTCGAGATCCTACATCAAATGGGGATAAGATGCCAAATACTGCATAAAAAGTAGTGAGATGTTTCCATAAAAGAGATATCATCAGTGTTCAAAGTATGGCAACATAATAACGATCATGTAAGTTATTAGATACATAGCAATACAGAAATTTGAATCAACTAAGGATCATGTAAGTTTATAGAGAAGATAACATTACTATGGCTTTCGTCAACTTTGAAATGGCTTCATTTACAGAATACTTGCGGTCTTTCAGATACCAAAGTATCATCTCTTCATCATCTCGCCCATTCTTTCCTAATGGCAGACTTTTGTACTCTTTATCAAGTTGTTCTTTAACTTGAAAAACCAGCTGCTACAAGGAAAAGCAACAGAACTAAGAAAGATAATACTCCTATTATAGTAGTGTTCACATATATATATTCTCTAAATAGTGGGAAAACTATAAATGTCCAAACTTAAACAAAGCAAATAGTTCATTTTTTGTGTTTCAGTATGAAGGGTAGGTCTTGCTCATTTCTGTCCTTTTTTTTTCTTATGGCGAGTAATTGTGGCATACAGACTCCAGAACTATCATCCGTTTTCCTCTCCGAACCATATAAACAATGTTACATTCCCTTTCCCCTTGCTCAATTTAATAGGTTCCATACTTCAACATATAAACAAAATAACCGTGTTTTCTCAATTATCCGAAAGTTCAATATTTGGTCCCACAACATCTATTAAAACTAGACAGAATATCTAATGATGCCAAGGAATTGTCATTCCATCTTCATTTTACTTTAATCTATAAATTCATTAGTTCACCTCAACTAAAACATTAGAATACACAAGAAAATAATGTAACTGACAATCAACAGCAACATGCCCTAGTGCCTCTAAAGAGGCTCCACCTAAGTAGGGTAAGGGGGTCGGATAGTACGCATAATTACCCACACAAAAGTAGTGTTTCCATGTGAACCTAAAATGATCTGCAATGCTATTATTGGAGGAGGGCCTGTCGAATATGCCAAAGCATACGAGTGGTTTATATGGTAGTGGCCATTATTAGTCTCCGCTAAATTTTTCTAGTATGGACCACCCCACCATTTCATGCACGTGATTATCAAAAATTGGCTTACACGTGCGGGAGGGTATTGGAGGAATAGCCATCCCAAATTGATAATGTCAAAGCATTGAGGTGTTATTTATGCAACTCAGCATAATTAATCTACAACTAATTGATTTCAGTATAGACCCGCATAATTAATCTACAATCAGTGTAGACCCTAACGCGCTTTTAACAACTCCTCCTATTACTCCAACTTCACAATACATAATAAGCGTGGTAACACAAATGTGTCATCGAATCCCTTCATCTTATCGAGATTGGCTTATTTGATTTTTAGTTATCCAAATTAACAAACTTGCAACCTTAAACAATATAACCACTTTTCATTTAAATCGAAATTATCATGTTGATAATAAAGTACATTGCCAAATATATAACATACAAAAATAATCATTTTAAACTATAATCTATAAAATATCAACTCAACCATCAAAAGTCAAAACCAGACAATCCTCATGTGAGGCAATATCAATTTTTAACATTAAGACCAAATTTCTCATTACATCAACACATAGGTCTACCATTTATTTGAACCAAGTTGGAGTTTAGTCTCACGTAGTTACATTGTTGCAGATTAGTACGGAATGGTCCAAACACGGTACCATATAGGAAACTGCAGCAACGTGGTTCGACTAGGACAAAATCGACAATTAACTAGAAATCAATAATAAGTAGCTTAATTGAATTATTACCTTGTGTTTGTCTTTAGGTTCCATAACACAGCTCTGAACACTCAGACTTCTTCTAGCTGAAAAGGGTATCTCCGGAACAGCATTCAAACGCTGATATTGATATAAACGAAGATGAACTGCCATTTTAAGCAAAATTGTTCTTGATTTTTTTTGTTTTGTTTTGGTAAATAGAGAAATTAGAGTGGATATGTAAGAAGATTTGATATTTCTGGTTTGTGTTTTTTTCTTGATTTCAGATGTTTCGTGTACGTTATGTGGTTTTTAATGTGGGCGGGTATGATGCATTGATGTTCACTAAGATTATTTGTATACACTAGTTAATCGAATAGTCTACGGGAATAAACTTTTAATAATGATTAGAAGTTTGAAATTTTATCATGGCTAATTTATAAATAAAACAAAATTATTTGTACACTGGATATTTTTTGTTCCCAAAATTGACTTATTATATAAATTTATTATATTTAGGAGTTGCTCCCTTGTCCCTTAATCTAAGATCAATTTTTTCTAAAATGAAAATTCATTTTTAGTATCCAATTTATCCAGTTAAGTAAGAAAATTTTGAGGGACAAATAAATTTGTAAGAGGAATTTGAATTTACCTTAAAATTTATGTAAAAGTAAATAGTTACTATTAAATAAAGGGATGGAAGGAGTATTTTTTTTTGTTAAAAAAGAAGAGTTGGTCATTTTGTTCTTTGTAAATTGTAACACTTAAACCAATGAGCACAATGGAAAGTAAAAAAAAGCTTTTCTATTTGATGGTATAGAAAAAAACAACATGAAAGGAGTTTACATAAAATATATATATAGATTCGATTAAGCTTTGACAAAAAAAAGTGAAAATATTTAAAATATGGAGAATGATTTGTTTTCCAATTTTGTTTTATAATTCACAAATATATTAATAATAAGGATATATTTTACCAAAGTTTTAGTGAATAGATTAAAACCCCATTTAATTAGTAATTATCAAAATGATTTTATATTTACACGATTAATACAAAATAATATAATATTAGCACAAAAACTAACAAATTACTAACTTCTAAAGCTAAAAAACATGAAATTGGTGCAATTAAAGTTTACATGAGCAAGGCCTTTCACATAATATCTTGGCCTTCCATAGAATATTATATATTAGCACAAATTAGCAAATGCTTTAATGACATTAATATATTTAGAAATAGTCCTAAACTAACACACCTATTATTTCGAGAGAATAGAAATTTCTTTTTTCATTTAGACAAAATCCACAACTAACTTTAAAATATTCATTGGCCAATATTGTATTGAAGGAGGACAACAAATAAATTTCTCAAAATTATAAATTGTATTTAGTCTTAAAATATCACGACTTAAAAAAGATACTATATTAAACTACTTTTCATTAAAAGAATCTAACACTTTTGACAAATATTTAGGACTTTCTTTAGACAATACAATCCACAAATCTAAAATATTTTAAGATTTTAGATAAAAGAATACAATCTTGGAATAGTAAGTACCTTAACCAAGCAGGTAAAGTAACCTGTATCAAATATGTTCTTATAGATATGTTAGTTTGTCGAATGTCTATTTATAAATTTCCAACACATATTTTTTAAAAGTTACTCAATTTTTTTTCGATTTTCAATGAAATTTGTCATGAAAATAAAATTCATTAGATTAATTGGGACTTTCCTTTAAACAAAGGAGGTTTAGACATCAAAAACCTATAAGTCTTTAATTTAGTTTTACTTGCGAATCATATCATAAACTTTTTTCTAACCCCACATCAATAACTAACCACTACACTCAAACACAAATATTATCCAAACACTAATATACTAACTAAATATAGTCCCCCTTCAACATTTATTGTGACGACCCGCCCCAGGTGGGCCCCTTGAAGTTAGGCTCACTGTCAAATTCGTAACAGAGTCACCACTCGATGGATGACTCGATAAGAAAACTCGGTTACGAAACAAAACAATATAAAAATAAAAGTAATTAAAAGAGTAAAATTACGTGATATGTTTTTACTGGAAATACTAAAAAAACATGTCCATCGGGGTGTCAATCTAAGACTCCACAATAACCCAATAATGTAAAATCCAATTCAACCACTCCAATACATAAAACAATATTACCCACCAAGGTAAATCACATGAAACATAATAGACTCAACATAAACATAGAAGTCACGACTGAGGGAGATCCTAATGCCACCTCGACACTCACCAAGTGTAATCTACTCGCAGCAGCACCTAGCCTGATAAGAATAAATCATCGAAGGGGTCAGCTCGACAGCTGGTGAATACTACTCACGGGAGGCTACCAACCCACACACGTTATGTGAAAGCGACAAGAGCACAAACACCTCAACAAGGGAAAATTGAATATAATAACATAAGGGAAATCCAATATTTGAACAGCAACAAACAAGCCCAATCCAGATAACGTTATATAATCCAAAATCCTCATGTAACAACACATGCAGTATACTATATGCACCAGATCCGGCATCTACCCTATGATGGCAACATCCCGCCATCACCCGCATCACCTCAGTGACCGGCACCTAATCTATCATGGCAATATCCCGACATCACCCTCATCACCCAGTGACCGGCACCTAATCTATCATGGCAATATCCCACCATCACCTGCATCACCCCAGTGACCGGCACCTAATCTATCATGACAATATCCCGCCATCACCCGCATCACCCCAGTGACAGGCACCTATTCTAGTCTCACGTTGCCGGATCACGATAACAGACTATCCTAACACATGCAACTAACTCACATATAACTCAACAACCCTTAGGTCCACATCTAATCTCATGTCCATATTTACTTAGCATCAACAATGATAACATGTTACAATTACCACACATAGCACATGCACTTGCACAAACACATGTATAAGAAAGTAGGCAAACTTGAGTAAGAACTCACCTCAAGCAAACAGCAACGCAAGAGCTTACCCTCACGTCAAATCAGGAATCAATCAAATAACAATACATATTATAATAATAATAATAATAATAATATACCCTCAATTAACAATTGCTCATAAATCGTCCCAACTCCCCACGAATTAACGTATAGTCTTTTCATAATGATAATACTTAAACCATGTTAACACATCATAACATGAAGTAATAACTCATCGGATCATCAATAACTATAGTACATCTTCAAGTCAAGTCATTCTAACACCTCCAGTCAACATCTTAAGTCCTTAGTCCAATTATTAATCGTTTTAGCTCAAAACTTATGCTAGTTCATCTAAACCCCAATACTTTAACATCTTTATATATCCAATCTAAGTACAATTCTACATCAATAATTCAAATTATATAGTTAGACATTTTCAAAAATATTCATTTTCGAACCATGGGTTCATATGATCCACAAGATTACTGGAATAAAAGGGTTTTTAATTTGGAAGCAACAACTACTTATTTTAATCCCAAATCCCGTTTTAGTAATTGAATTATTAAAAATAGTAAATAATATCAAAATAGTCCAATTTTTCGTGTCACTACTCCAGATACAGTGTGGAATATGGGATTTAAATATCATAATTTTTCCTCAACCGTTTAGTATTGATTTTATAATTTATACGCTATTCAGCTATTTAACTTCTGCAATTCATAACTACCTCCCAACAATTCCAAATCGTACCCCGTTTTCAGGTGTGTGCTCTAAATATCGATGTTACCAACCAACAAATTAAATTTCATAATTTTGGGAACACGTTTACTAAGTATTTCGTATTTAATCTCAAAGCAACATAACTTATAATCCTCAACAGTTGCATAAATACAGATTAATTATACCTTACTGCGAAAGGGAAGGCCTAAAGATCACGATATTTGAAACAAGAATCAAATTTGAGCAAGGGGATGAGAAGAATTGAGCAAGGCGATTGAAATTGGTGATTTGGCTTGTGTAGAGGCCAGAGGGCGGCCAACGGTTTGTGGATGATGAAAGGGTTTTGTGTCAATAATTAGGCTTAAATAGGTGATTAAAAAAGGCTCCGACATGGGCTTGGCCCAATTAACTTGGCTCGAGTGCAACTAACGAGTTACTACCAAGTTCCATAATGATTCTAACAAGATTTATATGAACACCTAATGAGTTATTAACGTTTTAATCGTAATTATAATATTTTATTATAATAGAAGGTCGTGTTATTACATTTATCTTGGGTTTGAAAAAGTTGGCAATTCGAATTCTACCACATAAAATTATTTAAAATTACATGATAAATAATTAAAAGACAAATAGATGTTATTTAAAAAAAAAAATATTTATTGGTTGGTTAAAATAGATCATGGGCTTCAACATGGGCATATGAGGCTTCATCTAATGTAACTTCCAATTCTCTCCTTCCCAAATTAAATAGAGGATAGATTATACAATATATAAATTTATGTAGTTGGATTCATCTTTTAAAGCATTTTTATGATATTAAAATTTTAAATTTCTTACTAATGTAATTAAAGAATCATTGAAGGTTAAAATTTACCTTTATATGTGACAAACAGTTATTTTAGATTTGAGATCGTATTAAACAATAGTCACTAAACAAAAGAGAGATAAAATAAAGCTAAATTGATATATTTTATCATTGATTTAAATTATTTCTGAATACATTATAAAGTTTGGGAAATACAAAATTAATTCACTTTTTGAATTTTGGGAAATACAAACTTGGTAAAATTGATACACAGTGACTTATTCTTTATGACTTCAGAACAAACAATCTTATTGTACGCTACATAACTTAGCACCGGCGGTCACAGTTTTCCAAACAAGATTTTGGACCATCTTTGTCTTCTTTATCTGCTTCAAGATCGAAAGAAGTAATTACAATTATGAATATACACGATACACAAAGTATTTGCTTCAAATAAAAATAATGCAACAAGCATTGATTGCATATTGTAAGCCTACTATATATATTGTAAAACATTGAGGGTTGTTTTTTGTTTAGAAATAAATCGTACCTTTTTCCTGAGAGCACCCTCGAACAGCACAACCAACAAAACAAAGGTCATTGTTGACAGACTGTGTCTGAGTCGGCTGAAAATATTTACATTGAACAATACACGATATATAACAGTATGGAGTTCTATCACGAAGACATATTGATACGGCACATCTATAAACACACTTTTTAAATTCACTCAATGAAGCTTCAACTGATGCATGAGATGAGAGAAAAACCAACATTAGTAGAATGCCAACTCCATTAAATATTCTTTTCCCCTCCATTTGAAATTTAAGAACTCTAACTATTATTAAAAAATATTAAGAAAAGTCTTTTTCTTTGAAATCAAGATGTGTACTTTATCAAATTAGATGAGTATATTTATAGTAGTAGCTTATGAGTAATATTTTAAGTCAATAGTGTTTCGCTGATTTTAATTTATTATTATGGATTATATCAACTTGTATGGTATATATCACTATGTAAATTCTAAATTGCACTATGATGAAAATCACATTCTTTGTTTGGATTGCCTACATAAATTTCAAATTGATTTTTATAGTAATAGCTTAGGAGTATTATGTCGGCAGATTTTAATTTATTACTTTGCATTATAAATAATTGTATGGTGATATCACTATTATTATAAAAATAATATTTTTATTTGGATTGCGTACATAAATTTCAAATTAATAATTATAGTAATAGCTTAGGAGTAGTATGTTAACTTATTATATGTCGTCGATTTTCATTTAATACTTTGCATTATATAAAATTGTTTAGTAATATTGCTACGTAATTTCCTAATTAAATTATAATGTAAACATTCTTTATTTAGATCACCTACATAACTTCCAAATTGATTATGATTAAAACAGAATCATTTTATCAGCATCATATCATGTGTTTCCTTAGATAATCAATCATATATCATAAGAAAATTATCAGCTATATTCACATATAATTAAAAAATTATCATTTATCTAATCAATATCCATATAATGAAATATTTTCATTAATGTAGTGCAATAGAGTTGATATTG
Organism: Echium plantagineum; assembly: GCA_003412495.2. Classification (NCBI taxonomy): domain Eukaryota; kingdom Viridiplantae; phylum Streptophyta; class Magnoliopsida; order Boraginales; family Boraginaceae; genus Echium; species Echium plantagineum. The sequence goes on along the minus strand of CM016561.1, from coordinate 28,798,240 downwards.
TTGGGAAACGTATTTCCACGACACTAATTCCATGCGTCAATGTATGTTTTATGCATTGCCTTTTGTATAAAGCCAATACCGAAGTGTCAAAAGCTTGCTGTGGAAATATAGAGATCACCCAGTAATAGCGCCATTATTTTGGTCCATTGATGGTGTGGCACATTATCATTGGTCACATTCATCATCTTCAAAGTGTCAAAAAAACATACCAACCTTCTTCTAGCCCTATTACCCTCCCTAAGACTGCGGATGAACTCGAAGATTCGAAAAAGCTTAAAATATTCGGCTCGATGAGGTTGGGCTCGGAGGTTCAAACGTCAAACTGAGCTTTGCGGATTGTGTTAGCTTGTAATAAACAAGGGTGCACTAGGACACGGTTGTGTTGCAATAGATCATATTTTGCTTCTTATTTACGGAGAATATATAACAAGCATTTTTATGAGAACTTTTTTATTTTTTTAATAACTAGCAATAAAATGAGTTTCGAACTCAGGTCTTTTTGGTCATTACAAAAGTCCTTTTCTATTACAGGGGCGCACCTAGAGTATTCTTAGGGTATTCACATGAATATCCTACACAAAAATGAAATAGCTCAAATGGTTAAGTCATTTGTACGATTATGGAAGGTCTCGGGTTCACGCCTAGGGACCATCATGCTTTTTTATTGCTCTATTGACTTAATACAATTTTAATGAATATCCATGAGTATTTTTTATATCTTAAGTGATAAAATGAATATCCTAGATTATAATCATAGGTCCCCTTGTTCCACTATAATATTCCATCAGAGAAGTAGTTTTCAAAGCATATCATTTATATGAAAATGTTTTTTTTAAAATTGTGAAATCATGACAATAACGATCTCCATACATCTCTGTATTGGAGTACACAATTAGTTAAATCACGGGATATATATCACTTAATCAGAAAAATAAATTTTTCTTTTATTAAAAACCTATAAGTCTTTAATTTAGCTTTACATGCGAATCATGTTATAAACTTTTTACTAACTCCACATCAATAACTAACCATTATACTCAAACCCAAATATTATTCAAACACTACTATACTAAATATAGTCGTCCTTGAACATTCATCTTGGGTTTGAAAAAGCTTGCAATTCGAATCCTACCACATAAGATTATTTAAAATTACATGATAAATAATTATAAGACAAATAGAATGTTTTTTAATAAGATAAATGTTATTTATAGATTGGTTAAAATAGATCATGGTCTTCAACATGAGCATATGGGGCTTCATCTTATGTAACTTCCAATAATCTCCTTCCCAAATTTAATAAAGGAGAGATTATAAAATATATAAAATTTATATAGTTGGAGATATTAATTTTTTAAATTTTTAATAATATAATTAAAAAATCATTGGTTAAACATTTATCTTGATATGTGACAGACAATTACTGTTATTTATCATTTATCATGTAATTTTAAATAGTTTTATGTGGTAGAATTCAAATTGCAAGCTTTTTCAAACCAAAGATGAATGCTGAAAGGGGACTATATTTAGTATAGTAGTGTTTGAATAATATATGGGTTTGAGTATAGTGTTTAGTTATTGATGTGGGGTTAGTAAAAAGTTTATGACATGATCCGCAAGTAAAGTTAGATTAAAGATTTATAGATTTTTTATGCCTAAACCTCCTTCGTTTAATGGAAAGTCCCAATTAATCTAATAAATTTTATTTTCATGATTAATTTCATTGAAAATCGAAAAAAAAGTTGAGTAAGTTTTTCATAATATGTGTTGGAAATTTATAAATAGACATTCAACAAACTAACATATCTATAAAAACATATTTGATACAAGTTACTTTACCTGCTTGGTTAAGGTATTTACTACTCCAGGAATAATATTCTTTTATTTAAAATTTCTTAAAATATTTTAGATTTGTGGGTTGTATTGTCTAAAGAAAGTCCTAGATATTTGTCAAAAGTGTTAGATTTTTTTAATGAAAAGTAGTTTAATATAGTGTCTTTTTTAAGTTGTGATGTTTTAGAACTAAATACAATTTGTCATTTTGAGAAATTTATTTGTTGTCCTGCTTCAATACAATATTGGCCAATGAATGTTTTAAAGTTAGTTGTAGATTTTTTGTCTAAATAAAGAAAGAAATTTCTATTATAGGCAAATAATAGGTTTGTTAGTTTAGGACTATTTCTATATATATTAATGTTATACACAGTCCAGCCAGTGCGAATTTGTTAATCCTACGCAATAAATTCTTTTGTATAGTTAATTAGATATTGTTATAATTTTTTTAATAGATATATGACAAAATATATTAACAAAAAGTCGTATATAATTGAAAACTAAATTTGAAGAAACATAAGTGCATCAATATTTTATATATAGAAATTTACAATTAGTTAAAATTACATGATAAATAATTAAAAGACAGATAGATGTTACTTTTTAATAAAAACAAATGTCAGTTAGTAATTGGTTGAAATAAATCATGGGGCTTCATCTTATGTAACTTCCAATTCCTCGTTTCCCCAATTAAATATAGAGTAAATGAGTCAATATTGCATTGTAGTAAAACACATGAATTTTATTGCTTTTATGATAGTACACCAAAAATGTTTAACCTGATTATAAAATAAATATTACACTAATAGACTATAGTTTTACTAAGATCTAACTTGATCTTTCTTATTTATTGAAAATGCTGATTGAACTTTCACCAAATCATATAAATAATTTTAATCATATAAATAATTTTAAGTATTTAATAAATTTAGAATATTTCCCTTTACTAATTACATAATAAATCATTGTATATAGTTATTAGTAAATTAATTGAGTCTATTCTTATATTGTCATCAAATACATAAATTTATACATTGTAGACTATTAAAATCATATGAATTTTATTTGTTTATTTAAATGTAAATGAAGAATTTAGATAATTTCTACTTTTAAATATCCAATAATATTTAAAGAAATCACTCTTTAAGGAAATGAACAACATTTGCTATCACCACTTTTCTTATAAAAAAAAGGATATTTATGGGAATAAAGAGTATGTTGTTATTTGTGTTATTCCTAACAGATGAGATGACTATATTTGTATAACTTCCAACCATTTTAATTACAATTACATTGAAGTAAATAAATAGATATAAATTGATGTAACTTCTAAATGATGGAATAATTAATGAGAGTCATGTAACTTTCAATTATTTTAATTTTATTTTACTTATGTTTTTTTACAAACAAAAAAGAGAAGAAACATCAATCCAGTAACATATATATGTATATATTATATAGATAAAGATATTAACATATAATTGTTTAATAAATTAAGAATTTTTGTTCATACAAATACATAATAGATAATTAGTATGTAGTTTTATTATTAATAGATTTAATTAAGTCTATTATTATCTTGTTGAAAAATACATAAATTGATATATTACAGACATTTAAAATGATATGAATTTTATATATTTAATTAAAACTAAATGAAGACTTTAGCATATTTTTACTCTAAAATATTCAACAATGTTTATATAATTTACTCATTTTATTATAAAATAATGGATATTTATAGGAATAAGAGTATGTTATTATTTCTGTTACGTACTCCCAAAAGATGAAATATTATTGTTGTGTAACTTTTAACCACTTTAATTATAATGTTTAAATTAAATTGGATTAAATACATGAAAGTGATTTCTATTTTAATAATATAATAAATGGTGTAACTTTAAAGGAAAGGAATGATGGAAGTCTTGTAAATTTCGATTATTTTAATTATGAGGTATAACTCTAGTAAACCAAATACAAATTCAGATATTTTAAAGCTTTTAAGTTGAAAACAATTTTAATTGACTTTAATTAATTAACTATATAAAAACTGTTTTAGTTTGATTAGAGGTAATTTTTATTAATATTTTAAATATAATATGAATATTCGATTTTTTAGTTCCATTAGGATTTGAATATTTTAAATAAATTTTAAGTTGGAAATTGTCTTAACTAATTTTAATTAAGTACATATATTGAACCTCTAATTCGATTAGAGATAGTTTTAATTGATAATTTCAAATACGATTAAAACTAATATAATATATTAAATTCTAATTTTACACACGTTTCAATGCAATTTAATATACCTGTAGACGGATCAAACTATACCGAACGTAGCTATGCTTGACTTCGGTCCGCACGGGTTCGAACCTTATGATCGACTCTGTCTGAAATATGTGAACCACGTCGAACCTTACATTCGGCTAGGTCTGAGATGTGCGAATCGGACTGAACAATTTGCGAACCGTGCGAAAAAGTGCGATCCAGAAAAATTCGATGTGATTGAGCATTTGGGCGGCTGAGAGAGAAGGATGACTGGTGAGTGATGAGCATGCGATGAAAGGACATGAAGTAGAAGTGATTTTTATGATTTAGGTTACGCTTAGATTTTAAGTCCCGACTCAAGAATATATATAGGACAACGATGTGTCAATATGCAAGAGATCGAACTGTTTGGTTTGGTTTGCCGAACCTTTAATTTTACCGCTTGGTTCAACATTTGTCAATGTACACCGAGCCATGAGCCGAACTTTTTTTAGTCGAATAATGCGAGTTGAGCCGATCTCTTTACTTTCACTATTAGCCCGAGTCAAATAGTACCAATTTAGTCGAACTCTTTATGTCGACTATTAGCCCGAGTTCATGGATGATGGAACTAACTACTTAAAATCTTAAATCATATGACAATCAACATTCATAATGTATTTTTAAATTTTTATATAAAATTAAACTCTCTAAACTATTTAATAATGCTTCTTGAGTTCTTATGATTGCCCATATAACCATGTTGCATTTTGCATTAATTTTTATGGTTGATTTTTTACTTAATATTTAATGGAGAAAAGTCAACTAGACCAACTAAATTATGACGGAAGTAAATAACGACAAATGATAAGTTCTAGTATAATATATTTTTCATAGCATTACTTCACTTAGATTTTTACACAACCTAAACTTGTTTATGATCTAAGTGCTAGTTGAGTTTATGATACTCATCAACCTTTGAATGAACATTTCAAACTTATTGTTGCTATCAAGCATGCTAATCCTAACAAACTTCGAACTTGTTCCGAAGTAGCTTCCATCTCTAACATAAATGTTATGTTGCTTGAAGAAATTCGCGCAGTGCTCAACCCCCTCGGCTTCGCATTTAAGCCATGCAAATGCTGTAATCACGCAAAAACGAGAAGTTGTAGTGAGTTGAAACGAGATTATTAGGCAGTATATGTATATAGTAGTATATGCTGTACTAGAGAGGGTGTGTTAAGGAACTCCGGAAGCACATTGCATTACATACCAGATAGAGGTCCAAAGGTTCTGCCGCTGAAAGTACAGAGGGCTGATGGGGCGACGTTGGGTAAACTGAAAAGTTTGCCTGTGTGAACAGCTTCACGAAGTTGCTGCCACCTGCGGGTCATGTGATCATAGCTGTGGTCGAAGAATGGACTTATCCCGCCAAAGCTACCCTTGTGCTCGTGGCTGTCAGAGATGAACTCGAAGATCTTAGCTGCTCGTATCTGTGAGTCCTTGGACACACCAATAGTGCTGATCTCAATATACTTGGTCATCTTACGTGCAATAGCCTCGTCTTTAACCAGAGCCCAACTGCATATAAGGAAGATCTGTCAGAACACAAAGGTTAAGTAGTTGTTGGCTCAATGAGTGTACAAGCTTATAAAGCGAGCAACATCCTGGAAGTGTGAAAAAACAATGCGAAACTTTTGCCCGAAGTGGCAAAAATATGTTGTCCTAAAAGCAAACTTCAATGCCATTACAACTTTATTTAGAATCGAGTGGGTCTTACCCTATCCGCGAGCCAGCATGCCCGGTACATTTAGAGACGGTGAAGAGCATAATGTCATTGTTGGCAGGAGAAGTGATTGGTGTATATTGGGGCCAATAATAGGCGAGATCATATACTAGCATGCCTCCACTCCGATTTACCACAGGCCATCTTGTGACACCATCAGGGTTGTTAGGTGTGGTGACAATCTCGATATAAGGCCCGTCTTTGTCATACGTGTATGCATCACCGCCCCAGCGATATAGTCCAGACTTCAGAAAGTCAGTTATCAGTGGATATGACTGCAAGAAACAGAGCGAATCTTACTTAGATAACAGGTTCCAAATTTTAATACTATTACTTAAATTCAGCATTAAACACCCTCATGATTACTAAGCAAGATTAAGGTAGTCACATTTCTTTACTGCTAAATCAATTATGGTTCTTAACTTCGCATTTATTACCTGAGATGAATCGAATAACTGGAGTTATTTATCGAACCTTAATAAGTAGGAATTATATCATACACTTTGCCAAAAATGAAATAAACCAAATGATTATTCTATGATAATACGTAAACCACTCACGGAGTAGAATGGTGCCTCAGAAACAACGTCGATTGGCTCCAACAAATCACGAGTAAGCGCGTAAAGAACAGCTTGATAGAGCTGTGAAGACCCTGTGCCAACCACAATGTGATAACCTTCTGTTACAGCATTTCCAACAACTTTATGCAACCTAGTTGCAGCTTTTGCAAATTGTGGTTCAAGAAACCAACACACATTTCCCGCGTCACTGAAATAGCTAATGCCTTGATCCCCTGGTAAGACGATTGTCGTCTTTTCTCCAACCTGACGCCAATAGTCCTCATACATGGTAGGATCACCACTGGAATTTCAAGACACAATACATCAACATCCCTTAAAATAAATGTTTAACAAAGCCACAGAAAAGAAAGATTCTAAAATAAATGTCAAATTCTCTATATTTTAGTCAATACTATGAGGCAGGCAAACATAAATATAAACCATATGAAATAAAATTCTATGGGAGATTGTTAAGGGTCCACACTAAATCCAATTGGTTGAAGATGGACTAAACAACCTGAAAGGTCTCGACAATATGTAACCGTGGGCGTTTATCTCCAGTTACGCGAAATCAGGGGAAGGTTTGTAAAAAAAATAAAAACAAAAACAAAAAAGTGGACCAACACACATGCAAGAATGCATTTACATATGATGTGCTCCAGCAAATGGTCCACAATGTTGACAGTAGTAAATTGGTCCTCCTCACTGTTTCAAGATCCACTACCATTACGAAAAGTAGGTATGGGAGGGCATCAATGGTGGGTCCTTTTCCATTAGAGGATCAAATGATTGAATCAATGACTGGTCAAGAATTCATTCTTGAATGTAAAATAGACAGACAAACACATTAGCTTTAACATTTGTTACCATCCAAAAATTGCATTAGGCATATACAACTAACACATTGTCCCAGTGATTTTATTGCACAAATCAGATTTTCCTAGGTTTAAAATATGAAGATGGTCTGTCTAGAAAGTGTACAAAAGCAAATCTTGCTAGTCATTTAGAGATTGTCAATTAGGACAAAGAAAAAAAAGGGACATGTATGTTGTGAAACATTTATAGTTAATGGAGACAAACAAACATGCATCAAATCATGAGTAGCCTCAAAGTAACTTCAAAGTTTAGCCTAACATGGTTCAATAATGGCAAAACAATTTTAAATGGAAATTATCAATTTTCTATTAACATGCAATACACATGGTCCATGAAAAAATATATTACTTCCACAACCTCACTAAACAAGTATACAAATTTTCTCCCAAGGAAAGGACGACGGAGCCGTTAAGGTTGCACTTCAACCTTTTTTAAGTATACAAACTTTCTGTTTCAACCATGATTAATTACACTTTAAGGTGAAAAATGAAACTTTATATAGAAAAAATACAATTATAACGAAAAAATGTCATTAGCTAGCGTGCAAAACAATTAAATATTGTTAAACTAAACCAAGCTGGGTAACAATAAAAAGGAATCGGCCTGCTAAAAGTCTATGGGTTTCATTCTAAAACCAAATGACTGTAAAGGGAGTAGTCCAAAATTTGATATATTGACTCGGAAGAACATCAACTTCCTATGTAGAATATGCATCGGACTCGATAAGAACTATAAGAACGTTAAATTCAATTCTATGTTGGGATACAAAACATTAGTTAATGACTTTTGATTTTTACACTCCAATTATTTATAACCACACTCCAAATTCTCACTTTTACCCTTCATTTTGCTTTTCAAAAAGTTGCATAGGAAAATATATTGAGAACTATTAAGGATATAAATATAATTAAACACCAAAAGTGGAGTGTGATTCTCATTTGATGGAGTGTAAAAATCAAAGGCCTAGTTAATTAAGAAACATTATAGAACAAAACGAGAATCAAGTTTGAGGTGGATCTAGGAAGTTCCATAACACAAGAATGATAATGTTGGTCAATTAGAGAATCAAGAATTAAGGACCACCATTCATTGATTCCAAGGTGCATGTTAACATTAAGAACATTGGGAATAGACAACACAATGGAAAAAGAGCAACTGTTAAATGAGTAAATCAAGAAACAAACCTTCCCCTCTATATACAAACACACCTTATAGAAAACCACAATTAACACACACACTTATCTTTGTCCACAAAATATCAACATCTCATGCGCATGTTAGTGAACCTCACCCCTTCAAATTTTCTCAGACTCAGTTCCTTATTAATTAAATGTCGATGACGGAATGACATCTCACTTAAGCTTTCAAGTATAAGTTCTTGATTTTGTACTCTTTATATATAATAATATTGTTCCATATTCATACTTTCATCGTTAATTTACTGAAAATAAACAAAAAATATTTAATTTTTGTTTTTGGGTTTGGTTTAAATTTTAATTACCCTTATTACAAACAACAAAAACTAAAAACATAAAAGAAAGAAAAAGCACAAGAAAAGAGAACCCCACAATTAAAAAAGTGCCCATGTTCCATAATCATCTTTAAGATTGAAAATTCCAACAAAGTTGTGACCTTTCTTCCCAATTGCAAGAAAAGAAATAAAAAGTAGGAAATTTTCTGCAATTCTTTTTAAAAACTCGTGATGCCTATAGCTCGTTGTAGTGTAGATTTCTCCCTCTCATTAATGTAGAATTTAATTTCAAAGTTATCGTTTGACAAAAAATATACATAATTGTACATACATCTTGTTAGATTTATGAGCATTGAGTAATAGTTCATAAAGAATGCAAATTGCATTTAAGAAAGCCAACATATGATTATTAACAGCTTAAAAATCGATAACAAAACATCCCATGTTAACATTAAAGATAGTAATCATAAGACATATCTTAATTATGTTCAGTAATAATTCTCCATATATAGTACTCCATATCTTAAGAACAATTAATCGATGTCGATGACTTAATAGTCTGGTAACATTCAACCCGAACAACTCTTGCATTCCATTCTCAGTGCAAGACAACGTTTCCGCCACCTCTAACATCCACTAAACAAAACAATAACCCATCCATAACACAACAAAAACTAATCTTTATGTTAAACAAAAATCTAAAATTAAACAGAATCAAAAGGGTTAGATCAAAAACACATAAACAGTAAGAAAAAATTCCCAAAATGCACTTACTGGTCAAGATTAATAACAGTTTTGCCATCATCAACAACCTGAGAACCCCTCATTTTTTCCTCCTTCAAGTTGACCATTCTGGTAATTTCATACATTTCTTCCAAATTCCCAGAAAATTTGTTGAGAGAAAACATAAAACTCACAGCTACAGAAGCAAGAATGAAGTGTTTCATAGACAACCCAATAGGTTTTTTATTTGGACATTTATTTTGTGCATTGTTTCTTTTCATTCTTCTACTTGTTGAAGATACATGAAATTAAATTAAGAGAAATATAAAACTTAATTATTGTGTTTGTGTTTAAAGTAAAGCTGAGCATGGAAATTGATGAGCTTCAAAGGTCTGTATTTATAGCCACTATGAGGAAGAGAAAGAAGAGATATACTATAAATCATTAAATGCATAGTGAATTAATGACCTAATTTGACGGTATTTTCTCCCTAAATCCCGATTCGGTTGTCTACTTTTTACTTTTAAACACAATAAATATTTCTTTCGTCCCTAAAAAATTGTTATATTGTACTTTTATTAGTTAAATATTAAGAAATTTGATCATAAAATTTAATTAAATGATAAGAAATAAACTTATGGAATCTTGTTAGGTTCGTCTCAATATTTTTTTGAAATATCAATTTTTTATATTTTTTGCATGTAGATAAGAGATATTTATGTTTTAAATAATGTTTTGTTGATCATAAAAAGTCGAAATGTGGCAATCATTTAGGATGGAGGAGTAATATAGTTATATGGGATGTTATTAGATTTGTTTCAATATGTATGTTTATGAAATAGCAACTTTTTGTATTTTTTTACATCTGTAAAGTTCAAGATTTTATGTTTTAAATATTTCTTTCGTCCCTAAAAGATTGTTATATTGTACTTTTATTAGTTAAACATCAAGAAATTTGATCATAAAATTTAATTAAATGATAAGAAATAAATTTATGGGATCTTGTTAGTATCGTCTCAATATATATTTTTGAAATATCAACTTTTTATAATTTTTTTGCATGTAAAATAAGAGATATTTATGTTTTAAATAGTGTTTTGTTGACCATAAAAAGTCGAAATGTGACAATCATCTAGAAATGAAGGGAATAATATAGTTATATGAGATGTTATTAGATTTGTTAATATGTATATTTATGAAATATTAATTTTTTGTATGTTTTACATCTGTAAAGTTTAAGATTTTATGTTTTAAATTGTGTTTAGAGAATCGTAAAAAGTCAAATTTCAAACAATTCGGGATGGAGGGAGTACTTTTAATTTGTTTTTTTCTCGATTTTCAAAATAATATTTTAGTTAGATGCGAAACGTGTACAAAAGTAATTTTTTCTAGGTTTGGATATGAAACATTAATTTATAAGAGTTTGAAATGAATTAATTTATGGTTAAATGTATGACAACTAAAAAACTTTAATGAATGTTTTAAATACGTAAAAAATTTTACATCTGTAAAGTTCAACATGTGAAACAATATACGATACTTTGTCCGTTTGTCAATAACTTATTTTTTGTTTCAAGCTACATTTTAGTTTATTTTTTCAATGCATACCTCATTTGATTATTATTCATATATATTTTAAATAAAATTTAAAATTACTTGTTTTTATTTTGCCTAAAGAAGTACGCAACTATAACAAGATAGGAAAGTTATATACTCCCACTTTTAATACTTGTGATTCTATAATAATAAAAAAGTGAGAAGAATTTTTTATGTAAATGCGTTATTAATGAATATATCAACGATTGTATTGATAGTCTCAGTTATCTATACTATATACTATAAAATGGAAAGAATATAAATGTTCGGTGAAGACTAGAAAGTCATTCAAGCTAGATATGTGGCATGACATTATTGTTGGAAATTTCTTATATACCGGAGGCCTTTTTTCCGGTACCATACCGGACTATAAATCTGGACCCTTGAATAACAATGAACAGCTGAGATTGATAATTAATCTAATTCATATTTAACCACAGTTAGTAATAAACTTGAAAAATCTCAATTAAAACACATAACTTTTTTATATATTTTACACGAAATATCATTATATGTATATACAAACCGTTGACATCGTAATTTAAAAAGTCAACCATCGAAATTTTAAAATGGACAAAACTTTTGGGACAATTACCTTAACACCAATATGCAATTCATCTACATCCTTGAATTTCTTAGTCGAAACTGAGGAAAAAACACATTAATTGTAAAAATAATCGATTTGAAGCTTTGATAATTGGTGAAAATTGGGGAATTAACTAGATTAAAACCGACAAGCACAAAGATTGAAATTAAAAACTGAATCTAAAAAGACTTGAAAATTAATAAATAGAGAAAAAAATAAAACCTTGAGAGTTGCGTGTTGGTGGTGACTTTGTGAAGATAAATGAGATGGAGGTGATATGATGAGTTCAGTGGACTGGACGATCGAGATTGGTGTTGTCTAACGGTGGCGGAGAATGATCAATTATGAGTTAAGACAACTAAGAAATCGAACATTCGAAATGGAGTCGAATTGTGTTATTTGATAAAGGCACGTTGAAAATGTAAAATATATAAAATGTATTGAGAAATGAACGGAGCATATTTCTATATGATCTAGAGTTGTAGTCAAATTTGTTATTTTTCAAGGGAATAATTGTTAATTTGGCTAAGATAGTGAAATGAAATTGCATTTTAGTTCTTGATCATATATTATTATTAACCAATATTCAAACGTGATAAAAATGTTGCACTACAGTCATCGGGATGTCACAAGTACTGCACATCTGTCTATATTAATCAAGAATTATATTGTAACATTATTAAATTTAGGGACCACATATAACATTCGTATTGTTTTTATGGATAATATATAACAATATAATTATTTGAAGGCTTAATTTCATATAGGCACTTGAACTATGAATTTTTTCCCAAATAAGCATCTGATGAACTTTTTATAACAAAATAGGCACCAGTAAACATAAAAATGACATCTGAACTTTACTTTTTCACATTTTTTTTAATTTTTCAAGTTTTTGACATTTAAAGATTCTTTAACCCAGGGACAAGTTAGTCATATTGAAAATATGAATTTTTGGAAGGAAAAATTCGAGAAAAGGTTCAGGTGCCATTTCGAAAAAAGTATTTTAACGTCAAAGTTGGAGAAAAAGTTCAGGTCCCAGATGAAATATCATTCATCCTTGTTTATAATTGCCATCGTTTAGCAGACTAACAATATTTTAGATTCGAAACTCACATTGAAGTTTGTATTTAAATTTGATAATCGAACCGTATTCGACATTCAAGTTTAATTTTTTAGATTAGAGATATATTGGGGCTCTTAAAAAAAATTAATTTCGAATGATGTTATTATTTTTAACTAACCGAACTCTCTCAATTGCGTATCAAATACGCACATGAGAAGTATAAACCAAAAAGCTAGAAGTAATTTGTATATTTAAAGACCGGCGGTTGGTAAGTGAGACAATAGAACACATAGATTGAAATAGTTACGTTCTCTTTGTCTTCGAAACATAAAGAATAAACAACACTTCTGCAGATTTCGAGTGGAATTAATAGATATGACAACAATCACAAATACTTAACTGTTCCTTCGATATTAGTTATTGCAATTTATTTGCAACTATATACAGCAATGAGTTATTCTTAACCAATAATGAACACCAGCTAGAGGCGGCTGCTTGGGTTGGTGAGTCGTGGTGGCAGGCTTAAGTTGCAGATGAGGAGAAGGGGTTCGGGTTTGGGTTAAAAAGGGAGAAGAAAAACGAAAAGAATGGGGTTAAAATTTGATCTAAATAAACATAAATGAGTCGGGTTAAATTGTGGGGTTAGGTTAGTATATAGTTAGGAAAGTTAGATTTAATTGTTATTTGACTATTTTTCCTTCATGAAAGAGAAAAAAACCTGAAAATTTTAGAAAATGTGAAAAAATAAAGTTTAGGTGCCATTTTTATGTTACAGGTGTCTATTTGTTATAAAAAGTTCATCAGATGCTTATTTGGGAAAAAGTTCATAGTTCATGTGCTTATATGAAATTAAGCCTTATTTGAAACTAAAATCTAATTTAGTCCTAATCTTATTATTTAGACTCAAATTGAATATCAATTCGTTCATCAACATGTCATAATATTTTTGGAGACACTTAAAAAGCACGAAGAGAGGTAAAGAATCCAGAACCACTGAAGTGTTTGTTTAAATGTACTTTATGAACAATTGTCTTATGTATAATGATATGTTTGATATATTTGTATGTAATAGATTTTGGTGATGCAATAATTCTCTTATAATCCGTATATCAAATATGACGTATAATTAATTAATGAAATCATACGTAATACAACATAGTAGTAAGAAGAGGCAACGAAAGTGGAAAAATAACTATCAAAGCGGATTTGAACGGAAGGAGTAAAAAAAAGTGATCAAGTTGACGTTTCTTCGAATTACGTCGTCAAACAAGCTATCCTTGAGATAGGCATGTATGTGTATTGATCCGGACATACGTCAGGTGATAAAGAGTTTAGGATTAGTGCATTACGCTTTGTCTTTTCTATAACGTGTAGGTTCGAGTCTCTATAAAACAAAATCTAATGTGGAGGTGGTTAACGGACTATCTCAAGTCCCCTGACCATCTGACACAATACCTGCGATTTATTTCCTCGCAACACCCTAGGTAGGGGCGACGAGGCGCTAAGGTTGAGATTCCACCAAGGACATGTGTGGAATTAGATGACGTAATAGCTAGTGACATTGTATCCAAACTTCGAATTAAAAGGTTGCATTCGAACTTTGTTGGATACAAGGGTTAAAGGCATGTCTGATCGCACATGTTCGACATCGCGTCATCTTTTGATCACACATGTCTCATATTGTCCCGTTTGATAACACATCTTTTGTTATTTTGACCTAGTCTAATATATTAAAATAGTATAATTATCATTAAAACTAATAACTTGTTCAAACTCGATTATATTGTTCGGGGACTCGTGAGGAAGTTATTTCGAACTAAGTTAAAAGGACCGTTATCGAATTGGGCTTGGGGATTTAAAATACTCCCTCCGTCCCTAAAAGATTGTCACATTTTGACTTTTGTTGGTCAAACATAACAAAATTTGATTATGAATTCTCATTAAACGATAAAAAATAACATAGTCTTGTAGGACCTTGTTAGATTCGTCTCAATATATATTTATGAAATCAACTTTTTATAATTTTTTCGTATGTAGAGTAATAGATATTTATGTTTTAAATCGTGCTTTATTGACTACCAAAAGTCAAAATGTGACAATCTTTTAGGGACGGAGGGAGTATTAATTACTCTATCTAAGAAAGGTTGAGTGCCCTTAAGGTCACTAAAAGACAAAAAAATAAAGAAAGCAAACCCATTTTTTTCCCCTCCCTGTGGGAAAAAGGAAATCGGCCATTTGGGGCCTTGGAGAAGACAACCAAAGTCGCCACCTTCATCTTCAATTTTCGCCCAATGAACCCCTTATAAATATTAATCACATTATCTTCATTGAAGGCAATCGAATATGCGTCATTACACAAGTATTGACCAAAAGTTTAAATTTAATGATATATTGGAACAATCTACAATAATTTAATAATGTTAAATTTTAATTAAAATTTCTCTATTGTATCTCTAGCGATCATTCAAAGAATAATTTAATAATGTTAAATTTTCCAAATCGTGCCTCTAGCGATCATTCAATTTAAGCTACTCCCTCCATCCCTAAATGATAGGGACATTTACTTTTTCACAGTCTTCGAGACACGACTTAAAATGTAAATATCTTTTATTCTGTCAATGAAAAAATTATAAGGAGTATATATTTTAAAAATGTACATTGAGACGAACCTAACAACATCTTATATGATTATATTATTTTGTATTGATTATTAAAAATTAGTGGTCAAAATTTACAAATTTTGACCAAAAAAGTCAATATGTCCCTATCAATTAGGGATGGAGGGAGTATAATTTTAATGGTCAATAATGGAAGTAAAACATTAATTTAGGCTTCACTCCGACAAATACAAACTATCTAAACTTGTTTGACTCTTTTTTAAGGAAATAAAATTATAGAATAATATATTTACATAATACCTAAAATTATAAAAATAAAATAACAACTTCATTAAATAGTTAGTTGAATAAAATTATCTTGGTCAAATTCGACCAAGTTATTAATATAAATTATGTCATACAAATAAAAAGAAAAATCTCCAATTCGTCTTTAGTAATTAATACTACATAGAATTAATGAGTTAATTTAACATTTTTTTGATAGATGATTCATATTGATATTAGATAATGTTTTGGCAAACACCGCCATTATAAGTTGAATTTAACATTACATTATAGTTTGTCTCATTGAAATCTCTAATGACAATATTTCTAAGCTTCTGTAGACATACTGCACTAGTAGTTTTCCAAAAGATATTACAACATTTTCTTGATCCATTGTTGAGCAAAAACTTCACTTTATCCTTCTGGTACAAATAGTAAAAGTACCTAAACCAAATCTGAGAAATGAAACAGTCAGTAACAATAAAGACACTATGATTAATAATGCTTCCTGCAATGAGCAAAGCAGTAAGAATTCTAGTGCAGAGATTCTTCAGGTTCACTTTGTTGTTATGGACATCTTCAAGAAGATTTGTTCCTTCAATGGTCGAGTGATTACCATAAATGAACATTGAGATAGTCCATTTTGGGTTGGAGTATGGAGTAGATCCGAAGAGGATTTCATTGTCTATCCTGTTGTAGCATATTTGGCAGGTTTTTCGGAAGAGAGCTTGTCCCCTAACTAATGAGAGGTCAACTCTTTCAATCGATGCATTCTCCTCCAATCTTTGTGTGTTAAAGGTGTGGCGGGGTCGTTTTTTGAAAGCAAACCCTTTATGCCGCTCGTTGCATAGATTGTTGGCGAGACACGTAGTCTTCTGGATGTTAGGTTTGGCCCCTTTGAAGAGGCAATCATTCTTGGCAAGCTAGATAACCCAAAGAATACTTCCAAATTTATTGAGATCTTTAATGTTAATATTGGTCCATTTTATCATTGAACATCGGGTCACCGATAGGTCAATGGGGTCAGAAGGAGAAATATAAAGCTTGAGAGAAAAAATAATATTTTTTGAAAAAAGTGCATTCAACAAAGAGGTGTTGGGTGTAATCAGTTCCCTGGTAACAAAAAGGTGTTGGGTGCAATCAGTTCACTGGTTACAAAGAGGGCAATCAAGATTTACGGTTGCCTTGGTTTTGGTAAAGATGTTGTTCATAGTGGGGAATCTGTTTAAAAGCAATTTTCAAAGAAAAATATGAATCTTCTCAAGGAAGGGGGTCTTATAGAGCATTTTTCATACCTCCGAAGGGATGCGGCGATGACTTGGGGGGAGGGGGGATTTCCTCGTGTAGGGAAGATCTAAGTTTAGAGTAGAGACTTTTAGAGGAGAAGTTGTTTTCTGGCCAGATTTTGACATCTTCATCTTTGATGATGTTGATGTTAAGGGTATCGTGACCAATTCAGGGAGGGAAAAGAGCTTTGATTAAAGGGAGGTTTCATTGATTGAAACTAGTGATCAAATTGGAGATAAAGTGAGGTGGTGGTTAGCTGGGGTGGATGTTGATGGAGGTAAGTGGAGGGTGATGGTTATTTTTTTTTTGTTTTTTATAGGGGTTCAACAGTCATTCCAGATGTTTATTGAAGAGCCATTCCTGATTTTTCAAGTGGAGAATTTATCAATGCATAAAATACCAGCAGTGGTACTTTCTCAAGTCCAGGAGGAATTGGGTTTAGGATTGTGGAAAATGGGCTTAGTGTTGGGGAAATATTTAAATTTGAGAAGTTGGGTCATGAGGAGATTAGGTTGGTTGATCACTCTTCAATTATTTCTTGCGATGAGTGCAAGGTTGAAGTGATGAAGGTGTTTAAATCCTAGTCCTCCCTTGTCTTTGTCCAAATTGAGAAAAATTCCTAGTTCATCCAATGTATTCTTCGAACTTGTACACTCCTCTAGAAAAAATTAGTCAATAGTTTGTCAATTTCGTGAAGTGTTTAGAGTGGAAATTTGTAAACACCCATTGGATAGACAAGGATAGCTTGAAGGACATATTTGATCAGCGTAACTTTTTCAGGGAAGTTCAGGAATTTACCATTCCAGGACGAGATTTTCCTTTTGTTATCAAGTGTTTCCATTAAAATATGGAGTTCTCTAATTGTTAATGTAATCATCCCTTTCTATTTTTACTTTATCATTTTATTGATTTTTATATCAATTAAGAATCATTTAAGGATGAATGATATTATATATAAGGCAACCGTAACCATCACTCATATATCATTTGATTTGTCATTCACCCACTTGTGTTTAATATGGTCTCATTTACTCACGCGTCTTCATATCATTACTCAGTTAAGTTTCTTGGTAAATCCATAGTTAGTTAACGACAGTTCTTAATTAAAAAAATGAAAAGGGCAAATGGTCGTGACCATCACTTATGCTTCACTTCATTCACCATTCACTCACTTCTTGTCTTTAACATTGTCTGATTCACTCACTCGTCTTCTTAATACGGTCTCATCCACTTACTTCGTTAAGTTTTCTAGTAAGGCGTGTTTTGGAGATTGTGAAAAGCCAAATTACCATATTATTTAAGGATAAAGTAATTAATTAGGCACAAAAAAGGCAAAATTTCATAGGGCTCCTTAAACTATTGACAATCGTTCGAATGAGGGACTGAACTTCTGAATAGGTCAATATGCCCTCTGAACAATTAATTTAGATCAGTTTACCTCATAAACAATTAGTTTTGATCAATTGCCTCATGTCGTAATTTTCATTAAGGAATGGAGATTTCACAAGTATTAAAGTTTTGGACAATTTCACAAAACTTTAATATTTATGAAAGTCCTATTTTATCCTTAATGAAAAATCATGAAAAGAGAATCTAAAATAATGGTTAAGGGGGCAAACATATCCAAAAAATTGTCCAAAGGGTAAAGTGGTCTATTAAGAAGTCCAATCATTCATTGGAACCATTATCAATATTTTAGGGGACGTTGTGAAATTTAGCCGAAAAATAATACTCCCTCCATCCCTAAATGATAGGGACATTTACTTTTTCACAGTCTTCGAGACACGACTTAAAATGTAAATATCTTTTATTCTGTCAATGAAAAAATTATAAGGAGTATATATTTTAAAAATGTACATTGAGACGAACCTAACAACATCTTATATGATTATATTATTTTGTATTGATTATTAAAAATTAGTGGTCAAAATTTACAAATTTTGACCAAAAAAGTCAATATGTCCCTATCAATTAGGGATGGAGGGAGTATCACATCTCACTTTTTTGGGTAAACAACTGCATTAATGGATCATCCTAGCCCAGTATAGAAGCCCGTTCAATAGCTTAAGCTTCTTATCAGTTCTCACTTCTCCGACAATTATGATATGAACACTCTTTAAGGAATGGTTGCGTGTTAATGAAAGAAATAATATTTACAAGAGTTCAAGGGTTCTGAATCAGGACTATTTGAACACGCTCGAATGCCCATAACCAAAGACAAAACAAAGAACATAACATGGAGTAATATATAATATATAATAGAGGGTCCTAATAATACTGAAAGCGTCTGACCGTGACTGGTTTCATTTGACTGTAGAAACGGGGTGATGGTTTGAAACCCAGGTCGAGCTCATCACAATATGACAATGAACCAAAGTTGTCTTCTTCTTCCGAGTCGCAACCATCATCAGTATTAGCTTGGAGTCCGTTCCTTGCTCCTCTATTACACTTAAAGATGTAGTTTGATAACTCTGCAGAGGTCGGAGATGCAACCAGATCACCATTAGTACTCTTTACAATGTTGCTTGATTCTTGAGGAGTGACTATGCCCTCCAAAATATCTTCAGCGATGGCATGTTCAACCGTCGCATCAAACCTCTTTGTGTACATTTGTTCGATGACCTCCTCCAATCGCGCATTTGCTTGTTCTTTGTTCAAAGCATAGTTTTGATCTTTCACAAACTTGTCGACTTTAGCCTCATAATCCCCCTTCTTGAATGTCATCCGTAACAACCTGTTTTTTAACAACCTCAATTTCGCAACCTGGTATAATCATCACCTGTTCTGTTTGTTGGACAAATGTTACACCAGGCTTGTGTAAATAGGAGCAGGTTGTATGAATGGAGAGTTCTTCTCGACAGATAGCACAGCTTTATTCAATCTAACAATGCTAATGCACACCCTACAATCTCGACCTCTAGTTGATCCTTATTTAGTGCGTTTTAGTCTGCATTTTCCTGTGATTGCAGGTATGTTGTAACATCGAGAAATTTGGCAGATTAGCACTTTTTAGAGGCTTTTTTTAACTTGGAGCACACCTCCTTTTTTTTTGCATAGCACTAGCACACACAGCCCCAAAATGACTAATTTACCCTTACTGAAAAAATGAAAATCCTTTTCCACACTTTTCTTCTTCTCCTCTTCCCCCATTTTTCTTCTTCTCCTCTTCCACCATTTTTCTTCTTCTTTCCTCTTCCACCATTTTTCAACATTTTCTTCTTCTTCCATCTCCATCACCAAAACCACAAAAATCTTATCTTTTTTTCTAAAAAACTACCAAAAAAACAACCATTCAACCAAATAAACATTGAAAATCTCAATTTTGTTCTAAAAAATTACTAAAATTACCACATTTTACTAAATAAACTAACCTTGTACAAAAAGACTACCAAAAAATCCAATCTTGTTAAAGAAAACTACCACAAATTCGTTTTTTTTTCCAAATACACAATGCAAAATCAAGACTTTTATCAAATAAACATTAAAACTCTTAAAGATGTAAACTTTATGCTAAATAAACGAATTTTTACCCAAAAAAATAACAAAAATCCGAACTTTTTCTTATAACTACCAAAAAACTACAAATTAACAAAACTTTGTACTAAAATAGTGGACATTAAAGAGATGTACAACTTACTTTTTTATTAATCCGGCCAAGAAGCTTTCAAATAATACAAATGGGGAGGGTGGGTTCGATTGAGTTTTTAAATCTTAGATGGAGATGGAGATGAAAGAAGAAGAAAATGTTGAAAAATGGTGGAAGAGGAAAGAAGAAGAAAAATGGTGGAAGAGGAGAAGAAGAAAAATGGGGGAAGAGGAGAAGAAGAAAAGTGTTGAAAAGAGTTTTCATTTTTTTAGTAAGGGTAAATTAGTCATTTTGAAGCTGTGTGTGCTAGTGTTATGCAAAAAAGAAAGAGGTGTGCTCCAAGTTAAAAAAAGCCTCTAAAAAGTGCTAATCTGCCAAATTTCTCTTGTAACATCTCTATCCTTAAAAACAAAGATTGCCATTTGTCTCGCCTTCATAAATCTTGTTCACCCAAGAAGCCAACTGCTCAACATTTTCATGGTGATCTTGTACATAGTCACGAGCCTTACCTTGGAATAACCTCTTTATTACAGCTAAAACCTGCAAGTTCTTGCCACTCAATGACTGATCTGATTCGGTCACCTGGTGCACACACAAATCTGGTGCAAGGACTTCAATATCCGCAGCATCCTTACTGTTTACAACCACAGGTTTGTGCATTATCTTATACATGATTGGTTTATGAGAAGCCTGAATTTTGCCAAGGGCATTTGCATTCTCAGAAACTGAGCCACCCAAACTGCTGAAGCTATTTTGTGTAGCCACAACAACATTCTTTTGCTGAATGCCAAGTCCTTTTCCAGCGAAGTTCTTGCACTTTCCAGCCGAATGCCAAACTTGTACACTTGATTTAGCTGTACTTTTAACTTAACATTACACTTGATTTAGTCTGCATTTTCCTGTGATTGCAGGTATGTTGTAACTCTCTCAGACTAAATCTCCAAGTACTTGAAATTCGACATCAGCAAACTGGATATGGGAATGTAATAGACTACATCTCCCAACCCCAAGATAACCGTTTTAAGAGGCACATTCTATGTTTATCAAGTACTTGTAATCTACGGAATCTATTTGCGCTCGAAGTGCACTCTCTTGAACCGCATGAATCTATAAATAAAAAAATTTGAATTGAGAAAGCATCAACGAAATACCTGAATTCAGTTTATCTCCTTACTATCTTTTTTCTTCATTAACCCCTCGTCCTCCCTTAGTAGCTTAGCCTTCGGATTTTAGGTTCTGAACATGATATATGTCTTAGAAATAATACCAGTTAGGAATTTGTGGACTCGAAAGAAAAAAAAATGGCTACCCTCTCCTGAAGCGAATTATAAAAGAATGTTAGTATTCCACTAACAGTAAAATCTGGTAAATGATTCATGTTCCCTTACTAAACATTATCATTAAAGAAATACAAAATACATACCTGACACTTTGTAAGATCATCCTCACTTTTCTGGAGACTGCCAAAATTAGTTGAGCTCAACACAAACTCGAGCTGAATTTAACATAGTCCTGTTTAAGGAATGGAACGCTCTGTTGTTTACGAATCCCAGCAGAAAGCAGCACCAGAACACAGGTTTAATTGTTTAACTTTTCGATTGAAAAAGTTAAATTTAACGTTTTCAAATTCCACTGGTTGCCATGGCAACAGCAGAACGGGCTGGCTACGCCAGTGAGTGTGCTTACGAGCACAAATTTTTGAAATTGTACAATGCTTATTTAAGCTGTTTAGACTCGAATTTGTGTTAAATCATTTTTGGCCTGGCGTGTGTTCACTAGTCATGTTCTAAATTCCCTTCTAATATCATTGTCATCCAATAAAAAGTTCATAAATTCCCACAATCAAATTACCCGTTTCAAATCCTAAATGTTATATGTAATTATGTTTCGCACAAGATGAAATAGAGTGATTCAAAGATGGCGAGATTAGCGATACCAAAGATTTAAACTTACAAGATCCAATGACAACGAACATGAAGAAACAACACAAAACAATTTTTCTAATACTCAACAATTCATATATATATTCATCAGTAAATATACATCTCCAAATTGAATACACATTCTACTCAAAAATCACTATAAACATTCTGGAATCGAGTGTAAATATCCCAAAACATTATTACAAAAAACTAATTGAAAACTTAACCGAATTTGATTTCTCTTTGCATAACCATGTCTTTAGCAAATTCTAGTTTTTGTTTGCACACCAGAAGATCATTAATATCGAAAAACTCTTTGGGGTCGAGACACCGCAACCACGCTTCCATATCAGTATCCCCTGTAATAGGTTCTTGATGGGATTTCTCAGAAACAGTATTTACGTCGGAAAGAAGACGATGATCATCCAATGTATATGATTTTCCAGCACCAGATAATACTTTAATTGCAATAATGGCACCAGACAAAGAGCTCAATTCGGCAGCTTTCTTGAAAAGCCCTTTTCGCCTTTTTGAGAACGCAACCATTCTTGACCTTGCGTTTTCGATTTTCTTGATTTCGATCTTCTTCTTCCCGCTACCCATCTCAGTATCGATTATTGTTCTAGTAAACAATTGTATTTTCTATGTAATAAAAGGCTCTTTGAAAAAATACTTGGACAATTAAGAATTGGACAACTGAAAATCTTTTTTGTAAGAAAAATTAGGGAAATCGAAAAGGGTAAATGCAGAATAAGATTTGAGAAAGAGAGCAGCAACACTATAAGAAGAAGGAGCGACCAAATGATCCCGCCAAAAATGGCCATTGGCGCCATGACCGTTGCCGCCATGACCGCCTTTACTTTTTACTTAGGATGCAATAACATTTTAATTTCTAACGGGTTATAGAAATACAGGGCTGTTGTAAAATTAACCCATGGGCCATGGCTCGTTATTTTGTATGCAATTGCAAGTAAGGCCGTAAACGAGCCACGTACACCCGGCCGGGTTTATTATTTATCAAGCTCGGTAATTGCCCGGTATTATAGAGCCGGGTAGCAAACTTATTACCCTCGTATCGGTCAATAAGAACACGAGCGAGTATTGAGTCAGGTTTTTTGAGTCGGACGACGAGCGGGTGCCATGTTACCCTCAAATTTCTGTTTAAAAAAAACAAAAAAACTATTATAGGGTTCTTTTCAACACATCTGTAAATTCTTTTCAATATTAGTTTTATACTAATCAATGAAATTAATTATGGTTAAAGTATAACATATATATTTTATAAATATATAATAAAAAAATAAACGAGTGGGTAATCAAGCGGAGCTAGGTGTAATCGATAAGCAATCTAGTAAAAAACTTATTCGAATATCACTCGATAAGGATACGAGCGGGTAACGGACCCAAGTTTTCCGAGTCGAGTAACGACATGTTCCGAATGACCCGGTAATTTAATAGCACTATGTGCAAGTGGGAAGTTTGTCAGTTGTTCGTTGATTATCGAGTTCTACTCGAGTAAAAATGATTTTTCTAATATTGTGAATAACCACTAATTGCTATAGTCGATAAAATATATATACGGGCTACCCAATCAATTAACAAAGCAACCTAATATCCATTCGATATTCAGCCAAAAAACTAAACTCGATCACCCGATTGACATCCAGCTTGGATTCGATTCAAATAGGGAATTAAGGCGACTTGATTATATGAATACCAATTGAGGTGCTCGCTCGAAGCTACTCGATAACCGCAATGAGTCTTTTTTACCTTTTTAAGTGTATTGATCTGTGTGATGATTTTACTTCTTTTTATTTGGTTATATTTTATATTCAACCAACATCATACTTAATTAGTTACGATTTGTTGAATATCTTGATTTTGTTATTTCGATCTTCTTTTACTAACTATTCTATTTTTCATTATCCTGTTCTTTTTCTATTACTATATCATTTTCTTATTGAGATGTGATGAGGGCCTTCTTTTATCAAGTAGAAGACCCCCATTTCGGGTAAGGGGCTTCAAAGCCCAAGATCAGCCCAAAAAGGTGTAGGCCACATTTTGGTGAAAGAAGGATTTGCTCAATCCTCACCTTCCACTTGTCATCATCTCAAGGCTTCAAGACCAATGCTCTTGCCTATAAATACTCACTCATTTCCACTTGAATGAGGGTTGGAAAACATCAGGTTGAAACATATTAGGTTGGTAAGAATTATCTCACACAAGGTAGAAATTCTTACTCGACCATCTTAGCAAATATTCCGATATTTCATATACTCCAAACATCCTTTTAGAATCTCTCCTTTTACTCCATTCTCTTCTAGTCACTCCTTTGATCTCTTACTAACTTGATCGTCGGAGTGGCCGCGGCCTAGCCAGTCGTGGCCTTAGGTACCCGGAGCTGGAGCTGGAGCATTCAGGAGGAGATTCTTCAAGCGGACATCCACCACCCGAAGCCATGGGACACAGGAGCACCTCCCAGGAGGTATCCAGGAGCACTTCCATCTTCATAGAGGTCCCTAGGAGGCCTAGGACGGGATCTCACCTCTACCCCGGACATCCAGGAGTCATTCCAACTCCTGCAATGGCCCAGGGACAGGAGGCTAATCTCCCTAGACCCTCCATTCCATCTAGGGTGGAGAAGAGACAGGAGTCCCCCATCAAACACAGGCCAGGCAAGGAGCCTATGGAGGACCCCTTTGAGGTGGAGAGCCTTCTCAGGAAAAAGTTACCACATCAATTGGCGCCGTCCGAACGGATCGAACCTGCCCAGGGTAGACGTTCACATTCTAGGGCTGGGGGCAATCACTCCCACCACCATCGGAGACATCGTCATCGTTCCCGGACTCCCGTCACAAGATGGAGAAAGGAGCATACACCCTCCGAGGAGTCCTACTCTCAGAATTCACACCCCTCCAAGCGTAGGGGCAAACACTCCCGGTCTCCCAGGAGGGAAGACAGGAGTCCAGTCAAGAGGAGACGGAGTACCGACCCCAAGTCACCCATTAAGGAGACTCGGAGATCCGGCAAACTAAACTACTACCCGGACTCCTCTAGCGATGAGAGTAGGAGCCCTACACCGAAAAGGAAGACCCACCGGGGGCACAAGAAGCCACACCACAAACGGAGGCGCACTAAGGCCCCGGTGGATGATAAAGACCTCCCTCGGGGGCAGGACCATGTCGGGGGCAGAGAGGATGAGGCCACCCTTAGAGACCTTATCCGGGAGGCCATGAAGGACATGGTCCCTACCCGAGGTCCGGAGAAGCATAGTTCATTACAACCTTACTCGAGGAGATTGAGAGAGGCAGAGATGCCAAGAGGGTTTAGGATGCCCAAATTCGATACTTTTGATGGAGTCGGAGACCCGACGAATCATCTTAAGGCATTCGACTCCCAGCTATCCTTCTGGGCAAGCCAGGATGAGATATACGCTAGGGCATTCCCCAGCAGCCTCTCGGGCCCAGCTTTGAAGTGGTTCCATAATTTGCCACAGGACTCCGTGGACTGCTGGCAGGACATAGCAAACAAGTTCCTGGAGAAGTTTGGAGCTTCCATAGTGGCTGATGAAGATGAGACAGCCCTCATGCAAGTCCAACAAAGGCCAGGGGAGACATTAAGGAGTTATGCTGGGAGGTTTGAGAAAGTGGCTTTGATTGCGTTCTTCCATGGATTAAGACATGGACCATTGAAGGATAAGTTGGTGCTGGAGCCGGTTACAACCAGGTATCAACTCGCCAAGCTGGTCATCCAGTACATAAAGCTGGAGGAGGTGAAAATGTTGGATGAGGAGATCAAGGGTTACAACCGGACCCCCAGGAGGGAACCGTCCAGCCCAACGAAGAAACTGAGGGTGTGGGATAGACTGCAGAAGCCAAAGGATAGGCTCAGTCTGAAGGCCCCGAAACCCCGGTCACCTAGGAGGGACAAAGGACGGGTCAAGGACACCCGGGACTACAAGCCGGAGTCCTATACCCCTTTGAAGACAACTGTTGGGAGGATCTATGCCCAAATAGGACACAAGCAGATGCTGCCTCCGCCCCAGAAGATTAAGCTCCCTCTTCAAAAGAGGGATATGAAAAAATATTGTGAGTATCACCGGGACCACGGACATGATACCGATGAGTGCCGGATACTGAAGGGGGAGATAGAGAAGCTAATCAAGAGGGGGCAGTTGAAAGAGTTTGTGAAGGGAGGAAGACCTAACAGCCCAGACGTGGGGACCTCCGGGACCAAGGAAATCGATTTGTGCCAAGGGAACATCCGGGATAATCCTACCCCCCAGATCACTGGAAGGATAGAGACAATATCCGGAGGACTGGCCGGAGGAGGGGATTCCTCGAATGCCCGGAAGATGTACTCCCGCAGACCAGTGTTCCAGTTGCGGAGTCCTATAAGCACGATCAACCAGGAGACCATCGGGTTCTCGGATGAGGACCTCCAGGGGATTGAGGTACCCCATGACGACCCCTTGGTTATAAGTCCTATAATCTCCAACTACGTGGTGTCCCGGATGTTAGTGGACACCGGTAGCTCTTCGGACATCCTGTACCTAAAGGCTTATGATCAGCTGGGACTCCCACGGAATCTTCTGAGGCCACTCAACACCCCTTTGACGGGTTTCACAGGGCACTCGGTTTACCCGGTGGGTATCGCCTCCCTGGATGTGACGTTAGGAGAGGCACCCCGGATGATAACCACGAGAGTGACCTTCACTGTGGTGGATATCCAGGACGCAGCGTACAACGGACTCATTGGACGACCCTTTCTAAATGCCATACGAGCCATAGTCTCCCCCATCCACCTGAAGATGAAGTTCCACACGGCTGGAGGAGTAGGGGAGATGAGGGGAGACCAGAAGAAGGCTCGGGTCTGTTATCAATGTTCTGTACCCAAGGGGATGTCCCTGAACGAGTCGGCCAAGAGGAAAAGGGACATGGATGTCCACATGTTAAGAGTTAATACCTCCGAGGAGGATAACAGTCCAAAGGAGAGGGAGAGCTTGAAGAGGGGAGTCCCACATGAGGAGATGGAGACTGTCCCCTTCCAAGAAGCCCGTCCGGAAAGGACTTTCAAGATTGGTACCCAACTACCCAAAAACCATCGAGATCAGTTAAAACAATTGTTAAGAAGTTTTGAGGAGGTGTTTGCCTGGGATCCCCGAGATATGCCCGGGATAGACCCAGAGGTGGCGTTGCACCGACTGTACGTGGACCCCGAGTGTAGGCCCATCAAACAGAAGAAGAGGAATTTCTCTGATGAGAAAAACTTAGATATCCGGGAGGAGGTTGAGGAGCTCCTAGGGGCCGGAGCCATCCGGGAGCTACAATTCCCCGAGTGGATTGCCAATGTGGTCATGGTGAAGAAGTCCAATGGAAAGTGGAGGATGTGCACGGACTTCACCAACCTCAACAAAGCCTGTCCCAAGGACTATTATCCACTACCATGCTTAGGGAGGCTTGTTGATGGAAGTGCCGGACATGAGGTCTTCGACTTCCTGGACGCCTCCAGGGGCTACCACCAGATCCAGTTGGACAAAGAGGATCAAGAGAAAACCACCTTCATCACGGAATATGGCCTTTATTGTTGGAGAGTCATGCCGTTCGGGTTGAAAAATGCCGGGGCCACGTACCAACGGATGGTAAATCTCATATTCTCCGATCAGATCGGGAGAAATATGGAGATATACGTGGATGATATGCTCATCAAGAGCAAGAGAATGGAGGATCACCTGGGCAACTTAAGGGAGACCCTGGTCCGACTTAAGGACATCAAGCTCAGGATCAATCCAGAGAAGTGCTCCTTCGGAGTCACGGCCGGGAAGTTCTTAGGATTCATGATCAGTGCCCGGGGGATTGAGCCCAATCCAGATAAAATCGAGGCAATTCTCCAGATGACGTCACCACGGACTTATAAGGATGTGCAAAAACTCACTGGATGCATGGCTGCCCTGGGGAGATTCATATCACGTTCCGGAGATCGAAACCTCCCGTTCTTCAGAAAGATCCGGGAGGCCTCCAAGAGGGATCCAAAGATAGATTTCAAGTGGGACAGTGAATGTGAGACAGCCTTTGTGGAGCTGAAAGCCTACCTGGGATCCCCCAAGTTAATGACCCGACCAGAGAAAGGGGACATCCTGCAGCTATACCTGTTGGTGTCCGGGGAGGCAGTCAGTAGTGTCCTTGTCCGGGAAGAAGGGTCTGCCCAGAAGCCAATCTACTACGTGAGCCACGTCTTGAGCGGAGCTGAACCAGCATACCCCTTGGTGGACAAATTCGCCTTAGCCTTGGTGGTCTCAGCCCGGAAGCTCAAAGCCTACTTTGAAGCTCACTCCATAAGGGTTATGACGGACCAACCTCTCAAGAAGGTCTTCACCAATCCCTCCCAAGCTGGACGTTTGGTCACATGGGCTATAGAACTCAGTGAGTTCGATATAAGCTATGAACCCAGAGGAGGGGTGAAGGCCCAAGCCTTGGCGGACTTCATCACGGAGTGCACAGCCAGACCGGACTCCGGGGTCCCAACACCCCAGGATGTCCCAGCCAGGACACCAGAGTGGTCCTTGAACGTGGATGGAGCCAGCAACCCAAAAGGAGCAGGAGCAGGGATACTCATAGAAGGTCCTGGAGGGTCCATTTTCCAATATGCCCTCCGGTTCTCCTTCTCAGCCACCAACAACGAGGCAGAATATGAAGCCATGGTGGTCGGGTTGTCCCTAGCCAAAGCCCTGGGGATCAAGGTCTTGGCGGTTAAAGGTGATTCCAAACTTGTCATAGAACAGATCAGGGGAGATTGCGTTGTTAGAAATGAAACCTTGAAAAAATACCATGAGAAGGCCCTGGGTCTCAAGGGACAATTTGAGTATGTCTCCTTTGAGCACATCCCACGGGCCCAAAATGAGCACGCCGATCATTTGTCCAGGTTAGCCACCACCTTGTATGAGGAGATCCCACCGGAGGTCCACATCGAACATAGAGAGCATAGGGCTTATGAGGAGGTCTGTGTCCTCGGAGTCCTGGATGAAGAAGAGGACTGGAGGACTCCCATAGCCAAATTCCTGACGCATGGTGAGACCCCGGAGGACCCCAGTGAAGCAAGGAAGATCAAGAACCGGAGTTACAAGTTCCAGATGGTGGACGGGGAGCTATACAAGAGATCACATCTTGGCATGTTAATGTACTGTGTTCCTCAGGGGAAAACACAACAAACATTACATGAGGTCCACCAAGGAGACTGCGGCCACCACATAGGGGGCCGGGCATTAGCTCTTAAAATCACTAGAGCTGGGTACTTCTGGCCCACACTCTCAGATGATTCAGAGAAGCATGTCCGGAGCTGTGACTCCTGTCAAAGAATGCAGCCAGTACCCCGGACTCCAGCAGCCGAGATGACCCCGGTGGTCTACCCTATCCCATTTGCAATGTGGGGGATAGACCTAGTGGGGCAGTTTGTAAAGCCATCAGTCCGGTACAAAGATGCTGTAGTGGCCGTGGACTACTTCACCAAATGGGTGGAAGCTATGCCCCTCCGGAACTCAAAGGCTAAGGACATTGAAGAATTCTTATGGAAGAATATCATTACCCGCTTTGGGATACCCAGGATCCTAGTCTCAGACAACGGACCCCAGTTCGACTCAGAGCTACTCAGAGGGATGTGCGAAAGGTTGGGGATAGAGCATAGATTCTCTCTTGTGTGTTACCCACAGGCCAATGGCCAGGTGGAGGTTATGAACCGGACTATCTTCACTGGTATCAAGAAAAACCTCCTGGAGTCCGGGGCGAGGTGGTATGATGAACTCCCCCGGGTACTCTGGTCCTACCGAACCACACCTTCGACCTCCACTGGAGAGACTCCCTTTAGCTTGGTGTATGGTGCTGAGTGTGTCCTACCCGTAGAAGTTTGTCTTCCCAACATCCGACAGTCTCACTTCGTTGAGGGTCAAAACGACACGCGAATGAGAGAGATGATGGACTTCACCGATGAGCTACGAGACAAAGCCTTGTACAAAATGCAGAAACATAAGCAAGACATGGCTAGATTCTATAATCGGAAAGTCCGGGGAAGGCAACTATCCGTGGGGGACTTGGTCCTGAGGCTTTTTGAGGCTAGCAAGCCCAAACAAAAGGAGAAACTCAGCCCCAAATGGGAAGGACCCTATCGGGTAAGGAAGATCCTGGGCCCAGCTACTTACCTCCTGGAGGAATTATCGGGCAAACCCATCGAACATACTTGGCATGCCATTTATCTCAAGAAGTACTACCCTTGAAAACAGTCCAAGCATCCTTTTGCTGAGGTGAGACCCACCATTTTGTAATCCATTTTGGAATTTCTTCCACAAATTATCAATGGAATTGGATTTCGGAGAAAAAAGTACTTCATCAATCAAAATCAAGGTCAAGGGACGGAGTTCAGTCACCAAACTAGCTCCGGACATCCACTTGAATCCGAAGGGGCAAGGAAGGTTAGTTCCTCAACTACTTCCTAAACGTGTGTTACCCCTTGTGATACGCGATGGGAAGGAGTCCGGTGACAAACGCACTCCTGACACCCATTGTACGCGCTAGGGGCACGGGAATAGTCCTTAAACTATTCTCAACACATACCCCCTTCATTACAGCAATGGGCCGGAGTCCAGTATCAAACTCACTCCGGACACCCACTTGCTCCCAGGGGCTGGGGGAAGCTGATTCTTCAATCAACTCCCTAACAAGTGTTACCTCTTGTGATACGCAATGGGCAGGAGCCCGGTGACAAACGCACTCCTGACACCCATTGTACGCGCTAGGGGCACGGGAATAGTCCTTAAACTATTCTCAACACATACCCCCTTCATTACAGCAATGGGCCGGAGTCCAGTATCAAACTCACTCCGGACACCCACTTGCTCCCAGGGGCTGGGGGAGGCTGATTCTTCAATCAACTCCCTAACAAGTGTTACCTCTTGTGATACGCAATGGGCAGGAGTCCGGTGACAAACGCACTCCTGACACCCATTGTACGCGCTAGGGGCACGGGAATAGTCCTTAAACTATTCTCAACACATACCCCCTTCATTACAGCAATGGGCCGGAGTCCAGTATCAAACTCACTCCGGACACCCACTTGCTCCCAGGGGCTGGGGGAGGCTGATTCTTCAATCAACTCCCTAACAAGTGTTACCTCTTGTGATACGCAATGGGCAGGAGTCCGGTGACAAACGCACTCCTGACACCCATTGTACGCGCTAGGGGCACGGGAATAGTCCTTAAACTATTCTCAACACATACCCCCTTCATTACAGCAATGGGCCGGAGTCCAGTATCAAACTCACTCCGGACACCCACTTGCTCCCAGGGGCTGGGGGAGGCTGATTCTTCAATCAACTCCCTAACAAGTGTTACCTCTTGTGATACGCGATGGGCAGGAGTCCGGTGACAAACGCACTCCTGACACCCATTGTACGCGCTAGGGGCACGGGAATAGTCCTTAAACTATTCTCAACACATACCCCCTTCATTACAGCAATGGGCCGGAATCCAGTATCAAACTCACTCCGGACACCCACTTGCTCTCAGGGGCCAGGGAGGCTAGTTCCACAACTAACTCCCCAACAAGTGTCACCCCTTGTGATACGCGACTGGGCGGAGTACGGTGACAAATGTACTCCGGACACCAGTTGTACGCGCTAGGGGCACGGGAACAATCCTTAAGTCATTCCCAGACACATACCCTTCCACAGGAGATAGGGAGTCCAGACCATCAGACTACTCCCTCACCCTGTCCAGAGTCTCCTGAAGCCCAGATGGAGCCGGAGCCCAGTTGACAGGCTCACTCCGGTCACTCCTAGCTTTCCAGGAGCCAGGGGGAGTCCAGCTCTTCAGTTACTCCCCCCCAGAGGGTGTCAATCCTTACAGAACACCTATGTGTACAAAGGAGACAATTTTACAAAGGCACCCCAACAATGCGAGACTTTGTTAGGACACATGTGTGGAGTTAGTTCTTTGACTACCTCTGGGCACCCAGATGCACCTACAAGGGTCAAGGGGAATAGGCTCAGGTCTCCCCAGGCATGTGACTCTCCTTAGGCCACAATGGGAGCGGAGTTCAAGTCCTCTTCACTCCGGTAAACCCTAGCCCAAGATAGGGGTGGAGGGAGTCTAGCTTCTAAGCTACTCCTGGTGCATGCCAACCTTTGTAGAACATTATGGGCCGGAGCCTAGTTATTTAACTGACCCAGGCACATGTGTTCGCATGCAAAGGACAGCACCATTGCTCTTACAAGAATCCCAGACTAGAACATGTGTTCAAGATTGAGGATAGAAGGGCAAAAATGTTTATGAGAAGCACCTGTTACTCAAGTACCACTCATAAAAGGGGCAAGTATTGGGAACAACAACAAAGGTGTTCATATGGAACCGGAGGTTCAGTAAAGGGAAAAGAGTTAAAGAGTAAAGAGGATAAAAGGAAAGGAGAAAAAAGGGGATATGTGAAAAATGAAAGCAACACATATTGGCAGTAAACACAGTGCATCAGCATTAAAGTGTCATCAAAAACAGCCTAAATGGTTCATGCACTACCCACATGATCAAACGGAATTCACAAGACAAACAAGTTTAACAATTCATAAGTTACAAATTTGACAGTCATGATAAAAGGGTTTTCAGGGGGGGATCTATGCTATCTCCTGGATGTCAGCCTCCTCAGCCTCCTCGGCAGCCTCCTTTCCAGCTCCTCCACTTTGACCTTCCTCGTTCATCTGGCCTCCAGATCCACCAGAAGAGTCCCCGGACTCCTCACCCGAACTAGAGCCATCCTCAGAGGAGCTATCTGGTCCAAAGGGAATCAAATACTCCTCACCCAGGACATCCTAGACATAATGGGAGAAATGATCCCCAATGGTGGGAATGTCCTTCTTGAGCCCTCTGCAGAAGTTCAGGAGGATGGATACGGAGTTAGTGGTGAGACGGGTGGTATACTCCGAAGACTCAAGGAAGTCTTCAATGGCAGCATCTTTGAGGGAACCTTCGGACTCCTCCAGTTGGCTCATCTTGTCCTGACACTCCTTCAGCTCAGCCTGGAGCCTCTCACTGCGGGTAACCTCCAGCACCATGGCCGTCCTCAACTCGGCTACCTCCCTGCCACGAGTGGCCTCCAGATCATCCATGGCATCTTTATGCTTCTGCTGGGTCTCCTCTTTCTCCTTCCCCAACTCCTGGATAGCAGCTTGGGCCCTTTGAAGTTCCAGGGAGGTGTCTCTATGGGCAGCAGTGGCCACAGCTAATTGGTCAAGAAGTTTCCTCACCTCCCTAGTAGCTGCTTCCCTCTCTTCACTCCGGGAGAGATGAAGAGCATGGGAATAGGCAGCAGCCTGAAAGCAAGGGAATAAGGACTCAACACATGAACTAATGAAAATCCAAAATACAAGGATAGGCTGAGAGCAATACGTTTAAGTGCAGATCAGCTATGGCTTGACGCAACTCCTCTGGGTTCATCTCCAAGGCAGCCTCCACATCAGCACGGGGGAGGATATCCTTCAGCACTGGAGGAGCAGAAGACCCCTCCGGAGCCCTCTCTTCAACACGGGGAGGGGGAGCCACTTCCCTTCTTACATCAGCCCTAGGAGGGAGGTAGGCAGGAGGAGGGGGAAAACCCAAGGAAGAGGATAGCCCCGGAGAGGCAACTCGGGGAGATCTAGGAGGAAGTACAGGGGGGCTATTTAGTACAGGAGGAGTTACCAGAGTAGGGGAGCCAGCAGGGAAGGAGGAAGAAGCTTCATGGTCCTGGGGAACAGGGGCAGGAGTCCTTTCCCTTACAGGAGTTTGTCCTCCGACATCAACGGACAAGGGGGAGTCCACCAAGACAGTCTTCTTCTTCTTCCTGGACCTCTTCTTGTCCTCAGTGATCACCACTCCCTTGTTGCTTTTGGCCTCCTCACTGGCCTTCCTCTTAGACACCTTCTGCATGACAGCCTGCCCGGACACCACGCCCTGGAAGGTTGTCTTATCAATTTTGGTGGCCACAGGGATCTTGGCATCCAACAGAGCCTCTGAAATCAAGAAGGAATATGATCAGAACAGCCATAAAGTTATACAAAGGAAAATAACAACAGAGCAGGAGGTACTTACTCCATTCCACTTTGGCATGCCTCACCCTTCGAGCACAAAGCCCCGCTTTGGCCATGACCTCCGGGTCACACCAGACATCCGCAGGGTAGGGCTTGGTAAAGCAGGCCTTCAGGGTGGCCTTAGCAGCGAGGACCTCCGCAGACTTACTAGGCTCCAGAGTGGTAGGGGAGAAGGACCAGACCAAAGGGACCCCCTCACCAAAATCTCCCTTGACCATCAACCAATGCCTATACCATCTATACCCTTCAATTTTACCAGCCTCCTTGGTAAAAAGGAAGTTGGTGCCCCTAACCCTAAAGGTGGAAGTTACCCCCTCATGTTGAACTCTGTATATGCTGGAGAAAAGGGGAAGGGTAGGGGTCACACCTGCTACTTGGCAGGCAATTCGGAAGACAGTCAGAATGAGCCAGGAAAAGGGGTGGATCTATCCCGGAGCCCTATCAATGGCTATTAGCACCTCCTTTGTAAAATCAGAGAGGGGGAAGCGGAGTCCATAGTTCAGGGACTCCCAGAACATACTAGTATAACCTCTATAGGCCTCAGGGACCTCCCCCACACTAGGAACAAGGGCCATATCAGGACCCTCTCCTTGGACCCCAGTCCGTATAGAGAAATCAGCAGGGATGTCGTAATACCTCCTCAAAGAATTCAAGTGAGTATGAACAATGAGGGGATTTCTAGTCCTAGGCAGATAATCGGACAATTCCTTCAGATCCGCAGCAGTACGGACATATGGACGAGGACCCCCAGGTCGGTCCACAACCTCCTCTGCCCGAGGGGCACGAGGAGCAGCCACAGATAAGGGTTCGACGGACATTACCTCTGAAGTTGAACCGACAGGGACGTCTTGGCTCCTTGTCCTCACCCTCCTCCTAACAGTCGGAGGCAGTTCTGGAGAGGCGTCCTCTGACCCAACCTCGATAGGCGCGTCAGTGGCAGGAATTGCAGGGGTGGCCTGAAAAGGAAGAACAGGGACATTAGGGAAAATGACTACCCTGTTTTTTGTCTTGTAAATCTCCGGCCAAGTTTCACGAGAAAAGAAAATGCCCGGAGAAAGCAAGAGGGTTCCACCAATAGCAACGACTCTACGGGCTAAACGTACCTCTTGAAGCACGTTGACCATGGCGGAGCGACCCACATATTCATGGGGCATGTTGGGGTTGACGGTCGGGTTCTCAAGATCAGACATTGTGAGAAATCCTTGGCTAATCAACGAAGAGAAATCTGGAGAAGAGAGAATTGCTTGAGAAGTTGGAAAGTTTTGATTTTGAAAAAAGAGAAAGTGAAGATGAAAATGGCGGTTTTACCTTTTATTGTGTAATAGGGAAAACCGTTTGGGTTCTCTTCCCACGTGTCAGCGCCCAGATGCATTTGAAGATCACTTAATGCTTCCACTTCCCAAATCATTTTGAATGGACAAGCAAAAACATTAAAGGGGCAATTGATGAGGGACTTCTTTTATCAAGGAGAAGACCCCCATTTCGGGTAAGGGGCTTCAAAGCCCAAGGTCAGCCCAAAAAGGTGTAGGCCACATTTTGGTGAAAGAAGGATCTGCTCAATCCTCACCTTCCACTTGTCATCATCTCAAGGCTTCAAGACCAATGCTCTTGCCTATAAATACTCACTCATTTCCACTTGAATGAGGATTGGAAAACATCAGGTTGAAACATATTAGGTTGGTAAGAATTATCTCACACAAGGTAGAAATTCTTACTCGACCATCTTAGCAAATATTCCGATATTTCATATACTCCAAACATCCTTTTAGAATCTCTCCTTTTACTCCATTCTCTTCTAGTCACTCCTTTGATCTCTTACTAACTTGATCGTCGGAGTGGCCGCGGCCTAGCCAGTCGTGGCCTTAGGTACCCGGAGCTGGAGCATTCAGGAGGAGATTCTTCAAGCGGACATCCACCACCCGAAGCCATGGGACACAGGAGCACCTCCCAGGAGGTATCCAGGAGCACTTCCATCTTCATAGAGGTCCCTAGGAGGCCTAGGACGGGATCTCACCTCTACCCCGGACATCCAGGAGTCATTCCAACTCCTGCAATGGCCCAGGGACAGGAGGCTGATCTCCCTAGACCCTCCATTCCATCTAGGGTGGAGAAGAGACAGGAGTCCCCCATCAAACACAGGCCAGGCAAGGAGCCTATGGAGGACCCCTTTGAGGTGGAGAGCCTTCTCAGGAAAAAGTTACCACATCAAGATGTTCTAGCACTGTGTATGTTTTCGTTGTATTTAAGAAGTAAGAAATCATTTTCATGGCAAAATGGTTGCATTTTATTTATTTTTAATTTTTACTTTATTATATGATTAATTCATGAACTTGTTAAAATGTTCTTAAACAATTTTGAATTAGTAAACTAACAACAATGATGACGATAGAAAATGGCGTATAATGTGAAAAATGTATGATGAATGGGTGTGCATTACCTTTTTGCACCTAAATAATCTTTTTTTATTTCAAAATATCCTATAAAAATATAATTTGTGTAATTCTACAATTTTCAAATCCATTTAAGTTAATTAAAAGGGCAAATGGCACTGGACATCACTAACGTTTGATTTATTTACCACATTTACCACTGACGTTCATTTTCGTGTCAAAGACATCACTCATGTTCCAATATTTCTCAACCCGTCTACTTTTCGCCAATTTTGCTGGAAATGCATTTTTAAACACAAAAGTTAGAAGGGCAATTTAGTCACAACACTTAAAATTATTAGTAACTACTTCTAGATATTACATTTCCCCCATAATTGGCCATCAATTGAAGCTTTCGAGAAACGTTAGTGTCGTGACTAAATTGCCCTTACTTTTGTGCTTAAAATTGTGATTTCACCAAAATTGACGAAAAGTGGACGAGTTGAGTAGTATTGAAACATGAGTGATGCCTTTGGTACGAAAGTGAACGTTAGTGATAAATATGGTAAATAAATCAAACGTTAGTGATGTTCAGTGCCATTTGCCCTAATTAAAAAATAACATGAGCGTCAAATTGAAAAAACAATCAGTTTAAACAAGACATTAAAACGTTTGGTCTCTCAAAAGATTATTTTATAATATATAATTGTGGTGCATATAGGCAATGTATATTGTGTATTTTCGAACGTATGTTTCTCTGTACTTCAGCTTGTATTTCAGTATTTCAGTTGTATTTTTTATTGAATTGTTTTCGCTCAGTTAATAGTTGGTTAGCTTAGCTGGACAATCATGAGAAAATAGCGAAACTAGCACTCTTTGAAGCCTTTTTTAAATCTGGAGCACCATGCACTTTTTTTTTGCAAAGACATAGAACCCTTCCCTAATGAAATTACTCATTTACCATTAATGAAATACACATTCTTCACTTCATCTTCTTCATCTTCATCTTCCCCTCACCAACCAACAACCACCATCACCACCACCATTTCTTCTTCTTAACAAATCCACACCACCATCTCTTCTTCTTAACAAGTCCACCCCACCACCTACCTCACCAACAACCAACAACCACCTCCCCCACCTTCACAAATCCGCCACCATCATCAACAACCCCACACCTATTTTCTTTTCTTCTTCTTCACAAACCCACCACCACCAAACCGCCCCCAACCCCCTCAATTGCTCGAAAATCACCCCAGCCCCGCCTCCTCTGCTAGAAACCGCCCCAACCCCCTCCACATGTGTCACCATTAGCAAATATCTCATACATTGTAAAAGTGCCCAAAAAATTAAAATTTTTTAAATGAAATTAATTATTCTTGTAAAAGAAGTTCAAAAGATTAGATCTTTTGTGTAAGAAACTTCAAAAGGTTGAATTTTTTCAAGTGGGGTGGGTAAATTCGTGGGTTTGGTCACGATTTTGAATGGGGGGAGGTGGGTTTCGGGTTTAGTGAGTTAGAATGGAGGAGGAGAAAGCTTTGAAGGTAGAGGATGGAAGATGGAGATGAAAGATGGATTTTTCAAATGGAATTGATTGTTCTTGATGGTTGTGGGTTTGTGAAGAAGAATAAGAAGAAGAAATGGGTGTAGGGTTGTCGATGATGGTGACGGATTTGTGAAGGTGGTGGAGGTGGTTGTTGGTTGTTGGTGAGGTAAGCGGTGGGGTGAATTTGTTAAGAAAAAGAGATGGTGGTGGTGGTGGTTGGTAAGGTGAGGGAAAGATGATGAAGATGAAGTGGAGAAGGTATATTTTATTAAGGGTAAATTAATAATTTCATTAGGGGAGGGTGCTATGCCTTTGGAAAAAAAAGTGCATGGTGCTCCAAATTTAAAAAAGGTTTCAAAGAGTGCTAGTTTCGCTATTTTCTTGGACAATCATAGCCATTAGTGGGAAGAGTTAGTAAAGGTAGTTTTCTCTCTCCTCGACTATAAATAAGTGTATTAATTCACAACTAATTTCACAACTTATTTTCCAGATTTATTTTTGCTTTCTCTTCCAAGATACAAGCCAATTGATTTCCAAGTAATACCAAATGTCAATTATCGATTTGGACCAATTTAAAACGCGTGTAGTTCAAACGCGTGTTAGGCCCAATTTTTTTTTGAAATGAAATCAACCATCTTGCGCCTATTTAATTTTACCCACAAGATCTAAAAAGCTAAAGATAAGGTAATCTAATGATTTAGATTGACTTAGCACGAGGTTTTTGGTGAAATGGTCCCGAAAGTGTGATCGGGTTGTCATTTAGTCCTCAATAGTTGAAAAATTGTTATTTTTTGTACTGATTTGCAATTGTTTGACATTTTTGTGGACTAAATCACAATTTTTCAACTATTGAGGACTAAATGACAACCCGATCACACTTTCGGGGACCATTCACCAAAAACCTCGTGCTAAGTCAATCTGAATCATTGGATTACCTTATCTTTAGTTTTTTAGATCTTGTGGCTGAAATTAAATAGGGGCAAGATGGTCGATTTCATTTCAAAAAAAATTGGGCATAACACGCGCTTGAACTACACGCGCTTTAAATTGGTCCAAACTAATGAAAATTAATAAATCGTAGAAGAAGAATTTTATTAACTAATTTGGAGTGATATTTAGTAAGGTAGAATTGGGAGAAAATCGTCGAAATAGTCCCCGATAGTAGTTACAAGTTGTACTTTGGTTCTGATAGTGACATTGTAGCAATTAAGTCCCCGATAATGACACACTAATAGTTAAGTCACCGATAGTGGCACAAAACTTGCACTTTAGTCCTCAAATTCACTTCTCTGTAAAACTTTAAGAACTAGACGCGATACAATAACACTATACATATTAGACAAGTGTAACTATCTTAACCACCATAGTGGTAGTCTTGATGGCGCTTAAAAAAGCTATCTAACCTTGAATAAGTACTTCCTTCATCCCTAAATAATTGGTACATTTTGACTTTTGTAATTAAACTTTAAAAAATTTGATCAAGAATTCTCATTAAACAAAAAGAAAAAAGACAGTCATGTGGGACCTTGTTAGATTCGTCTCAATATATATTTTTGAAGTATCAACCTTTTTTTTTTTTTTTTGCATGTAGAGTGATAAATATTTATGTTTTAAATCATATTTTATTGACCATAAAAATTAAAATATACCAATCATATTTAAGGATGGAGAAAGTATTATTAAAGCTCCCTACTGTACTAATGACTAATAATAATGCACGTATTTAAAACAAAAATCGAGTTTGTTTCTTATAATTAATTTTCCATACATTGATTCGTCCCATAATTTAGTCAAAACATAAACATACCAGGCGATGTCGCCTAAATTGGAAAAACCTTCCTATCAATTCGGGATGGATGAAATATTAAATAAGTTTGAGGAGAGTACGTTAGTATATAGTGATATATATATATCAGATAATTATCAATTTGGTCTCAGATAGATAAAATATATTTTGGTCTCAAATAATTACATTGTTACAGATTAGTCCTCAAAAGTGGTTTGAGTGTTGCGATACAATCTCCAAAAATGACAATCGTTGCACATTATTAATCCCTATTTTTGCGAAAACCATGCTGCAACATTTGTCCCTTTCAGAGACTACACTACAATACTTATACCACTTTCAGGAACTAAACTGCAATACTGTAACTATCTGAAAATTAAAGTGTAACTATATCCCGATATGTGAGACCAAAACTATAATTAACTATGATATATTACATGCATAGAAAGCAATTTTTTCTTCAAAATTTTGTGTATGTATATGTGGGTGTGGGGTTTTGGAAAATAGTCTGTACAGTTTGGTGGAATTCTTTTCCCTATTGAGGTTGCTATTGTTTCTGAGTGTGTTTCAATAATGAGAAAGATTGAGTGTGGAGATAGACAAAGAGTGAGTAATGCTAAAAGAATAAGAGGTTGCAGCTTTTGTTGGTCTGGGGCTGTAAAAATATATGAATGCGTGAATTGTATCTCATGCAAAAGCAACTACCTAATGCAAAAGACATATTTAATACTGAGTTACCTAATAGCTAGCTATTTTAATTAAACTAGCATGTTGAAGTACAGGGATACCTAGGATGGTCATCTCTCTATTGTTGTTGTTTCCACGACTTAGAGTTGGTCGGGATAAAATTGTTGAAATGGTCCCCGATAGTATGACCGAGTTATACTTTGGTCCTCAATAATTACACGGTTGCACGTTAGTTTCGAAAGTGGTCAAAAAAGTTGCATTTTAGTCCTACGTCAAGTTTTCCGTTAACATTTCGGATTTACGCTTTAAAATTGCGGTAAAATATAACTTTTAAAACTTAAAGTTGATTTTTTGTCCTAGTTAGTGCCAAAATGAAATTCCACAACCCTAATTAGGTTGAGGAAGAAAGGGGGAGTTTTGGCTAGAGGGGGTTGTGGAGTTTCATTTTGGCACGAATCGGGACAAAAAAATCAACTTTAAGTCTTAAAAATTATATTGTTACTCCAATTTTAACACTTAAACCTGAGATGTTAACGAAAAACTTGACGCGGGGACTAAAATGTAACTTTTTGACCACTTTCGGTGACTAACGTACAACCGTGTAACTATTGGGGACCAAAGTGCAATTCGATCATACTATCAGGGTCATTTCAACAATTTGCTCTCGTTTACAGTATTGAATAGAGTTGTTGTTTCAACAAGCATATATAAACTTTGACGTCGTAGGTTGGTGTCGTGAAAATATGTTTTTCCTGGAACTAAGGGGTTAATAGACTTAAAAGGAGTTGAATCTTTTAAGTAAAGATCAAGAGGGCAGAGGATCAAATGATTTGAAAACAAAGTTATAACTCTGTGTTCTATTTTACTTGTCTTTCTAGCCTCAAATTTTTTCTCCCTGGCCATTTCAATGTTATACCAATTTTTCCTCTTCTAATCTTACTAATGTAATTATATTATTAATGCTAGAATTAAGTTGCATAGAATGGAGGTAGATACATAATTAAATGCCACAAGAAAGTGGAGTCATAATTAATTTTAGCTTTCAATGGCAACAATCAATGAGACCTCTCCTAGAATTAAGTTGCACAAAGGCAACACATGGACGAGGGATCCTCTGGCAGTATGCGTAGGATATGTTTAGATAGATTTATAGTCTTGCTGAGCGTGCTCCCATTGTTTATTCATGAGCACATTAGATTTTCTTCCAAGAGCACTTGGTTTGGGGGCTCGGGTGTTTTCTAGCGCTGGATCCCGTGTCTTGCTAGACTTCCTGAGCTCCCGATATCAAGAGCCCTATGAATTTTTGTTGTACTTTATTGTTTACTCTGCACTCGCAAGATGATGTATTTTTATTGTTTTTATTTAACACGTAATCCCCTCGTTGGGTTTAGCTGAAAAAAAAGAGAGGTAGAAGTTTGTAACATCAATAATATGTAATACATTCAAGTTTAAATCAATATAATTAATTCAATCATTAAGTTCTTTACTCAAGAGCGTATAGGTAAATTTATATGATTTCTTAATAAACGTGCTTGAGGCAAGAAAGATAAGTAAAAGAGAACTTAAATTTACTCAAGGAAATACACATAAGTGTGTATAGTTTGCTCAAATGATTCTCATAAGT
The DNA here is from genome assembly GCA_003412495.2 of Echium plantagineum. Lineage (NCBI taxonomy): Eukaryota > Viridiplantae > Streptophyta > Magnoliopsida > Boraginales > Boraginaceae > Echium > Echium plantagineum. The sequence goes on along the minus strand of CM016561.1, from coordinate 28,755,704 downwards.
CTCTATCGTGTGCGCAAATGGTCCTTGTAAGTGTGTATAGTTTGCGGAAATGGTCCTTAAAATAAAGGAACCTAAATTTTCCATCTCCATCTCTATCAACATTTAAGAGGACTGTTAATTTAAGGCTCATTTGTGCACACAATACACACTTACATGAACCATTTGCGCATCGTTACCACTTTTCAAGAAGTGACAGATCCAGGAGTATGAAAGTGTCTGTTCGAATTGTCATAATTTTCAAAATGCTTGTTTAAAACACTTAAATAAAATATATTCAGATATAATTTCTAATACTAATGTTTACATTAACTTTTCTTTAAATATATATAAATTCTTTTTTTCAAAAAATATGTCTCTTCAAATGAACAGACGTGACTCAAATGAGTCCGCCATTAAGACCAAAGTAGAATAATCCCCACTCACTAACACCATATCATCAATTATCTCCTACTTATTACATATGTGATCATGCATCCATGATACATTAGAATCTAAGATAGGGAGATGATTGCAACAAATAAAAAAACACATCTTCATATTCTCCTTTTGGCAATCTACGAAAACAATCACTTTATTATTTCTTAGGCCTAATAAAGAATCCCAAGCTAAAGAAAAGAACACTTCACATGGTCAACAATTCAACTCCACCAATTACACTAGAATATATATGATTGGCACGCTACGCCTAACTCTTAGGCTTCAACATATTAAATACAATAACAATAAAATATATTAAGGAATTTTTATAGACTATATAGTTGATATAGGTAATAATATATTACTTTAGGAATATATAAATACATAGGACTTAAATTATTATTTTACCATTAATGTCGGAGTCATTCTTTATACATAAAGAATGTTCTATATATGCATCTTCATTTAGCTCCATCTCTTTATGCAACTTCATTGAGCTCTCCTCCATTTCATTCAATTCAAATTGCTTAAATAGTAGAAGTAGTATTAATTAGCTTCATCACCCCCTTCGAAATCGCCCGGGAAGGGATTATTCTGCCACGGAAGAGGATAGGGGAGAGGGAACGTTGGGGACGGGTAAAACCCGCCTCCACCATCCCCTCCACCACCTTCATTCCCCATTCTTCGATTAATCTCAATGATCGGCCTATGTCCATTATGAGGCACGATCAAGGGCGCGTTACAGGGTATTGTAGTTGTCGTTGTTATTATCTGGTTGCACGTTGCAAAACGCATTAAATCCGCGTTAGCAGCATCAAGTTCCTTCTGGAGCTTATCCACTTGTCTCTGGAGGAAGGTGATTGCCCCAACGCAACCATAGACCGGGTTACGGACCCTTGCTTCGGCCTCATAAGCGAGGGAGCTAACCGCGTCATCTCTTTGGTGAGGGAGAAGCTCATGGAGGAGCTTGCTAACATTACTAGCACCAAAAATCTTGTGAACATTGGCAAATTTTTGGGGCTCCTCTGGAGGGAAATAGGGTGCAAAAATGCAACCTGGCATGCATTTTCTTCTCAAAAACTTGCATGCAGCACAAGGGGAGCTGTATGATGAGCTATTGTTTGAAGTAGCCATTGTACTAATTCAACAAATTTTCCTCTTTGGTCTATAAATATTTACTAGAATACACGCTTTCAGTGTCGGGTAATTTAATTTCTCACCTGCGAAAGAAGAGAACCATCCAAATATTTCATCAAGTAATTTATTTGTCAATATTTAAATTATTTACTAATTAACTAAAATCAACATATAATAATAGTATAATACATCAATTATATATAACAACATCCCTAATATTTCATTCTCCATCTTTTTCTTCTTCATTTAGACAGTTCTCATCTTAATTAATCATTTCTCAAAATGGTTGTCCATCATTTTCCTCAAAATGTCCTTGTAAATTTGAAGTTGATATGTTTGATGATCTTGTTTGTATCACACATAAACTGAATAGATAAACCTCTTGGGATTTTTAAAAATATATAAGATGCATATACTGATATTATTTTTTGGCAATATCTTCCTATTTAATTAATTAATTATAACATCCAAATTTTCTCTTTTTTCTTTTATCCAAAACGATCCGAAATTGGTATTTTTTGTTAAATCTTCAATTTTAATTTGTTGATCTTATTTCTTGTGTGCCCGGCCATATTATTGGAAAATAAAGTTTAATGTAAAACAAACTCAATTAATACACTAATCTGTCTATATATATTGATTATCTCCTTCATTTATATTTTAGTTATATGATAATAATCTTTAACAAAGGCAAATTTTGAAATTTATTTTTTAACATAGTTAAAAGGGTCAAAAATACTTTGTTCCAAAATTGTTGGTTCTGATGTAATTACATCTAGGGTACTAAGAAGTTTGTCTGAATTTTATTTTCTCTTGAAGACGATGTATTCTTCACTAGCTTGACCTAATCAAGTCAAAAACAGAAAGAACCCTAAATTATCATATAACAAGAGATTAGAAAATTAAAGATATATAGATGTAAACCTAGCTAATTAACTCCATCAACACATGATCATATTCATACAAAAAACATGAACAATTCCAGTTAATCGATCGAATAGCCTAGAGGAAAAGGCTCTTGCTAATGACCAGAATGTTCTAGGTTCGAATCTCACTTCATCGCTAATTTAAAAAAAAAAGAGTAATTCATTCTAGAAATGTAGAAAACACTCAGAGCATCAAGATTCATGTAAAAGGCAAGCTTGAACATACCTGTTTGACCTAGGTTTAATTTTCCTGGTCAAAAAATAAAGTGTAAGTTACCTTTTAATAAAGCTCAATTCAAGAAAGTTGTTCAGTAACTTCTTCTTAATATGTTCAGCTCAAGAAATCTTTATAAACACAAAAAACTGATGGTGGGCTTTACAGATTTAGCCAATTGAAGTATCATATACCAATCAAAAGAAGAAACCCTAATAAGATAAGTGTTGTAGGAAGAGAATTAAAGAGGGGGTGGGGGGGGGGGGGGGAATTTCAGTGGATGGAGAAGGAATGAGGGGAAAAGACAAAGGTAATAAATGGATTGTACACTAAAAAAGTTGAATGTGACACAACTGCATCAAATAATAATAATAATGTCATGCCCACTGTCTGTGGGGAAGCCCTAAAATTTTTGTTCCTGTTTTTCTCACCATCTCCTTGTTCATGCAATTTGAGATAGGATGAAAGATGATAAAAGAGCTTGGCTGCAAAAGTGTTATTAAAATAGTTTATTCGTATGGTGTGATTACGAGTCCTAGTCCTATCAAGATTGCGTATTTGATCTCAGTTACTGAGACGTAGTTGCATTTTAGTCCAACGTTATAAATTAGTCGTTGAAAATGACATATTGTTGTAATGTAGTCCCTGAAAATAGCAAATGTTGCAGTGTGGCTCACGAAAAAATAGGGACTAATGTGTAACGATTATCACTATTGAGGACTATATCATAACACTTGAGCCATTTTCGGGGATTAATCTGCAACAGTGTAACTATTCTGGAACTGAAGTGCAACTTCGTCCCACTATCGAACAAATCGACAATTGTCTCTCCTACCTACAACACACATAATCTCGTATTAAGTGGTAAATAAACAAACTCAAGTCTTCTGATGACCAGATCCGAAGATTTACCTCCTCATAGTTATTCAGGGCAGGTGCGACATCCCCTATATCATCGTTTTGAGACAAGTTGAGGGGGGGAGGGGGAGCTACTGACAGTTTCTGTTCATGGTTTTTGCTTTAATATATAATACTATGTCTTCAATTTCTTTTACTTTAAGAGATTGTCAGTAGTTAGTATTGGGTCTCTATTTGCTTCTATTGCTTGAAAGACATAAACTATTTTTGGGCCATATCATTTAACTGTTTGCTCTGGAATTTTAAGCTCTTATAATCAATCTTATCATGGAGAGAAGCAACTGAGGTTAAACTGATTATTCAGGTTTTGGTAAAGCATGCACTATTGAGTAGCAGTATGATATCTTGGAAAATACTAGACTAAATCTTTATGATGCGGAATAGTAATAATATTCTTTATCAAGTAAATTAATATATATACTTATTTTAATTTATAAAAACTTAATGGTTTCGAAATAGTAATGTAATTGTTACTAATTTAATTCATGATAGTTAGGTCTGTGAACGAACCCGGAAGCTCGATTCAGCTCCAAAATCTTGACTCGAGGTTCCATTCGATGATCACCGAGCCGGACCGAACCGTGGGAATTGATATTCAGCGAGCCGAATCGAACCGTTTGAAAATGTTTGATTGTTTCGCCTAGTAAAATGGTTGGATTTTTCGGTTTCGTATGTTTTTAGCAAAAATGTTCGATTTTTTACTTCTTTTTTTTATCAACTACCAAAATCAAAACTTTTTGCGAAACAACTATCAAAACCTAACATTTTTTGCCAAAACAATTATCAAAACTGAACATTTTGGTCAAAAAAGTACGAAACCGAAAAATCGAACCATTTTTACTAGGAAAAGAAATCAAAAAATAAAAGGAATCGAAAAAAGAATCCAAAAGAAATCGAGAAAACAATCGGAAAAAAATCTAAGAGAAATCGAAAAAATCTAAACAACTACCAAAATCAAAACTTCTTGCGAAACAACTACCAAAATCGGACATTTTTTGCCAAAACAATTCTCAAAACCGAACATTTTTCTCAAAAAAGTACAAAACCAAAAAATCGAACCATTTTTACTAGGAAAAAAAATAAAAACGAAATAAAACAGAAAAGGAATCGAAAAGAATAATCGAAAAGAAATTGAAATAAAAATAGAATAAATCCAAAACAATCGGAAAAAAATTGTAAAAAATTAATTACGGAGACTAAAGTACACCAAAAAAAATTATACATGACTGCATTGTATCCAATTTAAGTTTTAACCTTGAATTAATGCTAAAACTTCAATTTTTTTCCCAAAGTTACAATTTTCCGTCAACTTTTAACGTCAAAGGAGTAAAGTGCACCAAATATAAAAATTACTGGGACCATATCCGCAGCCTGACCATTAAGTGGGATCAAACTGCAAGAAACACATATTTACTGGGACCAAACCGAAAATTTTCTCAATCGTTATACTTGTTGGATTATGCCTTTAATTGTGGCCTAAATCGATGTCGACTTTTGTTGACCTTGATAATAACGATGTTTCATTGTATGTAACTTGTTTTTTGGTTTGATGAAAACTTGTTATGGGTTCGATTATTGTCCAATTTATATTCTTTTAGTTGCGATTTAGGGTTGTTACTTTTCTAAATTCATTCAAAATATTCTATGCATGTTGTGTTTTAGGTCCGATTGTTGTTCGATTTCATGTTTTCGTTCTTTCAATGTAAAATTTTGGATGTTAACTTATGAAAAACCTTTCGAATTATGTATTCATGTTGTGTTTTGCTTTTACTTATTGTCTGATTGTGTTATTGTTTTATCAATTTTACTTGTTGACTTTTGTTGAGTTAAGTAAGGGTTTTGAAATAAGGTTATGAGATTTAGGGGTTTGATGAATAATTAAGTCAGTGTTTTAATTCGTTTAATAACTGAATAATTTGATAATAATTGAACATATGTAATCTCTAAGGTTTTGCTTTTTGTCTGATTATGTCACTTGACTGTTGATTCATTTAATAATTGAATAAGTTGAGACACCTTATTGGATTTCATGTCCAAAAGGACCTAAGAAGCTATGCAAGCTACAAAGTTCTATTTATGGACTTAAGAGAGCTTTGAGAAAGTTGAAATCTTCATTTTAATGAAACAATCAAAGAGTTTGGATTCATTAAAAACGAAGAAATTCTTTTTGTACACAACAAGGTTAATAAGAGGAATGTTGCATTTATAATCTTGTGTTTAGATGACATACTAATAGGGAATGACAATGTCATCATGCATAGTCGGACCCAGGAGTCTAATATTGATGGTACAATTGTAAATTTTTTTCTTTAACATAACGTTATTTATTTAATGAAGTTTATAAAATTTATCATCTTTTAAGGGGGTACTTTAAAAAATTACTCAGACACTAACGAGTCCCTTCGCACCACGAACAGTGGCAATAATATATACTCCTGCTTCTCAAAGAAAACTTTAAAAATAATTCAAAGACAATCCTACTTGTCAAAGGAATCTTCAAAAACAAAAGTCCACCAACAAGGTCACTCCTCTAACTATCTGCGCTGCAAATATTGTTTGTTAATAAATCAACATCTATAATAGATATTTTTAAAAACAAGATTCTGGTGGTGCATTTGCACAGTAAGTTATACATGGGTCCGACTATGTTCTCATGCTTGAATTAGTCAAGTCATGGTTATGTAAGTGTTTCTCGATCTATGAAGGATTTACGAGAAGCTCAATACTTTTTTGGAATCAATATCTATAGAGATATATCTAAAATGCTCATTGGAGTGAGCCGGATCATTTACATTAATAATGTGTTAAAAAGATTCAAAATGAATTATTTTAAGAAAGGAAATCTCCCATGAGACATGACATTACTCTTAACCGTTGAGACTGTGCCACAAAGGAGGCTGGAGAGAAAAGAATGAGTGGTGTTCCTTACGCATCAGCCATATGATCCATCATGTATGTCATGTTACGTACACGGCAAGACGTACCGTACGCTATGAGTATAACAAGCCGTTACTAATTATCTCCAGGTGAAAGTTACTAGATAGTTGTAAATGCCATACTTGAGTACTTAAGAATGACTAGATATATGTTTCTGATTTACGGAGGCGAGAATGAGTTAGGGCTACACCGATGCAAGTTTTCAAACCGGTAGAGACAATTCTCAAGCTGGTTATTTATTATGTCTAACGGTACTTGGTTCACTGTCGTGGTGTAGTAGCAAATCAAACACTGTAGTTGACTCAACAACAAAACCTGAATACATTGCACACTTTGATGCTGCAAAAGAAGATTGTTGCATAAAGAAGTTTGTGAGTGAACTTGGAACAGTACCTAGCATTGAATGCCCATTAAAGTTGTTATGTGATAACATTGGTGAAATAGCTCAGATTAAAGAACCAAGATCATACATGTACTTAGAAAGTATCATCTCATTCATGAGACAGTTGATATAGGAGATGTAAAATTTCGACCGATGATAATATAGAGGATCCCTAACCAAACCACTACTAAATAAACATGATAAGCACTTCTCTAGCTACGGGGTTTAAAGAAATGCTTGAGTGGTATTAGTTTTAGTGGAAACTAGTTTTTCTATAAAGTCATAGGTTTTATTGTAAGCCAATTACTTTGACATCATTTATGAATTTAACTTTCAAATTCAACATATGTTTTAGTTTATTATTTATTGTTACAAAGATATATAAGAGTATATATACATGAATTTTATTTCATAGTAATCTAAAGCTTTCTAAAGAGGCCTTTGGAGTCGAGAACTCAAACAAGAAATCCTCTATCAAGCTTAGAAAACAATGAGATAGCTTATCTCTAGTTAGATATTCACTATTGAAATAGAACATTCCATATGGCTACTATGTGAATAACTATCTTGATCACATTTCTTGGAACAAGAAGAGAGTATGACCGCTAGTCAATCACATAGGTATATGTATGATTTTGGAATAGTGACAAACCATGAGTACTGAACATGACCATCATGAGAACTTCGAAGACAATGTATCTGTGTCCTAAATAATTTCTCATAAAACTTATGTTAAATGGTGATTTCATCTTATGGGAGTAATGTGTTGTGACCTTATCAAAACGTCTTTTACAACAGGAAGTCTATAAAATGAATGTGTTCTAACTACGAGTGTGGTTATGGAAAGACATGTACCTCGTTAGGGATTCGTACAACCTAAAGGTAGATTTTTAGCCTGTTGGAGAATCTAAGATGATTTTTTATTGTCGTCCCCATATAATCTGTTAACCACATTTGATTCAAGATCTAAAAAAAGAACAGATGTAAGAGTTTGGTGACACATATCTTACCATAGTTTGTTGTTAGAAATCGGGTAATGATGAAGAGTCGTTTTACAAGTAATCGTCGAAGGGCAAGTGGAAGTGTTGGAAATATGACATTATTAAATCTCATAAATATTCTCGTTGAACAATTAGATTGTAAAATTAATTTACTTATTTATACTTAAGTTCAATTGAATATTAACTCTAGTAGAAATTAATATTATAGGATTACTCAAATTGACATTAATAAGGGTTATGATAGCTTACTATAGTCCGCTCGAACTCTATGTATTAAATTATAATATGCGGTTAATATATATTATATAAGTCGTTACTCTAGCAATCAGACCTAAGAGGTCACACACATACAACGAAATGAATTATAAATATGATATAACTTCCCGGGTTCACTATGCAATACATAAAAAGAACAGTTGGGATCAATATGGTATTAATGAAAGTACATAAGCATAGATAAAAAAAATGGAACACTTTTGTGCAAATAAGCTAACACTATAAATATAAAATTATAGTGTTAAGTTTTGAGTTCTTCCTCATTTTTCAGAGAAAAATGAGACAAAAAACTCTCTCCACACCCCCTCCCCTCTAGGTCGAAGCATTGTGAGAAGAATAGTTTCATTCTTTATACACATAAAAACATTTTAGTAAAACGTAAAGAGTAATTCGAGCAATCGTTGGTGTTGATCATTCTTAGAGGCATTTCTTTTGGATGTCAAAAATCAGTTCATATTCCGCTGCAAACTTCCAAAAAAAGTACATATTATGCCTATAATTATTGTTTTTACAATTTCTACGTATTCTTGAAATTATATATTTGAGTATTCTTGAAATTATATATTTGAGTATTATGAATATTTTTTATATGTAAAACCCAACAATTATTACCACTATTATCAATAGTAATATTACTGTTCTTATTAGTATTATTGTTTTCTTTTAAATTATGGCAAAAGGTATGAGTCATCATTATTCTGGATTCCTTTCGCTCACTCATGTTTTAAATATCCTCAGTCGCTCATCCATTAACTTAGTCATATGCTAATCACATGATTCTTGTATGGATATATATAAAACTTCTTAATTAGTAGAAACTAAAAAAGAATACAAAAGTGATCCCAGGATGAAACCACGAGCATTTAATATGACGAAATTAAAGGAGGAACATAAGACAAAGTGAGTGAATAAAGACTTTTAAAACACGGGTGAGCGAATGAGACATTTAAAACATTAGTGAGCGAAATGGTCCAAGACAAAACATAGGCGATAATCTTTACCTTTTACCCTATAAATTAGTATCACTAGTTTAAGAACACATAGGAAACATGTAGTTAGCTAGTGGGATAAACTGTCAAAAAGCCTTATAATAATAATAATAATAATAATTAATTTTGTTATTATTATTATTATTAAAGCCTTATTACTATTATTACTATTATTATCTAGCCTTGCTATTGTCGTAATTAAAAGTTCTTTCTATAAATTATTATCAAACATCTAAATATATTATGCATTCAAATTCAGTTATAATTCAGATTCAGACATTTACCATTCAGTCAGAGCTTAAATTTTAGTTTTTAGTTTTCAGTTTTCAAATATAACAAACATGCCCTAATAATCAGACTTCAAATTTCAATTTTGAGTTTTCCAATTTAACGAAGCCTCGGTATATATGATCCCTCAGTATATATGATCCCTTTTTGTTCTAGCAAATAATTCAATTAAATCATCATCAAAACGATTTGTAGTAGAGTAAGCGGTATAAGAGCAGTCACGTTAGCTTGCCTAAATGTTAAAATAAAGGGTGAAAACTAAAAATATTAAAATGTTATTTTTGCGACTTTTCTAAAGTAGGTTGAACCTCAAAAAATATTCACACACCCTGTTCATTCCCTACATCTATACTAGGCATTGATCCCTCCAACAACCTTTTGGTGATCCACCGTCAATTGCTTTTTTGATTCACAAAAGAATATTATGGACTTGACTACAGATAACTTTTACATGGTGGTTGTTGAAAATAGGGTTGTAAATGGGTCAAACTATACCGAAGATATTTATATTTAAGTAAGATCCGCACATTATATCAGTGTCAAACCTTAGTTTCGACTTGGTCCGAATATGGGAACCTAAGATTTGAGGGTTTGAGCTCGAAAGTATTTTTTGGAGTCCTGATTGGGCTCGACTTAGATTCAATTTTTTACATGATTTGCAAATAGTTCGGTTTAACTTTTCAACATGTTTGCAAAAGTGTTCTGTCCGGTCCAAATGAAGACTCCTGTATTTTTTTTGTTTCTAGGATTCAAAATAATGTCAAGTAAATATGGAATCCTAATTATTCTAAGGACACTATATTTTTATTTCTGTTATGTCTAACTTTTATTTATACCAATGGGCCAGAGTATAAATGAGTCCTTTATTAGTAGGTTTGCCGAATTTTGCATTTTACATTTTGGTTTGGTGTTTGTTGATATGTATCGAGCTTCGAGTCGAATGTTTTCGAATCGAAATATGAGTCTAGTTAAATTTGTTACGTTTACTCGCAATTTTAGTTGAGAATATACTGGTCAAGCGAACTTATAACTTGATACATGTAGCTAGTTCATCCATAAGATCTAACTAATTTACTCGTAATCCAATAATCAAGTTGGATTTTATTACTAAACTATTAATTTTGTCGGTTGGCAAAGTACATTCATTACGATACTCGTTAAACAAAAATATATTTGTAAATTTAATACACATTTTATGTATGAACTAATGGTTAAGAATTGGCTTTTGATTTTTACACTCCAAACATTTATTACTACACTTCATTTTCTCTATTTACCCTTCAATTTACTCTATAAAAATCTTCAAAATGTAATAAAGTGGAGTGTGATTATATAGTTTGGAATGTAAAAATCAAAGGCCTAAGAATTTAATGTAATGATTAGGTACGCACGTATAAATATATATATATATAAGAGTATAGAGGTGAAGGATTTACCATAGTACTACTTTTTTCTTCTAAAAATGTATAACGGGAAAAGTAACCTGTTGCTGTTTTATTATTCAACCAAAAACTACCATAATAAATTTATCTAACTTGTACAGACCAACATCTAAGTCGTTGTAGTATAGTGGTAAGTATTCCCGCCTGTCACGCGGGTGACCCGGGTTCGATCCCCGGCAACGGCGTTTTACTTTTTTTATAGTTTCATAACACTTTTGAAACATGGACTCTGTCGGGCCCTCTAGTCTTCCTGTAAGAGATGCTCTCGCACACTCACTCTTGCGACTCCACATTTGCAGCTGCTTTGGAAATAGTGGACACGCATGTGTGTTTGAGAGAATGCACGTGTTCATTTTTTTGCTTAGTGCAGATTGACGCAAAGGTGGACTACAATTTTATGTGTGGAAGATTATAAAATAAAAGGCTTTGTTTTGGGTATCTAAATTCATTCATCTTGTTAATGAGGTGGTAGAACACATATGTCGGTCCCCACAGACGGCGCCAATGATGAAAAATAAATTTAGTGGTTACCCAATCGAGCCTTCTTCCTTCAGAGCTTGCTCGGTCCAAAAAGAACCTGCAAAACAAAGGGGGGGCGCACCCCCCCGATTACACTCCGACGCCCAACATTAGTATAATGTGTATAGGCATGTGAAAGGAGAATTGGGATTGAAGATTGTACCTTGAACCTAGAGGTCCTTTTATAGGGTGAAGGAGGAGGTCTCATATATCTTCGTATCTATGTGGGATAAGTATAGAAGTATCCTTGTATTATTTGGATAGTTTAGTCGCTCCAAGTCGCCATCTTTGGGAGTTCATATCTCCCTCGATAGTTATTCGATTGGCTTGATCTTGGTATCGATGTAAAGCTCTCCGTATGTAGATTTCAGAAGTCTATAACTTGACTCTGGTTTATACAGTTATCTGCCCCGAAATGTACAGCAAACCAGCCGGGTTCATACCCATATTTTCGTGTCCACATCAACGTCTATACAAAATTTAGATGTCCCAGCTACTGAAAAATCACTTACTAGGAAGGGGTCAATGAGTGATCTTGAACGGGTGTACCTGTAAAAATAACACAATCAACCTTCGGAGGTTTGCTAGCTCCCTCAAACGGGTGTTACCCCCATCAACAGGAGTTCAGAAGGGCATTAATACTTGTAAGTCAACGGGTGTTACCCCCATCAAACTAGAAATACAAGTATACCCCCTCCTATAAGTCGACATTAGTGACAAAAAGCTCCAAAGTACCTGCAAAATTAGCACAATCAACCTTGAGGGGTTTCTAAGCTCCCTGAAACGGGTGTTACCCCATCAACAAGAGCTTAGAAAGGCGTTAACATTCCTAATTCCCTGGAACGGGTGTTACCCCCATCAACAAGAATTACAAATGTGCCCCCCCACCCCCCTTAAAAGTCGACATTAGTAATCAAAGTACATAGGTTCCACGAGGCATACCTGTATCAAACAATCTGCTTGTAGTGGGACTTGTTTAGTATTAAAATCTATTTGAAAAAATAATTAAAAGAGTCAAGTTTATTTATTAATTTATATGTTCATAAAATAATATACAATTTCACAAAATTTAAATAATAAGAATTGTTTAGTATTTATAAGTGTCTATAAAAGCACAAAATGAATTAGTATATTATTCTTTATATAATAAAACTTATTTAATATTACAAATATATTTTTCTAAACTATAAATTGTGCAACTCCGTGAATTTGTTCCAAACTATTGATTTCGTCTTACATCGATAATAAATTTATACTCTAATATTTTATAACATAATCAAAGAACTCACATAAAATCTTATTATTTAACCATATATTGAATTGGACTATATCAATCAATATTAGTACAAATCCTTCCACCTTTGCAACCAATGTTCAAATCTCACAACGGTATCTTATGAGTCCACATGGTATACCGCTTGAACTGAGCCTGACGGGCCTGGATGCCGAATATTCGTGGGCTTTGGAAGGGCCTGGGCCTATTCCTGGCCCCTATTCGATCCCTTAATTGATGGGCTGGGGCATGTTGGGGGCCAGAACGGGCTAACGGGCCAAGACCACGGTACCAGTCCACACGCCACACCCATCCTTTTTAAATTATACAGTTGTAGTACCACTATACCCTATGTTGATATAGACTTTTGTAATTTGGATTTTCCTTTAATCAAACTACCTAACTCCTTTTTTATTGGACACAAGGCAATATTAATGTGTTGGACGCAATAGCTATTTATAATTTAAACAACTTTGGATCTTGACATATACTCTTTCGATGTTAATATGATTGATTTTAGAAAAAAAATAATTAGTGTCTAGGCGAGTTTCGAATTCAAATCTTGTGATCGCTAACAAGAATCCTTTCCCACTATACTAATTGATTAACTCTAATTTGATTGATTATTTATTGTTAAAATTAAAAATATAAACCTCAAAAATATTTGATATCACTTCTAGATAAATTAATTTTCATTTTACAATATAATGGCGAAAATGAACTTACATACTTAATAAATTACTTTTAGTCTAAATAATTAATACTAAAAAAAGTTGAACTGGAACCCTAACGGATTCTAATAAACCCTCCAAAATATGCCACGAACGTCAGAAGAATTTATGCATGGGGCGAGTAGGAGGTCTCCAAAAGGAGATGTCTTAATCCAGTTTTATTTTTAAGGCCCAGCTAACGCGTGAAACACTCCGCCTGGGGAGTACGGTCACAAGACCGAAACTCACTATCAGACGGGAGCTTGCGGTTGTGTGTAGACTACCAAGCTAAGGAGTTGTGAGGAGGTAAATCGCGGGATGTATGTCAGATGGTCAGGGGACTTGACGTTGCTCGTTAACCACTTCTACAACAGATTCTACCTCATAGGAGACTCGAGTCCACACGCTCCAAAAGAGACAAAACGTAATGTTACTCACTCCAAACTATTTACCACTTAACAGTTAACATGTACCCCGGGATAAACAATTATTACTACTTGTATGGAAAATGTATAAAGTAAACGTTGATGTGGGCTTGGACATGAGCTAATAGCTATCAATCAAATACTCTTTGTCACGTCATATTATCACTCTTCCACGTAATCAAATATTTTCATGTATTTATCTTTCTCATATCTTTACATTCTACCGATATAGATATTAAATTTGTTATTTCATTTTCAATTCCATTAACTTTAGGGAATGGAGAGAAAACGTAATCAAATATTTTCATTTAATATCATTACATTCTACAAAACTAGATATTTGAATTGGTTATTCCATTTTCTCTTCCATTAACTTTAGGAAATAGAAAGAGGGAAAATTGAAATCTTTCAGGTGTTCAAATCTAACAAACCTAATCTCTCTTTGTAAATCTTAAAAATAAAAAAATAATGGTAAAAAAATCGATGAAAATAATATACATAAAATGTCAACTAAAAAGGACGTTGTCCACTTTGTAAAAAGTAGTTGTCACTTATTGTTGACTCTTACAGTTCGATTTTGGAGGATCACAAGACACACAATTAAAGTCGAAAGCAAAGAGCAAGATTCGGAAGATTTCTATTTATTCTTATATGCGGTCTTTATAAGAAATCACTTACTTGTGTCTCTCGTTGGTTTGGTTGAATAAATTCATAATTTTTAATGCGCATTAAGTTTTTCTTTGTTATAAATTGCCCGTTTTGATTAAAAAGAAATATATCGAAGTGTTTTACGAAAAATGTTTTTGTATTTGGTACAAGAAGGATGACAAAAATCAATGATATGCCTTTGTGACATAAAGAAATTGATTTTTTTTAAGCCTTACTATTGTGCCAAATCTCTATCTTAGACTGATTTCTCGTTTTTATTTGAAAACCCGCTGTCGTACTTAGTCGGCCAAGCACCGGCTAAAATCTCAAACCCTCTCGCAGTAGATTTTGGAATATGATCGGTAATTGGCCATCTATTAAGTACCCAAACACGACCACGTAGATTTTCTGAACGTTAGGGCATATCAGGACATGATTGGGACTTGCTAAACACCAACCCATGTTTTCATCATCATTATAAAGACCACTTCTACATAATTTTTAAATCAAGATTTTCAAGAGAATTTTATTACAAAATAAAAAAGAGTTCTTAGCACTTTTATTCACATAACTGAGAGGGTACATCAATTTAGTTATGTCACTGAAATCCTAGAAGAGTTTTTAGGCTTTTAAGTGGGGAGATTAAGATAGTAAAATTTGAAGGCGTGTCTCTAGGTTTTTAGCTAAAGTTGTTAAATCCTTTTGATTCGATTGGAGTTGATTGCGTGTATGAACACTTGGAGTTTCTCCATTCTTCCATAATAGAACCATTAACGATATTTTGAAATTTTTGGAAAGCCGAAAAATAAACAATAAGATAATCCAAAGCTCGTCAAAATTGATGAATTTTTTTCCCCTTGGACTACTTTAAATTTCAATTATTGTTATTACATACTTGTTCATTGCAATTAATTGTACGCATAGTTGATTGTGTTTTTATTATATCATTTTTTTTTATTATAATATATATCAATTTCAGTATTTTTTTATATAACGTAAAAATATATAAAAAATTCCTTGTTCACTCTATCTAAGAATTACGAATTAATTAACAATTTGTACATTTTTTTATCATAACAATTCCCCAATTATTTAATAAATCTCAAAAAATGGACAAACATTTGCCCCTCTCCAATATTTTCTATTAGATGAAAATACACCTCCAAATACTTGCTATTGGAGGTGGTCTAATGGTGGATCTTTTCTCTAATTTGGCATGCAACGTGCTCCATGCTTTTGTATTAAAATATTATAATTAAAGTGTGATTATTAAAGCTATATTGAGTACAATAATTGTTACTATATTGTTTTGAATATGAAAGAGTATTATATATTTAAAGTGTGATTTTTAATTATTTTATATGATCCGACAATCCAACCGGTTCCCACGTATATCGATCATTCCAAATTAGTTGATCACCAAATACCACTCATACCGAAACCCCACTCTTTCCGAAAATAAATTCATAGATTTAGCCTCACGTCACCCCCTCTCTTCCTTCCCTCTTGAGTTACTACTTCCCGAAGACCGCCCGCAACAATAAACACAATAAACCCACTTTATTCAGTGTTACTTTAGCATTAAACCCACTTAAATCCCAAATCAAACTCAGTTTTCATAACAGAGTTTTATTCAGGGTTTGATTTACTTTTTCTCTCTTCCACATCAGCTTATCATATACTCCACCATATATTTATTTATATCATTATTTATACAAACGTTATCGTTAAAATTATAATCTTTATATTTATTAATTTTATAATATTTTAATTAATAGTTAATTTATTTGTAATTAATTAATTCATTACGATAAAAATTAATAATTAAATAAAATAAAATTTTAACATTTTATTAAAACAAACACACAATATTACTAATCACTCGGTAAATCGAAACATACATAGATTATTGAAGCAAACTTGGGCTCTATTTAGAGAAAGGTGTAAAAAACTTGTTTTTTGTGTCCAAATGAAGCAAACTTGGGCTCTAATTATACATCTCGAAAAATAAAAAATTTTGGTATATTTTTTATTTTTTTATTTTATTGAATTATTGCCTAAATAACACATTTATTAAATAAGGGAAACAAAAAAAAATTGAAAAGCATCCAATGGGGCGCTGCCACGCAGCCCCCACGTAGGGTGTGTCGGGCGCGTGTGCAACACAATAAATTCACCTCATTGGGTGCTGTTGAAGCGTAGGGCCCACATAATACTCAAATGAACCTGATTCATTCAATTGAACCCATAATAATTTCACCCCAAATAAATCTTTGTTGTGTGTAATGAACCCCATACAAACACCCCAATTAAACCTTATTTTGGGTGGTCTAAGAACAAAATAAAATTGCCGTTTTAACAAACTCAATATACTACTCCCTTCGTCAAAAAATAGTTGACGTTTTGGCACTATCTTTTGTCCCAAAATAGTTGACGTTTTAACATTGAAAATTGTACTTTTACATTCTCAATGAACTTTTTTACTACTTTTTCTATTGAAATTAGCAACCAACCAATGATATAGTTCCAAATAATTGTATTTCTACTTTTTCAATGTACTCTTTGACTAGTTTTAATTTTTCTTAATCTATGTACAAATTCCTAAAACGTCAACTCTTTTTGGACGAAGAGAGTATGTACTGAAGTGCGTAAAGGAGATAAATCACTAGATGTAATAAAATGAATAGAGCTTGTCTTTTTTTTTAATAGATAATGCATTCATTTCATTCAAAACAAAGGCGACAATGTTTGCGCCTTTAAAACATCGATATTACATCCCATATGGCATGAATTAAAACAACTAATAGAAATATCATAGAGTTTCTCAAAACATCCAACACTAGTTGGAAGCCAAAAAATATTGCAACTAGACATAATGACTTTGCTCTTCTGTCTTCTCCAGTCTTCCGTGTTACAAATTAACTTGAAGTGATTAGTCCATATCTGTGAAGTAAAGGAATCAGTAACTATGAAGATGTTATGGTGCCTATAAAGCTCCATAAGATAAAAGATTGTGAAAATTATTTCACCGAAGGAAGTCAAGTCAAAAGAAGTGTCTTCCTCATTAGTAGTCAAAATATTGCTTCCAAAGATACAATGCCTAGAACCTTTAACAAGAAGCGATGTGATCCAACGTGGGGTTGGATCGTTTGATATTCCAAGGCAAATTCTTGTGTCCCTTTTGTTACAAGATCTTTGACAGTCATTCATGAAGATAGGAAAACAACTGCCTGTAATATAGGATAGTCTTGAATTCGAATTATGGTGTGAGTTATTTGTAGACTTCCGATCAGTGCTAGAGCTTGTCTTTTAATTGCTAGCTTCAACACCAAGTATAAAACTATAACTTTTGGTACTTGATTACTCTTTATAGGTTATTCCAAAAAAAGACCGTAGCTGTTGGTACTCAATTACATATATACGAACATTTAAGAAACATTATAGAATATTTAAAAAATGATGTAAAAAATAAATCAAGGTAAGTTATATATGTTAAAAGAATTTGAATAAACATATATATTAGTTACAAAAAGGGCATGGCTTGGTTGATTACTTATGTTTGGTAAGGGTCCCGATTGATCACCTATGTTTTAAAAGTTTCTGTTCGATCACTTATGTTATCTAAATCGATCTCAGTTGATATTTTAGACCTAAAATTTGTTAGTTATCACTTAATCACGTCACGTGACATGCACATGTTATTTTACAGGGACAATTTAGTCATTTCAAGTCCTTTCTTCGTTTTCTTTCCAAAAAAAAAAGTGAGACCGATTTTGGAAATATAAGTGATCAACAAGGATACTTTGAAACATAAGTGATGAACCGGGACCTCTACTCAAACATAAGCTCCCCTTAGAATGTAAAAGAATCACAACAAATATGGTTAAAAGTAAATAATATTAACTAATCCTAATAATATAATGTTTAATATATGTAACATCGTAACGATTTAACTTAATAATTTAATTTAAATTTAGTAATTATGCTTTGAATAACAGTGACAATAATCATTAATTATAAATTTAACTTAATTCATTTGATATTTAACTTTTATTTGAGACTTATATGGTAATATTTTTATTCTTTTAGCATAATGGGTAATATATATAGAACTTGCACAAATAACAACCCTAAAAATTATTCGCATTCATTTATGCATTATTTTAAAATAATTATTATACTTTTTTATTTGATTTAAATTGCTGGTGCATATTTATTTAGTGTATATTTTATAAGGGGAAGTTATGTTTGGGTTAGGGTCTCGGTTGATCAATTATGTTTCAAATGATCCTTGTTATATTTCTAAATCAGTCTCACTTATATTCGCGAATTGTTTTCTTGAAAAAAATAGAAGAAAAGATTTGAAATGACTAAATTGCCCCTAGAAAATGACATGTGTATGTCAAGTGACATGATTAGATGATAATTAATAGATTTTAGGTCTAAAATATCGATTAAGATCGATTTAGATAACATAAGTGATCAACTAGGAACTTTTAAAACATAAGTGATCAACTAGGAACTTTTAAAACATAGGTGATCAACTGGGACCACTACCATTACATAAGTGATCAACCCAGTCATTTGCCCCACAAAAGATTATACTTTTATGTAGATTCCTTACATCATTCAATATTATTTTTAAAAATATCTAAAATTTGGATCTAAAAAAGAGTAGACAATTGTAATTATCTAACACGTTGAAAGTGTGAGCTATATATATATATATACATTGCAAATAAATTATGAAGTAATTATACTAAATCACTATATAAAGTTATATTTTTCTTTATTTAAATATACATTTTCTAGAAAATTAATAAATATTCCTTATTTCCAATGTTTATAAGAAAAATTGAATATTTAAACTTATTTTTAAGGAAAAATATTTCAGAATTAAAATTATATTTCGTTTCTACAATTTCAAAAATGAAAACTTTTCGGATGTTTCATGTATGATTGCATCAATTATATTTGTACGAAAAGTTGAATATTTGAGAACTTATGTTTCATCAATTATAAGAGATGTAAATTAGTTCCAAAAGTGACGACATTACTACAGAAATGTGCTTAGATAGAGCTTGTTTTTTTGCCTTAGATAGTGCTTTTTTGAGCTATATATATGCGGAGTACTTTGATAGCTCTTCATACTTATATAGCGCTCCAAAAGGGGCCATAATGGGATTCTGTGACATTTACCAGATGAGATTGTGTTTCTTGTCATGTTTCTGGAGCAACCACTATCAAAGATGTGAGCACATTGTTAATTGTTTGAATATGAATAGGTTTAGTTATGGAGCTGCCCACACCTTTGGTTGTAACTTCATTGTCTTTTTCATTAATCTCATCATCAGATAGTGTAGTAAAGAAGTTCTTACATTGCATTGTCCTTTTCACATTGCATCCTCGGAAAATTTGGACATTCTGCCTGAAAGTGACCAAACCCTTCAGATTTCCTACATTGTACATTTTGGCTTATGTTAAAGGATCTAAAGTTGGATCCTCCTTTCTTTTGTTTGTCAAACCGTCTGTCTCTACCAGTTGGTTCATCAAGCCATGTAACGCCCCGCTCCCGAACCGGGTCGAAACGTTATTTGATTTGATGGACTGGCCTCACAAACCACCACGAGTCTTTTCAGCACGTTTTGTCCTCACCCACGTGCTCACCGAGACACTTCCCAGTGGGTCACCCATCCCAGAACTACCCTAAGTCAAGCATGCTTAACTTTAGAGTTCTTATGAGTTGGGCTACCGAAAAGAAGATGCATCTTGATGGTATGAGTAGTATCAATCAAATCATATCAAACATATCACATTTCCCACTTTTGGGCCGGGTATTACAATCTCCCCCACTTAAACACTCAACGTCCTCGTTGAGCCACATCCACATCCACACTCACATCCAGGACCGTACCATCCGTGTGAGACTCATCTCAAGATTCCGGACGGCTCCGCTCTGATACCATTTGTAACGCCCCGCCCTCGAACCGGTCGGAACGTTATTTAATTTGATGGACTGGCCTCACTCACGTGCTCACCGAGACACTTCCCAGTGGGTCACCCATCCCAGAATTACCCCAAGTCAAGCACGCTTAACTTTAGAGTTCTTATGAGTTGGGCTACCGAAAAGAAGATGCATCTTGATGTTATAAGTACAAAATACAATTTGCTATATGCTCTCGTGCTCTCAATATCGTTGACACCCTTCTATATCGATGAGCTCTCCTTTGTATAGCTAGGTCTTGGGCTTCTTGTGTATATGAAGACTAAGGTAATGTCTTCATACGTTAAATATGCACATTCCACTTTAGGTAATGTGGATGATCGGCCTAATCTTCTTCCATTCCTTGATCGATTGATTGCTCCTTAAGTAACCTAAGTTACATAATTTTATTGTTTGCTCTTCAAGTCTAAATCTCATCCATAATTGATCAAAAATTTTCCAATCCACTTTAGGTAATAACATTGCCTGTCTTCGAAATAATGATCCTCGACTTCTCTTGTGGATTGGAATGGTCGATTGCTTTAACACTTGTGCACATTTACTCAGAGATTCCCTTCAGTTCACTGTTATAACCCAGGTGGTATAAGAATTGGTTCTCAGAAAAACTTGACCAATTAGACTGCTCTAACAGATAATCGTATTCTAACCGTACTAATTTAGTTAATCGAATAAAGCTAGTATCTCTAAGCATCAAATGCATTCCATCGTTAAATCTTCAACCCAATTAATTGTTTAACCACTTTCATATAAACTGTCGACCATACCGTGAAATAAATTACATGCGTATGATCAAGTTACACATGAGAGAGAGTGTTGAGATGCATAAATCCACATTGGAAGTTGGTGTCCTTCCAGGTCAACATATAAAATCTTGGGTCACTCGATCTATTGTCGTGATTTTAGAGTTGTACCCCATAGATTCTTAACATGGTATCACGAGTCAACCCTGAGTTAAATGAGACATGTGTAACCCATGGATGCTATTGCAGCAAGTGACTCCGGCGAGAAAAAGTTCATCCGATGATTGGATTACACGTGAAGGGAATGGCGAGATGCACATGGAAATTGGTGTGCTCCCAGTTGAACATATAAGATCTTGGACTACTCCTCAATTGATAATTAATTTTAGAGTGGAACCTCACAAACTTTTAACATGTCCTATAAATATAGTCTTTATATCGTATTTACAACAAATAACAATGGTCTATCTATATTTCTACATGTCCTATAAGTATAAGTCTTTCTATAATATCTGACCTTCTATATTTCTACATGGTATCTGACCTCTAGGTTACATTAATGATGTGAATCAGGGGAATGAAAGGAAAATATAATTAAATATGTGGTTGTCCTCCATTCTCCTCCGATTGGAGGATGGAAGAAAACTAGAAGGGAATTAGTGGTAATGAGGGTGGATAAGTAGTAATAAATTCTCCTACGTAGAAATGGATTTAGTTCCCAAACACAAAAAATTATTAAATTCGTTTGATTCCCCGCGATTCTCCCCAAACAAACACACTTAATGGTATGTTTGGGACGGGGTGAATGAGAAGGAAGAAGAAAGAATATATTTTATTGTTGTTTGAGTACTATAATTGTAAATAAGGAGAATTAGGAGGAACGAGAAAAAATATAATTAAAACTTTTTCATTGGAGATTTGGAGGTATTCTCAAACCTTTACAAATACAAATAATTCCACACATGATATAGTGATCAGAGTTTTCCAAATAAGGCTTAACCTGCTCGACTGCTTCTTCCTATTTCCGGCTCCGTAAGTACATTCTACAATCTCCTCCATGCCTAACTATTACTCACTTCATCCCAAAAAGATTGTCCAGTTTTGAGTTTCAACTATTGAAGTCAACACATTTTCATATATATTGTGTAATATTGGTCATCACGAGGATCAACTAGTTTTGAGTTCGAATCGTTGACTTATCAAATGTTAAAATTAGAGTAATTTGGTGTTCTTTTGCCGGAGGCGTAAAAAGCATTTAACGATTTCAAGCGGTGTGTGTGGTAGTGCTCACGCCGGTGATTAAAGTTAAGGCTCTGTCGAGTATGGATCAGCTGTAACACTTGACATTCTCTGTTATATTTCTATTATTTGAATATTTTTTTAATTTTTCAAGCATATTATTTTAGCAAATAATCTTCATAACGTTATTTACTAACACCTCCAATTAAAAAATCTGGCTGTTTTTGTTTTTTATGAAAGTTTTGTCATTTTTAATGATAAAAGTTACGAATAATCAAATTTGCCTCTTCAAATATAAGTGACAATGCAGTAGTTTATGTCTATAATTACATGATTAAATCAGATATTGTGCTTGAAAATTCAAAAAAAAAAAAGACAAATAATAGAGGTGGAAAAGAAAGTGTCAGCACAAAGTGTTGCAGAAGATGCAAAAGATCGGGACTTGTCGAAACGGGGACCAACTTGCACTAACTGCATTTATTGAGACCGAAGTTCAACTTGATCACACTAGGATCATATCTGCAATTAACTGGTTGAAGTTAATTATTTTGTGCTATGTACAATTTTTGATGAAAATATATATACAATGATATCATTTTACTATGCTTCAGTATTGAGATGATGATTTTGAATCAAATCGAAGTTGTTTGTTAATGGCAACAAATTTTGACAATTTTGACTATCGAAAATAAAACGAAGAATGTTTTGGGGATGGAGTGAGGGTCAAATGTTGGTCGATTCATTTTCAAAATTTTGGTCTAGTTTTTAATTTTTATTGACGGTTGTTCTAAATATTGAACTCAAATATGTTTGTATGTATGTTACATAATATTTCATTAAAGTTATAAATGTATTTTTGTAGAGGTGAAGTGTGTGGAGCTGGTGGAACTAGAAGACTGAAAGTGGGGAGGAGGTTGCTGTATGTCAGAAGATTGTGATAGGTTGCATCACTGGAGTTGCGGTTGTGGATTCGGACAGCTTGCTAATCAATTACAATGGCCTCAACTTCGAAAAAAGCGTCGGCTGTGTGTTGCGATCAGGGAGAATCCTCCTCCGCCATCAGTCGCCAAGGGTCAGCTGCTGCTGGTGCGTCTCCAGAGTGGAGTGAGGAAATGAAAAGCAAGAACGCTACCGTGATTTCATTGGTTCGTCCAGAACCTGTTACTAAACCTACCACTAAAGGTATATTACAATGTATATACTGGTTGATCACATATGTTTAGATAATCTTGAAGTGTATATAATTGAGTAACCAAAATGCTGAAGTTGTCTATATACTAGCCTTTGATTTTATTTCCTTTGTTGCACTCGAGATAGCCATTCAGTGATAGAGAGTTCCAAGAAAATTATTTGGAGTTGTTTTGGTTGTGGTCCTACTCCGATTTATCATAAATCAGAATCAAGTTTCGAATAATCAGTCGTCAGAAAATGAAGTCGGTCCTTACTTAGTTCAATTAGAAGGTCTAGCTCATGAAAATGAAGTCGGTCCTACTTTGAACGATCATACACTGGTAAGGTTGTGAAAAATCCAGTTCCTTTGTCCTGCTTGGGTTGAAACATTTAGAGACACTAGGGCATGTTGTATGATGTATGCTTCGATATATTTGCTGAAATTATTGCTTTTCAGGAATCCAGTATATGGCAAGGGTTCAAACTAGCCATCCTTTGGACCCTTTATCTCCTGCTGAAATCGCCGTTGCTATTTCCACTGTCAGAGCAGCTGGTGCTACTCCCGAGGTTACGACCTACGATCTGTACCTTGAGTGAACTAGTTCACAAATATCTCCTTCGATCATGTTGATGTTAATGCAGTGCTTACTGGTTTGGTGTTCAGGTTAGAGATAGCATGAGGTTTGTTGAAGTGGTTCTCTTGGAACCAGATAAACAAGTTGTTGCTTTGGCAGATGCATATTTCTTTCCCCCGTTTCAGCCGTCATTGCTGCCTAGAACAAAAGGAGGATCAATTATTCCAAGAGAACTGCCTCCAAGGTTGGCTAGGCTTGTTGTTTACAATAAAAAGTCCAATGAGACTAGTGTATGGACGGTTCAACTCTCAGAAGTACATGCTGCAACTCGAGGTGGTCATCATAGGGGGAAAGTCATCTCGTCGAAAGTTATCCATGACGTTCAACCTCCCATGGTATAATCTTTAAGTTCACCATTTTGTGCTTAGTACTCTGAATAACTTATAAGCCTGAATGATTATAAGATACTATATCTTTTTTCTTCTTCATATTCTTGGTTGTATTTTCTTCAAGAACCGATCACTGCCTAAACATATTACATATATGATTCCCCCTCTGCTTTTATACTGTCTTCAAAATTTTGCCAAGGCCAAAGTAGCCAACTAAATCTTCGTCATTGACACTCAGAAATTCAGCTTTTTGTTGAGATAAGTTACTACATGCACTGTAATAATGAACCTATGTCTTTACTGTATATATCGATATACTTCATGTACGTAAAAATGAACCCGTCTATTCCGATAAGATTTGCTCCATCTATTGTGTTGATCATGGATGTCATTTTTATTCACAGTTTTTGACATTTTCTATACATGTGCAGCTTCAGCGTCAAGATCCAGCAGCTTATTTGATTTGTATTTGAGTTTCATAACCCTAATTACCTTATACAAAGTTGTCCCACCATTAAGTTGGAATTAATTTGTTTGGCATAAAACGTCATCATAATTTCTTATTTCCACTTTAATTTCTCCCCAAGATAACTAACCTTGTTTATGCATGTAATGCAATTGTTATTCATTTAATCTGTGAATGAAACTTATAATTGATTTTGGTGGATTAATCCCTCAAGAATGTTGAGTATAAAGTATAAACGTTACCATAAGTTAGAGAGACTAGGAAGATGAATGAAAAACGGACGTCACCATTCAGTTTCTGCTTCTGTATAATCCATTTTATATTTTGTTTTTGTTGTAGGATGCTCTTGAATATGCTGATTGTGAGTCTGTTGTCAAAGCGTATCTTCCTTTCATTGATGCTATGAAGAAGAGGGGTATTGAAGATATGGACCTGGTGATGGTTGATGCTTGGTTAGTATCGTTTACAGTTTTTTAGATTACTATCTTATTAAAGACATCTAAATCATTTTCATTTTTCTTCAGGTGTGTTGGTTATTATAGTGAGGCTGATGCACCTAGCCGCAGGCTTGCTAAACCACTTATATTTTGTAGAACAGAGAGTGATTGCCCAATGGAAAATGGTTATGCACGACCTGTAGAAGGAATTCATGTAGTTGTTGATATGCAAAACATGATACTTCTTGAGTTTGAAGACCGCAAGCTTGTTCCATTGCCTCCAGCTGATCCACTTCGCAACTATACACCAGGTACGACCAGAGGTGGGGTTGATCGTAGTGATGTGAAACCGCTGAAGATCAATCAACCTGAGGGTCCAAGTTTCCGTGTTGATGGACGCTATGTAGAATGGCAGAAGGTACTCCTTGTTTCCTGTATTTGACAATATTTACTGTGTTACAATTCCGAAACCATTTGTTATCTGATTCCCAGTGGAATTTCCGAGTTGGTTTCACGCCAAGAGAAGGTTTGGTTATCCATTCAGTTGCATATGATGATGGAAGTAGGGGTCGAAGACCAATTGCCCATAGGTTGAGTTTTGTGGAAATGGTTGTGCCTTACGGGGATCCAAATGAACCACATTACAGAAAGAACGCATTTGATGCTGGAGAAGATGGACTGGGAAAAAATGCTCATTCTCTTAAGAAGGTAAGGATCCATTTGCCACGATTATTTGGAATGACCTCATGTTCTTTTAATTGGGTCACTATATATTCAAATATAACAATGCAAATAGTATTCACAAAGGTAGCACTTACTTAGTCGAAAGCAAGCATAGGATAATCCATTTACAAACACTGATGCAATAACCAACTTTTCAGGGATGTGATTGCTTAGGATATATAAAATGCTTTGACGCTCATTTTACAAATTTTACCGGGGGAGTAGATACAATTGAAAATTGTGTATGCATGCATGAAGAAGATCATGGAATCCTATGGAAGCATCAAGACTGGAGAACTGGTCTTGCAGAAGTTCGCAGATCAAGGAGGCTTTCAGTTTCATTCATGTGCACTGTGGCTAACTATGAATATGGGTTTTACTGGTACTTCTATCAGGCAAGTTGAATATAGTGACTGTATCGTCGTCTAAATTCTCATGCTTATACTGTATCTTCTGTGTTCACAACTGAACCAGTATGCAAACACATAGATATTGTGATTTCTGTTCAGCCAGTTGTTACTCGTTTCACGAACAAGCTTGTGACTATCTTCAGATCTTGTGTTTTCTATAATTTCTTCACACATATAACTAAAAATTGAAATTCATGTGCCTGATCTGGAACTGTATATACATTTCACCAACACATAGTTTCAAGTTGAGTTACCTATGTCATTTCTATAAGGGGAGGGGAGGGGAGGGGAGACTGGGGATTCTGCTCATATATAGGCTGCCTTTACCTTACGCAAAACGTCTGCTCATTGCAGGATGGAAAAATTGAAGCAGAAGTGAAGCTTACAGGGGTTCTTAGTTTGGGAGCTCTGCAACCTGGAGAATTTAGAAAATATGGAACAATGATTGCACCCGGACTCTATGCACCAGTCCATCAACATTTCTTTGTTGCTCGTATGGACATGGCAATCGACTGTAAGCCGGGGGAAGCACATAACCAGGTATGGTTAGATCTGGTGTAGGAGATTCTGTTTGGCTGTCAAATCATATGCATATTATCTATGTGACATGAAACTCCAACTTTGCAAGGTTGTCGAAGTCAATGTTCAAGTTGAGGGGCCTAATAAGGAAAATATCCACAATAATGCATTCTATGCGGAAGAAACTTTACTTAGGTCTGAACTGGAAGCCATGCGGGAATGCAATCCTCGTTCTGCTCGTCATTGGATTGTAAGTGACCATACCTTATTCAGAAAGTTTCTTGAGTAGTGTTCTCTACTAGTAGTCTAAGTGCCCCCGAGATCCACTGCCTGCAACATTTTAGACTCCTTGTGATTAAACGTTATGTAATTTCAATCATGTAATACCAAACACAGCTTATAATATGCTTCTTAGGTTATATTAGTAAGTTGCCTTTTGCCCATAAGAAGCTTGTCATTTTCTTCATATCTTGAAGCTGAGTACTCGACTCTTCTGTTGTATTTATTTTTTTTTATTTTAATCATTATTAAATGCTTAACCTAAGAGAAAACGCATTGAGAACATCGAATGACCTAGTGGTTAGGAGGTCTTCCATTGACTTAGAGGTCATGGGTTCGATTCTCATTGTAAGGGGGCGGTGGGTGGGTTTAAAAAAAAAAAAAAAAAACTTAAGAGAAAATGCATTTTAGTCATTCCAGTCCCTCCACCGTCCCCTCACTTTCTGTCGAATTATGATTGGTGCAGTAGCGTCCTGCTATTTAACAGTTGTCATAGTCTGCGAGGAAAAATTTGGAGGTTTTATAATTGTTTTTTACAATTAAAGAGATATATAGTAGCTTGAAGGTGATTCCCGATTAATATTGCAGGTAAGGAATACTCGAACAGTGAACAGGACAGGCCAACTGACTGGCTACAAATTGGTTCCTAGTTCAAACTGTTTA
This sequence comes from Echium plantagineum, assembly GCA_003412495.2. NCBI lineage: Eukaryota > Viridiplantae > Streptophyta > Magnoliopsida > Boraginales > Boraginaceae > Echium > Echium plantagineum. Next base: position 28,727,588 of record CM016561.1, on the reverse strand, counting down.
CCATTTTCTTCTCCTGAGGCAATGTTCTTGAGAAGAGCTGCTTTTCTGAAACACAATCTTTGGGTTACACAATACGCCAGGGGTGAGGATTTTCCTGGAGGGGAATTTCCTAATCAAAATCCACGAGGTTTTGAAGGATTGGCATCATGGGTTAAGCAGAATCGCTCTTTAGAGGAAACTGATATTGTTCTATGGTCAGTTTTCGTATCCCCCCAAATTGTTTGGAACCTTTTCACTTCGAAAAGTGTTTGAGTTTACAAGTTAAAAAGAACGGCAATCATGAATTGCTTCTTCTCAATTGGTAGAATATATGACCGTGTTGGTATCTCTTAGAATTGAAAACACGACAATCAAAACAAAGAAGAGGGCACTCTATATTTCGTTGTATTGCACACGTTCTTGTGTTTTGTGTTAGACATGATTCTGAAATGACGTATAATGATATAAAGTCTCTTACTTCAGTGTTGGAATTTGGATATAATGAAAGCAGTTTCTGCAACTACTGCATATTGAGTTATGTGTACTGAGTTAAAGTAAATCAAATATGCTACACTGCAGGTATGTTTTTGGAATCACTCATGTTCCCCGACTAGAAGACTGGCCTGTAATGCCGGTGGAGCACATCGGTTTCATGCTCCAGGTATTTTTGATTAACTTACCCAATTAACTTACTGGAGACTTGAATTATCTGCGAAGAATTTTTCTTATAAATTATCATATTGCAATTTCAGTTTGCAAATGTGTCTGATGAGAAAACCCATCGAACAACCATATTATTTCTTTTGCTTCTTCTGAAGTTTCCATCTTATGCCTACATCCGTTCTAACAGTCGAAGAAGGGCCTTAATAAACCATTTTTACTTTTGGCATCTTGTATCAGTTATCTGCTATGACTATGAGTATGACTGCATGTTTTGTTGGTCTTTACGCTATCCTGATATATTTTGTTGTTGTAAGATTGTTCTTCTGCTTGTTCGTCAATCACTTCTCGTGTATACCATGCCTAAAACTTTTTCTAATGCAGCCGCATGGATTTTTTAATTGCTCTCCTGCTGTGGACGTTCCGCCAAATGCATGTCAGCTGGAAATCAAGGAGAACGACGTGAAAGACAATGCTGAAGTGAAGCCGGATCCACCTAGTCTGATAGCTAAGCTCTGAAGTGAAAAATGTTAAATGAATGTAGTAAAACTCTCTTAAACAACCCATATGTTACTCGAAAGCGTCGAACTTAGAAACATATTTTTCATGTTGTTAAGTATTCACTGTTACTGTTGTATGTAAGTATGTTGAGATGTTCCAGATTGCTTTCTGTGTGTACTTTGATAGATTGCTTACGGAGTATTTGCCTAATAACACTATTTATTCTTCTTCTGAAAAATGTTCTTTTTCTCATTTTCTTCATTCATCACTTTCATACATTTCCTTTTTCTCATTTTTTTTCTTTCTTTTTGTGTAGCACAAGATAAATCTAACGAAATCATATGTTCGGGCTTTATTATAAGAGTGTGTTTCTCCACAAGTGTGTGGGCTCGCGTAACGGCAGGTGCATGAATAACTCTGTATTTGTTCAAGGGAGGACATGCTTGTGGGTGGTTACCCAGAGTCTGGGCACTCTTGAGGTGGAATACCGCACCGCTAGATAAAGGCACATCCCGAATTTACCTTCTCTGTTGGGCGATGGGCTAGCCAAACGGGGGCGCGTAAGATGAGCGTATCATCTTTATATAGACAATCTCACAAAGTAGAGTATGGTAATCAAGCCCGGTCCATACACTTTCAGGGCTTAATACGAAAATAAAAAGATGAGGCTCTCAATGTAGATGAATATAATTTTAATTTTCGATAGCTAATTTTTATGTATAAAAGAGATATCTTTAAGCACTATATGATGCAAAAATTCGTTAATAATAGAATCAACGTCTATGTTGTATGGCATCTCCTTCTCGATACATAAAATTATCAAGTCATATAATGTAATATTTCTCTCACATTGGATGACAAATTGATGCTCAACCTTTTGCTCATTTCAAATTTTCCTCTTTTCTAAAAATAAAAAAATAATAAAATAAATTTCGAACCCAGAATATTTTGATCACTATCAACGGTGAAAACTTTTTCAGCAGGCTATCTAATTTTTATCTTTTTATATACTCCTTTTCCAGTTTTACAGTGTGTCAGTAATCAAGTATTAAATCACTCTCAGCAGAGAATTTCATGTAGATATTGACTTCTCTAAATTTTCTGGTGTTAAATACTTTGCTTCATATTCTCCATAATATTGGACCATAAAAGCACCAGCATATATAGTTACACTGATGAAAGACTATGACATACTATTAATATTTGAATTTTAACGATCAAAATTTACAAATCTTGCAACCTTAATTGACATACATTACATCGACTAGAATAAGTATGGTCATGTTAATAGTAAAATAATGTCGAAATTGTTACAATATTAAAGAACGCTTACACAAATATTTGAACTCGAAACTTAAAAAGTCAATCGTAAAATTCGGACAGATAGATCTTTTAAACACGAGGAATTAATGTATTTATTGTTTGTGGAATTTTAGCATTCTTTTCATGTTGGAAAGTGTGACATGCCAACCTCGAGCCATTATGTAAACTGTCTTCACCAAAGTGATTAACTTGATTTAACTTGCTATCTCCTTTATGATGCTAACTCTTCATTCAATAAGTTTTTGGTAGATGTGATCTCTGCATAACTTTATTAAAATTGTTATAAATGAGCCTAAAATTGTCATATGTAAAGTTTCATGTCGAATAATAAAAGAGAGATTATATTTATGGTACATTTGGATTGAGGTGAATTTATGTATGGGTAAATAGTTAAAATTATGCTAGGTTAGGAGAATGCAGTGTAATATAAGTGAAACTATTATAATTTCCGTTTGGATATCATTACCCTTCATTAGGTGAAACAATATAATTAATAACTTTAAAAATATTATTTTAAAATTATAAACGATTGAACTGACATTTATATCATTCTCTTTATTTCTATATAAAACGCCTAGTTTAGATTGGTTTTGTTTACAAATTAAATGTGATTAAAAATAAAAACATTAGCAAAACATAAACATGGTCAACAAAAAATAAATATAAAAAACCTATAAATCATTACCAAACGAATATAAACATGTTGAAGGAAAGATAGACATAAGAATTAATAAATATCATAAACTAAGAACCAAAAGGCTAACGGTGATAGTAAAAAATATTAATCATATCTAATATCATAAGGACATTCCTCCCTAACACTTATGAATTCCTATAAATTATATGAATGTAAAAGAACCAAGAAGAACAAGTAATTGTTAGTCTGAAAAACACCTTAGAGGGGGTGAATAAGGTATATCGATAACAATGACAACCTTTTCGATTTATGACGATATAATTTGATATATAAGTGAAAAACGCGGAATATAGTTAGACTTATCTAAATAGGTTCACTTAAGCAATATATCAAACACCTTAAACACTAACACAATAAGATATGGAGAAGTTAAATAAAACTAAAACATAAACAATAATAAAGAGTAGTAAGGGAAGAAGAATGCAAACACGATTTTTACGAGCTTCGGTTTTCTTAGGTACTCGACCCTCGGCTTTCCAACCTTGGGATTTGGAAACGGCTAACTTGTCTTTGAAGAGATTTTAATACACACAATCCACTTCAAACCTAAGCTACCACCCAATGGTCAACACCACTAGGATTTCACTACTAACTAACCCAAGCTAGCAACTCAAACCTAAGCTAAGGATTTCAACTCTAGATAGCTAGAACCCAGTTCTACAAACTAGGATTTCAATGTTTGGAAAAGAAAGGTTTCACTCTGTTACAAAATAATCCCACAATGAATAGATGAAGAATGATTAACAAATAAGCTCTATGAATTGTTCTTCAACAACAAAGGTTTGTGATGCAATTGAAGTTGAATGGCTTTTGCGTGTAAAATTCAAGATTTGATTTTGTGGTAATTAGCAAAAGTGAAGTCTCAAAATGGGTGTGATTGCTATTTATAGTTAGACTAAAAATAGCTGAAATTTAGCCCATCGAGATCAGCCATAGTGACCAAAACAGCTCACTACGGTACCTTTTAAAATTCAAACGGTAAAAAAAACACATCATCGAGACCTGCATCGAGACCAGAAGATCTCGATGGTTGGTCTTGATGAAACTCATTTGAAAGGCCTGGAAGTCACCGAGACCAGGCATCGAGAGCAGCAGCTCTCTATGATAGATCTCGATGATTTTTGATCAACTTCTACCAGTCATCAAGACCAGTCATCGTGACCAACAAGTCTCGATGACAGCTCTCGATGAACTAAAAAGAAGAATCAAAGGCCCGTCATCATGACCAGTCATAGATACCAAGAGGTCTCGATGACTGCTCTCGATGAAGTGTAAAATTGACATTTTTTTTTTATAAGTGATTCATATTGAAATTAAATATTGTTTAGGCTAGAAAAGCCATTACAGACCGAATTAAGAGGAAAAATATTGTCTAAAACATTAAAATCCTTGATAACAGTGTTCTTAAGATTAGAAAGACATCCAACGCTTGTAGGTTTCCAAAAGATATTGCAGCATTTTCTTGAATCGATGCTAAGCAGAGACTTCACTTCATCTTCCTGGTGCAAAAAGTGAAAGTACCTAGACCAAATCTGAGAAATAAGACAATCAGAGACGATAAAGATATTGTGGTTGTTAATGGTTTTGGTCCGAGAGCAGAAACTTTTGAGGTCCAATTTATTGTCCGAGATGTCCATTAATGGTTTTGGTCCTACTATAGTAGTGTGGTTGCCATAAATGGGCGTGAGAATAGTCCATTTCGGGTTGGGATCAGAGGTGATTCCAATCAGGATTTTGTTATCTCTTCTTCTGCATTGTCTTTGACACTCTTTGTGGAAGATAATCTTGAGTTCCATGTTGAGGGTAGGTGATAGTCTTTTAGACCCAGTCTCGTTCACACTTGCAGTACTCTTAATTTTGGAGGGTTTGATTTTGTTAGCAAAACCTTTAAGCCAATCCTTGCTAAGAGTGGTGGCGAGGGCAATGGATCTCTGGGTATCCGGGATTGCTTCGTTGAAGACGCAATCGTTTCTAGCACGCCAGATAACCCAAAGTGTGCTTCCGAAATTAATGAGTTCCCTAATGTTATTTTGGTTCCATTTTTGTAAAATCCAACGGGAAACCGTTAGCTCAAAAGGGTCAGAGGGGGAAATAAAAATATTGAAAAAAGAGAAAATGCTTTTAGAAAATTGACAATCTGAAAGGAGGTGTTGGATGCTCTCCGAAGATTGCTTGCATAGTGGACAGTCAAGAGAAATGATTTTGTTGGTTTTGTTTTTGAGGAGGTCTAATGTGGGGAGCCTATTAAGTATCAGTCTCCACAAGAATGTGTGAAGTTTTTCAGGGAAGGGGGTTTTGTACAGTTTCCTCCAGACATTGGAGGAGATGATTTGGTGATTGGCAGGGCAGTGTGTATTGGAATTATGGGAGGCTCTGATTCTGTTGTATGTGTTCTTTGTGGTGAAAGTATTGTCAGGCCATATTCTAACGTTTTCACTTGGGGAAGGGGTGATAGCTAGGATGTCTTTGGCAATATCAGGAGGGAAGAGGAGGTTAATGAGCTCATGATCCCGAAGATTGTTGCTCGTAAGGAGATTGGAGACGAGTGTGAGGTGGCAGTTGGGGGGTGGAAAAGTGTTGCTTGAGGAGAGAGGAAGGTGGTAGTTGTTGTTTTGGTTTTTTGAGGGGATCCAAGTGTCATCCCAGATCTTGATTGAGGTGCCATTACCAACTTTCCAAGCAGAATATTCTTTGATGCATGAGATACCAGCAACAATACTTTTCCAGGTCCAAGAGGAGGTGGATTTGTGAAGGTGAATGTAGGGGTTAGAGTTAGGGAAGTATTTGGATTTAAGAAGCTTGGTCATGGGGAGGTTGGGCTGGTTTAAGATTCTCCAGCTATTTCTGGCTAAAAGGGAGAGATTGAAGTGATGAAGGTGTTTGAAACCCAGACCCCCTTTATCATTGTCGAACTGGAAAAATTCCTAGTTGATCCAATGAATCTTTTGCCCCTTAAGGCTACCCTACAAAAAGTTTGCAAGAATTTTATCGATTTCATGAAGGATGCCAAGGGGGAATTTATACACGCCCATTGGGTAGACTAAGATGGCTTGGAGGACAGATATAATCAGGGTAACTTTCCCAGGGAAGTTAGGGAATTTACCATTCCAGGATGAGATTTTCTTTTTGATCTTGTTAATAATATTCAAGAAATTCTGTTTTCTATTGGTAGTGATATCAAGAGGGATACCCAGGTAATTACCGAAAGTGTGGGATTCATTGATTCCCAAGAGAGTAAGGCAAGAGCTTTTAACAGTTTGGGGAGTCTTGGGGCTAAAGGTGATGATGGATTTGTTTAGATTGATGACTTGGCCTGAATCAGTACACAACTGGTTGATGACATTAGAGAATGATGAAATGGAGCTAGGGGAAAGTTGTAAGAAAAAGTAGCAGACATCCGCGAAGAGAATGTGAGTTATTTTTGGGCCATTCTTGGCAATTGAGACTCCTTTGATGAGGTTGGAGTTTTCAAAATGGGAGAGTGATGAGGAGAGGGCTTCTGTGCATATAACAAAAAGGATAGGTGAGAGAGGATCCCCTTGGCGGAGACCGCATTTTGGTGTGAATGGATCAGAGGGTTGGCCATTCACAAGGAGGGAGTATTTGACTGTGGTAATGCATTGTTTGATTAGTTATATCCAGTGAGGGGGAAATTTGAGCTTCTGGAGAAAATTAAGGATAAAATCCCAATTTACCCGGCAAATGCTTTACTCATATCAATTTTAATGGCAGCAACTCCATGTTTTTTCATTTGGGATGTTCTAATGGAGTGGGTGAGCTCTTGTGCCATGATGATACTATCTTGGGAGTTCCTTCCATGGATAAAACCATTTTGAAAGGGAGAGATGATGTCATTAAGATGAGGTTTAAGTCTATTGACCAAAACCTTTGCAGCAATTTTGTAAATGACATTACATAGACTAATCGGCCGATAATCACCAATCGTTGAGGGACAGTCAACCTTTGGGATAAGAGTGATGAAGGTGTTGTTGATTTCTTTCAAAATGTATCCATTATTGAGGAATTTCAAAGTGGCGAGTGTAACATCATTTTCGACCGTATCCCAATTTTTTTGATAGAACTTAGCAGGAAATCCATCAGGCCCTGGGGATTTGTAATGACCCATTTGAAAGAGTGCTGTTTTCACTTCCTCAGGGGAGAAAAGAACATTAAGATCCTCAATTTGTCCTTCAGTGAGTGTTTTGGTAAGGAAATTCAAAGAGGGGAACTCATTATCAGTAGGACTTGAATTAAGACTAGGCCTTGGATTGAAAAGTTGTTAAAGTAATTCTGGCAATGGAGGCTAATGAGTTCATTTTGGGAGATGATGTTTCCTTGATGGTCTTTAATTTCCAGGATGTTATTGATTTTGGCTTTGTGCTTAACATGAGCATGGAAGAATTTGGTGTTCCGGTCACCATTAGAAATAACGGTGATCTTTGATCTTTGTTTCCAGTATTCTTCCTCTGCTGAAAGGAGGAGGTCCAGTTGGGCTCGGATTTGGTCATTTTTAGCATTATTGGTGATGTTGTGGGGTTGATCTTGGATTTTGGCTAGTTGCGCTTGGAGTTGGGTGATTCTATGGAAGATGTTTCCCACTCTATTGAGGTTCCATTGTTTGACAGTCTGTTTTGTGATTTTTAGCTTGTTGATAAGAGTGAAGGAGTTAAAAAAAGGGAGGTTTGAATGACTACTAATTGTGTTGGATTTGGTCCAAGAAGATTCTATCAGTGAGGGAAATTCAGGGAGAAGGGTGAGAAAGGAGTCAACTTTGAAGGGTCTGGTTTTATTAGCAGAAATTGATTTAGTAGAGACAATGAGAGGTCCATGATCGGATCTTTGGATAGGAAGGGCTTTGCAAGACGCTGAGGGGAAAACATTGGAGAATTCAAAGTTTGCCATTGCTCGATCTAATTTTTCATAGATTCTGATCCCCTTGCGGATGCCTGTCCATGTGAAAGCACAGCCCAGTCCAGGAAGGTCATCAAAACCTTGGCCAGAGAGAAGGTTGAGAAGAAAAGAGGATCCAGGTATTGTGTTTATAGGTTGGGGAGATTTGTCAAAGTTAAAAAGAATTTGATTAAAGTCTCCGCAGAGGAGGATGGGGAGGTGAAGATATGGTTTGATGGCATCCTCAATCATAGTCCATGTGTCTGCTCTCGAAGCCAGTTGAGGGCATCCATAAATGCAAGCAAGATACTATGGGCTAGAAAGTTCAGTGAGGATTTCAAAGAGAAGAAGATTTTTATTTAGAAGGATAGGTGTATGATTGATGTTAGAGGAGAAGCCAACCCATAACCCCCCACTATGACCAATAGCATCGACACCATAAGTAAAAGGAAAACATAATTTATAAAGCCTAGAGTTGGCAATATTAACAGGGGAAATGGTTTCAGATAGAAAACAAATATCAGGTTTATGACACTTCATGAGAGAAGTGAGCAACTGAACTGTCGTGGGCTGACGAAGTCCATGACAGTTCTAGGCAAAAAATTTCATAATGTCATTTGGGGTTGTTGAGGTACAACCACCAAAGACCTTTTAAGAAAATTAAGTTTAATGGACCAATTATGACAAACATATGAGGAAACACAATTAATAAAGGAAGTAGACTGGGGGTTAGTAGGCGTACCTGGGTCACTCGAGTCAAAAGAGCTTAGTCCTCGAATGAGCCTGTACCACCTTCATCTATCCGATTTTGAGAGGTAAAGACTGCTTCTAGATCTAACACTTCATTGCTACCATCCAAATCATCTTTACAGTCTTCAAAGTCATTGGAATCCATATCAGAGACGACATCATTGTAATCATCTTCTTCAGAGAATGATTCATCATCCTTGATCACTTGGCTGCAAAAGTCCTTATAGTCTTCAAGAGAATCGCTATCTGATCCTTTGTTACAATCTTTATCGATTTCTTTTTCATGGGTAACTTTAACAACAAGATCTTCATCCTCATCAATACCTTCCTTGAGATCTTTTTCTTCATCTTTTAGATTAAAATTAGTCTATTCTATTCTTTCGTCATTATACTTTCGCCTTTTTGAAAAAGGTATGAAAGTGGCAACACAAAAATCATGAACATCCCTAACCCGTTTGATCTTTCTAGGTTGAGTAATCACAATTTTAATTGATTCCGAATTGGTCTTTAAACAAGTACTTGTTTGAGACTCAAAGGAACTCTAATGGATGAATGTAACATAAAAGTAAAACATATAAAAAGATATAAGTGTTTGAAACATAAGTGTTTAGAACAAGTATGAGGAGGAGAGTGTTTTGCTACTAAGGCTTTTTTATTGCATCAACTTGAAATGAGTTTACAACAAAGGATGATCACCTTATATAGTGGTGACCACTTGAATTCCTAAAGACACTTGTGGTACTTCATGCAAACTTGACTTATACACTTGTCAAGTATTTTGCATGATTATTCAAAACATGATAATATACATGGTTTCATGCAAATGCATGTGACACCTTATTAAATGACAAAAGGCATAAAGACAAACATATTTAATTTAGTTTGTGGATGTTAGGGGGGGGCGGAGGGGTGGGGGTATAGGGTGAATTTTTATTTTTAGTCTTTTTTAATATATAATAATATATATAATAATTGTTTCTATTTTTAAAAGAATTCAAAGAGTTTTGGAGGTGGCACCTGAACTTTATTCAAATTTTTGACGCCTAAAATCTCATTTATTAATGGCACCTGAACTTTTTCAAAAGAATTTACCTTCAAAAAGTCATTTTTTAATATGATTAACATGCCCCGGATTAAGGAATTTTTAAATTACGGAGTATAAAAAATCTGAGAAATTAAGAAAATTATTAAAAAAAAAAGATTCCAGATAAAATTAAGCCATATATAAATTGGAACAATAGTATTTTCAAATAAAAATTAAATTATGTAGCCGACTAGCCGTACATATGATAGGTACCTGATATGTGGTCATCGGACAATAAATATGTGAAGACCGAACAAAATACGTAGAAAATTCGTGAATATGTACATATGAAGACCTGACGTTGATTTTGCCATTTTGGGACCATTGTCCAAACCAGACATAAAAGTCAATTAGTCAATTAATCAAAATAAATTGTATACAAGACCCACAATATCTTTCATGGGTCAAGGTTCAAGATCGGTTGGATCATGGATGTTTGAAATTGATAAATTTTTAAATGATTATTCAAATTATTTAAAATTAGTTAAATAGAAATAAAACTCTTAATTTCTATATTATTTTATTCTTTATGCCTTCACAATTTTTAGTTTTTTGAAAAGAAGCAATTGTTCGACTAAACAAGACCGAACCTATACAGGTCTGCTACTGGTCAACACCCTAATAATGGAGATAGCTAGAAAAATACAACAATAGAGACGTTCTTGATATAGATATTTTGTTTCACTCATTTAGAAAATATTTTCGATTTGGTCCCAGATAGTTAGACGAAGTGCTACCAGATAATTAGAATATTGTAAATTAGTTCCCGAAATTGCTTAAGTATTGCGATGTAGTCCGTGCAATCACAATTAATATTTAAGAAGTATTCTCTCCGTCTCTAAGAAATTGATACATTTTTATTTTTTATGGTCAACAAAATACGATTTGAAACGTAAATTTTTCTTATTCTACATGCAAATAAACAATGCAAATTATAAAAAGTTGATATTTCAAAAATATATATTGAGACGAATCTAACAAGATCCCACATGACTATAATTTGTTATCGTTTAATGAGAATTCTTGATCAAATTTTTTAAAGTTTGACCATGAAAAGTCAAAATGTACCAATTTTTAGGAACGGAAAGAGTAATATTTATAGATATATTTTTATAGAGGATAAATATATTATATATACCATACTTTCAAATCATGTAGAATCATAAGCATACAATTTTGACAAAACTTTATGCTCAAACAAACTAAAAAAGAAACACACATCACAAACTTTATGCTCAAGCAAACCAAAAAAATCCTCACCTGAACCTCTTCTTTTGTCTCAAAACTCAGAAGTATGTATGTCACATTTCACTATTAACCATCTCTGGCTAATTGTATATTTACTGTGTCTGTGTGTGTGCTCACTCAAATAATAAACACCAAAAAATTGGATTTACACATAATTATAATTGGTCGAAAGCGTATTGCAGGGCAGGGGTGCATGGAGCCGGTAGGATGATAATTTCATCCTTTTTATAATTGGTTGAAAGCGTATTGCAGGGCAGAGGTGCATGGGGCCGGTAGGATGACAGTTTCATCTTTTTATAATTGGTCGAAAGCATCCATGTTTTCAGCACTCATATCTTCAGATAATGAAGTCAATTGATGATGATAGTTACCATAATCATCTCCATTTTGACTCTGAAGCTGCCCTTGATGATAATAATGATGATCATGATGCCATGCATTGTTGGCACTAGCTTCTTGATCATCTTTCGTCCAATTGATCTGATATTGCTGATGATATAATGATGAATCAAGTTTTTGTGTATCAAAATTTTCCCATGCAGAAAAAGTCGATGGATTTTCGCCCATGTTGTTGTTGATCATGTATGATGAAGTGATTCTTGAACTGGAACTGTCTGCAAAATCTGATTCAACCATGTTCATAACATGATGATAATGATGATCCAAATGCATCAAATTTGGCAACGAATTGTTGAATTCGTAGGTTGCCCCTCCCGAATCATTCAAGTTTTGTTGAGTATACGAATCAAGAAGACTCGAATAGTAAGGAGGGGCAACATTAGTTGCTTGTAAATCAAACAACAGAGGATCAAATATAGGTTGTCTGTTATTCATCTGCATTTCTTGAAAATGCATCAAATTCCCCTCCATTTCACCCGACGATGATGTTGAGGTGGTTGACAGATTTGGAAGGCTACATGGTTGTGGTAATAAGTGTAAAGATGATGATTTATCTGCAAAATTTTCCTCACTTCTAGACCTCATCATTTCGGCTTCGGTTATCGGCTTGTGTGTGTTTGGATCAATGCCTTGCCTTATCAGTTTTTTCTTCAAACATGAATTCCAGAAATTCTTGATCTCATTATCTGTTCTGCCTGGCAATTGAGCAGCTATCTGTGCCCACCTAATAAATCAAATCGAACTTATGTAAAATGGCGCAGAATCAGGATTTAAGATGATACAACATTATATTATAAGACAAACAATTAAAACTGAAAAAACACATGCATTTGAGTATATATATACTTGTTTAGCCACAGTTTGGCGTCAGGATCGTCTGTCTCTATTGCTCCGTTTTATATTTGAGTAACGAAAATTACCATGTTCTTGATTTTTGGAGTACTTGTATTATACTTGTTTGATTTCTAAATTTATAAAAAAAAAAATTACATAAAAAATTGAAAATGTTGCATTTTTATCAAGACTTAAAGTACCTGTTTCCAAGAACATCATGAAGATTAATAATAAGATCCTCCTCTTCCTGAGAAAACATGCCTCTCTTTAGATCAGGCCTTAAATAATTAATCCATCTCAACCTGCAACTCTTTCCACATCTTTGTAATCCTACACATCATAGATTCACACAACCATATATCAAAAAAATCGTTCTAAAATCATCGTAAAAAGACACATCGGGGCATCAAATTTAGTTGATCAGTTAACCTAGTAGTCACGAGTATTACTTTAGCATACACGAACCGGAGAAGGTAACATCAAATGTATTTGATGCCCCGATGTGTCCTTTTACGACACATATCACACAAGCATATATCAAAATCCTATCAATGACCAGGGTCGAATTTTATAAAAAAAACGTTACCCGCGAGTTTAGGGACTGAACTCCAGCAACCAACGCCGAATCTTGTAATGTGGTTGAACAACTTCTCATCTTCTTCTGGAGACCATAACCCTTTTCTCAGCTTCTGTTTTATTACACAACATGATTGGCGTCCCATTTGTTCACCTATCTTGTCTGCTTTAGGTATATGATAAATGTGGACAAGTAATAGAAATTTATGTGACAATTGAAATGAAACAGTGACTTTTATATATGAAATTCTTAAATTTAGGAGTATAATATATATCTTTGTAACAAAGTTTGATGATTAATATTAATGATCAAATAGCATCTAGTAAGATATTTGATTGATGATTTAAAGTGAATTACTTAGAGAAAATTAAACTTAGAACCAAAGCTAAAGTGATGAATGTGATGAGACTAGAGAGTAGAGGAAGGTATGAAGCAATCAAGTAGTCTTCAAGAAAATATAATTTGGTGCTTTTGCATTTGTATGGATTGAATTTTAAGATATGTGATAGCTAGAAATTTATGTATATATACTATAAAATATATAAAGGAAAATATTGAACTTTCATTAATGTGACAATACAGCTATATATTTTTATGGTAAATAGGTATTGCATTGAAGTTATCTGATGTGTAGTATACTAATAATAAAGAGAGTAGTTGTGGTTGTGGATGAGAAATTATTTTTTATTTTGATTGCGTGAGATAATTGTTAAAATGATCTTAATAGTTGAGCGATTGTCGTATTTTGGAGTTAATTGGTGGAATGGTTCCAATAATTGAGGGCCAGAGGCAGTGTAGGTCCCTGATCTGTTAACATTGATAGTTTACGGCAATAGTGAAGTTTGGGGACCAAAATGAAAGTTTTGAGAAGTTGGTTACCTTAATGAAACTTGGAAGGACAAAATGACTAAATTACCCCCGATATTTTGATACACTTTTTTTCGATTTTTTCTTTTCGATTTTTATTTTATTGTTTTCCTAGTAAAAAGAGTTCGATTTTGGAAGTTGTTCTAAATAAAAAGTTTTGGTTTGAGCAAAAATGTTCAAGTTTTGATTTTGATAGTTGTTTGCCAAAAAACTACGAAAATCGAACATTTTTGCAAAAAAACCGAAACTTTTTGCTAAAACAACTACCAAAATCGTACTTTTTTTTATAGGAAAAACAATTCAAAAAAGTTGAAAAAAAATCAATTTTTTTTAAAAAAGTCGAAAAAAAGAATAAAAGGGGGTAAATTTAGTCATTTTGTCCCCGCCCCCCCGCTTCATTAAGGTAACTAACTTCTCAAAAGTTTCATTTTTGCTCCAAAACCTCAACGTAAGTATGTATCATGTATGGAGATAATGGTCTATAACATAGATTTCAATTCTCTTTGTCCATTAACATTTCACGAAGATGTTAATTTAATAGTCGTTTGTGTAGGCGATACACACTTATTCATAATTACTACATACACGAGCCAAACTACAGCGAACTTATTTCGATAATTATCTCCCTTTCATCGATCAAAAATAATTAGAAGGTACTGAAAACAATATTATAGTCTTTATACTTGCAATTGGGACCCTTGATATCAAATACTTTGTGAAATTTATAAACCTCAAATTTAGAAATGTGGTCATGATATTGGACCGTTTACTTGTCAATCTCTCCTCCAGAGAAGTAGTTATTTCAAAGGTAAACACATGGTTGAAAATGATGTAACTTTATTTGCATGTTCTATTTCTTCGTTTGCATTCTCGATTGTTACTTTTTTTTTTATTTTAAACCCACCCATCGCCTCCTTACAATGAAAATCGAACCCAAAATCTCTAAGTCACTTGAAGACCTCCTAACCACTAGATCATTCGATGTTCCCAAAAATATATCAATTATTTGTAAAACTGTGCATTCTCGATTGTTACTGAAGTCATTATTAATCACTTAATATATATTGGATTTTGTTTTCCTTCATGCTTCTTTTGATAATTGGGGGTTAATAAATTAAACAAATACCTATATATTTGAATGAGGTAATTTTAAAAAAAATTGGGAGTATCATAACTGCGAATTATTAAAATGACCATTATCTTTTCATTTTAATAAGTTTAGTTAATTGATAATATATAATCTAAAATAATGTGATTTTAATGTAGTTTATAAGTTGGGCAAATGGCATCAAAGATCACTGACATTATCTAATATTTCCAATTCGATCACCCTCATTTAAAAGTGCCTATATTGGATCACTGAACTGAATTTTTTTGGTCAAATTTAGTAACTGGGCCGTTTTAAAAGATTTTGGGTGCATTTTGTAAGTTTTTACCAAGGGTAATTTTGTCCCTTCATATTTATAGACATTTAATCCTCGTTTTTTTTAACTTTTTCTAAATTTTTTTTTTAAATTTTTTTTAATTTTTTTTTAATTTTTTTAATTTTTTTTTTAACTTTTTTTTTAAATTTTTATTTTTTCAATCTTTTTTTTACTATTTTTTAGTCTTTTTAATTTTTGTTTTTGTTTTTTTTTAATTTTTTTTATAATTATTTTTCTTTTTTTTCCCATTTTTTTAGAAAAATAAAAATTAAAAAAAAAGTTAAAAAAATTTTTAAAAAAAAGATAAATTTTTTTTAAAAAAAAGTTTAAAAAACGAGGATTAAATGTCTATAAATATGAAGGGACAAAATTACCCTTGCTAAAAACTTACAAAATGCACCCAAAATCTTTTAAAACGGCCCAGTTACTAAATTTGACCAAAAAAATTCAGTTCAGTGATCCAATATAGGCACTTTTAAATGAGGGTGATCGAATTGGAAATATTAGATAATGTCGGTGATCTTTGATGCCATTTGCCCTTATAAGTTATACAAATATTGTCGTATGATTTTCGAAAATAATATTCCAAATATTTTACCAATGTGAGTATATATATATATATGTCACTTTCACGAGATCACATTCTTCTTTTTCCTCATCATTAATTTCTACTTTCATGATCTCTTTCTAAAATTTTGTTCATTTCTCACGCTAGCTAAAAACTCATAATCACAAACATACATAATTACTACTGTATCAAATAAATATTGCTGCACATTAACACATTTGTTCTATATATATAAAACATGAATTAGTATAAACTCCTTTAGTGTTACGACTCGCTTTGTTTTTTTAGTTATTGTTTTAGATTTTGATACAACAATTAAGAATCGCGTAACTTTTATTTGTATATCCTCATTTATTATAATACTATCTCGAATTTTAAGACAAATATATAATTCATTCCCATTTAATGACAAGGTCAAAATAGAAAAACTAAACAAAAAAGTGTCTTGAAAATGTAAAACGACAAGTAAATTTTTTTTTTTTTCTAAAACCAACAAGTAATAAGAAATGTGGATAATATGTTTGAAGATCATTCAAGCTAAAAATTATTGATGGTTTATATATTTTTATTTATAAAATTACTGTATCTATAATATTATGTTTCAAACAATATACTCATCATATTTGTTATATTTTTGTTATTCCTTTTACATTATATTTCGATGCAAATTTATTTAGTACAATTTTTCTTAGTAGGCTCATATAAAATGAATTTATTTTATCTATCCAATTCTGGTAGTGTTCTCAATTATTCTTTATCATTGAACCTAAACAAAAATGCACTATTTTGTCATTTTAAAATCACCTTTTTAAAAAGGATCCAACTATATGTTAAGTGTGTAATGAATAAACTTCAAATTAATTAATGCTGCATTCGATAGACGAGAATGGAATGAAATAGATTAAAACATAATTAAATATATTAGAAACTTGCAAACCAGATTAGTCAAATAAACTAAACTATATTTAAATGTAAATCCGAAGGGACAAAATACCAAATATAATACTCCCTCCATTCCACTTTAATTAACTTCACGTTTGTCAAAACATTTCTTTGATCATCAATTACTTTACATATATATTATAACAAATTACAGGTAGTATTATGAAAATATTTTGAAAAACGTATATTCAATGATATCAATTTTATATTTTTCGGACAAATAAATAAAAAATATTTTATAGTCAAAATCTGACACGCATTTGCAAAACGTCAATTAAAATGAAATAGAGGAAGTAATAATATAATAAATAAAAAAAATCGAACTCATAATTTTTTCATCACAATTTCCTCTACTCTCTCACCCCTATCTTTTTAATAGCATCGGACAGAGAAAAATGAAAATTGATTAATGGAGTCCTTTATGATGCACATAATTTTGTGGGCTAAGTTTCTTTAATCATAAATATTAATTTAAATTCTACCGACACCATTAGGTCAAAGAAATGTAGGGTATGATTATACATCAAAATAATTAAGTGTCACTCTACAAGAGACAAAAAAGGGTTATTCGGATCTTCAATCATCTTTACATACTTTCGTTTGTCTTTATTATTCAATTAAAAATATCATTTTCATTTTATTTATTTTCTCATATTCATTTTTTTTGGGTATTTAGCTTTATTTTTCTTATGTGATAAAGAGAGTAGTGAAAGCAATATTCAAGAATTCAGTTTGAATTGTTTTAATCTTTTGTGCAATTGGAAGAAGAAAACAAATTCCCAAAGTCAAAGTTTCTTAAATGAGAATGTTACATTTTCATCTGAAATCATTATTATCTCCATGAAAACACATGCATGTACTAAATGGTAAGGAGATCACGGATTCGTAACATGTCAATTTGAGACAACAAATAAAGCTCATTTAGTTTTAGAGTACTATTGTGATTGTCCATCTGACATATTCAAATTGACTCATTTTACGATAGGCGAAATTAGGACAAAGTTCTTCTGATTATTATCGATATTTTTACAAAACTAAAAATTTAATTTTTTATATAAAACATAATTTTTTTGATGTATATTTTTATTAGGATATGTTTAAAAATAATATATATATATATATATATATATATTATTGAAGAGACGTATACTTACAAACATGAGGTAAGAGGGAAAGAGGGTCGAGTATTCAGTATAAATAATTAGGAACTTTCACATTATTTTTAGTGGAGAAAGTATAGTTACTACTACATACTACTCATTATAGTGAATATAGTCCATCCCAACAATATTATCTAGTTCAATCTTTAATGATAAAATTTAAAATTCTTTTTGGCCATAATTGACAAATCAAGCTAATGGCAAAAAAATACTCCCTTCGTTCCTGAAAAATTGTCATATTTTGATTTTTGTTGGTCAAATATTACAAAATTTGACCATGAATTCTTATTAAACTATAATAAATAATACTATAGTCTTATGGGATCCTGTTAGATTCGTCCAGGGCCGGTCCATAAATTTTTGAGGCCTAGCTAGTGCGCAAACTGAAAATTGGGGCCCTGAATAATTTTTGTTTTCGATGACTCATTTTTATTCATTGAAATGAAAAATTAGAAAGTACACAAAACGATATCTTTGAACATTATTTGATGCAAAACTATTATACAAACGGTATCTTATCAACTAAAATATCTTCTGTTCATTATGAAGATTTTCCCAAGTTCTAGGGTCACAAAAATCAAAATGTGAAAAAGATTCACTATTGTAAGCTAAATATTCATTATTAAGTTCATTTGACATAATATTTTTTTTTATTATCAAGTTCTGTTGACACTATATTTCCATCACTTGAGACTACATATTTTTCCTCAAATTTTGATTTAATTGATCACTACCTATAAGAAAACTTTTTAAAAAGAATTTTCGCTTTGTACTTCTACTTATACAACTAATATATACTCCATAAGAAAGACCGAAAGACTCAAAAAGTACTAGTAAGCTAAGTAAACAGTAGTTCTGTCCACAGTTCAAAGTTTCTTTTCGAATATAGTTTTTCAAAATTATAAAATTAAGCAACATTTCGGAAACATTATGTGTAATGATCCACCCAGGTGGGGCCCCTTGAGGTTAGACTCGATATCAACTTGGTAACAGAGTCATCACTCGATGGCTGACTCAATAAACTTACGTAAAAATATATGAGTAATAATAATAAATAGTGATCACAAGGCCTTTATACGGGCTTGGCTCGATTAGGACTCAAATTGACCGAACGAGCAAACTACTAACGAGTTTTAAATAAAACAAAACGAGTTATTAAAGTTATATAATTTATTATTATATTTTAAATCATAGAATTAAGCCATGTTATTACATCACGGAAACATTTCAGAAACGATGTAAAATCGTAAAAAAATAAAAATAAATTATACATATATGTCAAATTTTTTTTGAATAAACATAAATATTATATGTATAAGCATGAACTACACTAAAAATAAAATGAAACATTTTGAAATCAATGCTATATTTGTTAATTAATGATTAAAATTTTATGAAAAATATTTACATCATTTAACATTATTTGTAAGAATATGTAAAAGAAAATAGACAAATGTAATTATCTAAATATTAAAAGTGTGAGCTATATGTTATATATGTATATTGGCAAAAGGTTATGAATTATTATTTCAATCATTATATAAACTCTTTTTAAACAAATAGCTTTAGTTCATATATGTCTAAGAAAAGTCGAAAACTTGAACTTATTCTACGAAAAAAGTACATTTCGAAATACAAACATTTTCGTTTCCATAATTTCAAATATGGAAACTTTTTGTATGTTTCGTAAAATATCTGTAGAAATTTTAATATAATATTTTTATATCGATATTAGTTCATCACTTTTAATAATAATATATATATATATGTAAAAATTTTCTATAAAATTTGGGGCCCTCTAAAACGGGGGCCTAGTGCGGTCGCGCTCCCCCGCCATGGGTAAGGGCCAGCCCTGGATTCGTCTCAATTAATATATGTTTGAAATTTCAACTTTTTATAATTTTTTCAAATGTAGAATAAGAGATATTTATGTTTTAATTTGTGTTTTGTTGACAAGGTAATTGATGAAATAGTCCTAGTAAGTGGATGACCGTTGCAATTGGTCCCTGTAAAGTGGGACCGATATGCAAATGGTCCATGAAAGTGTGTAATGGGTGCACATTTGGTCCCTAAAGTTAACAGATCCGTTAATTCTAAACGTTTTTGTGGTTTTACGTAAATAAATGCTAATATTGGGGGCCAAAGTGTAATTTTTAAGAGTTTGATTTGGCGACAAACTTAAAACTTCATTTCCCGTTTCGTTAAAACTCCGATTTTGACGATTCAAAAAATGTGTTGGAAAACTATTTTTATCCTTTTTAAGAATATGAGTTCAAACAGTAGTTTTTATCAACATTAAGATTTTTAAAATATTTCTTTTGACAAAACATACATAAAAACGTTGAATCACATATCGTCTTTTTGTCAAAAATGATTTGAAAAATATCTCTCATATACAAGATTCAACAAAGATTATTCAAGAGACTTTAAGATTTGATTGAAGGCTAAATTTACAATCATCTAGAGATGGAGGGAGTATTAAATACTTCTTCCTAATATAATTTTCATCAAATATATACAACAAATAATATAGTAATTTTAAGTTCAACTTCATAAAGTTAAAAAGGAAAGAAATTTTTTGGGACAAAGGTTGTACTATACAAATATCACGTATTTACACACAGTACAATTAATTATTGGCGTATACCCTTAATCAAATTCACTTCATCTTCTTCCACCTTAATGAAATTGGCTAATGTACCCTTAATGAAATTCACTTCATCTTCTTCCACCTTTTTCATCTTCTTCTATCTTTTTTGAAACCTCACCACCACCACCCCCATCCCCCTTCCCCTGCTCGAAAAATCGGCCCATCCCCGCCCCTTGCTGCAAAACCCTTGGGATAATCACCCCCCACAACCCCGCCTTTATCCCTCCCCCATTTGAACTCACCAAACCCGAAACCCCCCCTCCCCCACTCAAAATCGTGACCAAAGCGACGAATTCACCCACCCCACTTGAAAAAATCCAATCTTTTGAAGTTTCTTACAAAAGATCTAATCTCTTGAACTTTTTTACAAGAATAATCAAGCCCCATTAGAAAAAATCAAATCTTTTGAGCATTTTTACAATGTATGAGATATGTGATTGGTGTTTATCTAATTCTTGCGATTAATTTCTATGTAGTTGGTGTTGGTGTCGGTGTGGGGTTAATTTGTGGAGCATGGTAGTGGTAGGTGTAATATTAGGGCCTAACTTAATAAAGAATTTAAAATAAAGTAATTAAGTAAAATATTATAACTCGTTTAGTATAGCTCCGACTCGTTAGTAAGCTCGTTAGTCGATCGGAGTAAGCCTTAGCGAGCCAGTCCCGTGTTAGCACTACATAAGCCCGATAATAAGCCAAAAACCCTACACAAAAGAAAAACATCAGACGCCTTCTTCTATTTTTTCCCAGCCAATTTTTCTTCTTCTTTTTGTTGCTTTCTCCTACGTTTGCACACTCTAAGGCACGTCTTGATCCAATTGAGCAACCTGTAAGCAACTAGTCCATTAGAAGGTAATGATTTCAACAATTTCAACCATACATTATTATGCTATGTTAGCCGAAGTGGGTAGTATTTAGGGGGCGTTTTTTATTATTGTTCATCACCATACCATAAGATGTTAATGCACATGTTAAACAGATTATAAGTGTGCTAGAATTAGTAAATTGTGCTCAGTTATTGAATGAAAAATAACGAGCAAATTGTTGAAATAGTCCTCGAAAGTGGGTTTAGGTTGCCGGCCTTTTGGTCCCCGAAAGTATAAAAGTTGCAAATAAGTCCACAATATTGGCCAACGATGGCAGATTGGTCCAAAATTTAACTGCGCTGTTAAATGTTAACGGCCCACGCACCTCGAGTGCAGAGAATAGAGGGGTCGGCCAAGTGGATCTCACTTGGATGACACCACACGGGAGTGTCGTCCAAGTGAGCACTTGGACAACACTTCCTTGAGGTGTCGTCCAAGTGCTCACTTGGACTACACTCATATGTGGGTTGTCCAAGTGAAAATATTTATTAATTTCTTCAAAACACACCTATAATGTTTTAGTGGAACGACGGTTGATTCGGAGCATTCGTTGGTGTGGACTACATGTTAGAGTTGCTGGATTTCAAGCACTAAAGAGGAGTTCAACATTTCTTTTGTCATCTCGTAAATGGTACAAAATCACTAAACCCCGTTAGATTATTATCAATTATAATACGTAGAATCTTGCTTTAAGGAAAACGAACGTTATAACATTCGTTATAATATAATTCAAATCCCAGTGGTATCATGAGCCATAGTACGATTATTTTGACATAACTAGAACTTGTATGAACTGTTCATACAGTTTTTAATATTCGTTTTGTGTTAATTTTTGGACCTTTAGGAATTAATTTGATGTTCAAGGGTTTTAGATGATCATTTAATTACAAAGTAATTAAATAATAATTATTTCCAGAAATAGAAAATTATGGTTATATTAGAAATAAGATTTTGTGTCACGTAGAATTTTTTTGGATTTTTCAAAAATTATTTTGTGTCAAAATGATATTCGAATGGAGCAAAAAAAGCCTAAAGACGATATGAAATAAACTAATGAACATTAACATAGTTACGTCACAAATCGATTGGCATTCTGACCAAGTTGACCCGACCCGTCGACCTGACCCAGTTGTATGACATCATCTTGATGACGTGTCACCATCTGGTTGGGCCACGTGGCACCACCTAGTGTCACCACGTGGCGTCAGAAACGCAGCCACGGACGACCACTCTGGATGCTCGTCCAACGGATGAACTAGACGTCAAGCACTTTACGAATGGACTGGACGTTTGCCCTCTGTTTGGGTGTCTGGACTAGACGTATAGACGTCCGGATGGGTGTGTTTTTGGCCTGGGTCAGCTCTGTTTGCTAAATGGACTTGGACCATTATTGTTTTGGATTGTTTTAATTAAAAGACTATTAATCTAAAATCGTTTTAGATAATTTTAATCGATTAAATGTTCAGACATAAATTAAAATTGTTTTAATTGTATATAACTATATTTTTTACAATTCTAATTAATTTATAATTGGTTTAATTGATATTTAGAATAACAATTAAACAAGATAATTAATTAAATTTGATTTAATTAATATACGAAATAATTTTTCTAAAATTAAAGACTTTGAGATTATAAGATAATTAAAGTTTTTAATAAGATCATATTGATAAATCAAATCATCCGGTAACCACTGGATGATCCACAAGAAAGGTGGGAGGATTCGAACCTATCGCCAGCCCGCCCCTGACCTGCTGGGTTGGGTGGCCGGGTTAGCACCCCTAGTCGCCTCTGTACCCGAAACAGATGCGCTACGCTACCCAACGCGTATATGGATAGAACTAATAAGGGGATCTCGTAAAATAAGTAATTTCTACTTGGCCTTTATTCTTTTTTTTAGGTTTGTTAGGATTATTGGTTGGAATTTCTAGTTATCTTGGTAGAAATTTGATATCTAGTCCTTTTTTCCATCCCAGCAAATCATTTTTTCCCACAAGGAATCGTGATGTCTTTCTATGGAATTGCGGGTCTCTTTATTAGTTCCTATTTGTGGTGCACAATTTCCTGGAATATAGGTAGTGGTTATGATCGATTCGATAAAAAGGAAGGAATAGTATGTATTTTTCGTCTTTAAATTAAGTGTAAAATTTGATTACAAGTATTTTGAGAAAATACTAATACTTTAATATTAAGAATATTAAATGGAGATATACGAGAATAAGATTTTTGGTGAACTTTACACTTAAATTATCAAATTTATTTATAAGTGAAAAACATTAATATTATGAATATTAAGTCTTAATTAATATTATGAATATTAAAATTACTAGAATAAGATTCTAAGTAATATTACACTTAATTTAACAAATTCTATATTAATGTAAATTTGGAGACTTGTATTTTTGAAATACTAAGTATTTAATATTAAGAATATTAAAGAGATTAGAATAACATTCTAATTAATTTTATATTTAATTTATTAAAGGAATTTTATTAAGTGTAAATGAGATGTAAAGTATTTTGAAAAATACTAAACTTTAATATTAAGACTATTAAATATATTAGAATAAGATTCTAATTAATTTTCACTTAACTCCTCAGATTCTAACTAAAATGTAAAGATCTATTATTTTACATGCAAAAAAAATTTATAAGAAGTTGATATTTTAAAAATATATATTGAGACAAATCTAACAAGGTTCCACAAGACTATATTTTTTCATATCGTTTAATGAGAATTCATGGTCGAATTTGTAACATTTGACCAACAAAACTCAAAATGTGACAATCTTTTAGGAACGGAGGAAGTAAAGGCTAAAAAGAAATTGATCCATTATGGATCGTAATTCTTAAATATAATATTTAGAGATACAAAAGTAATTATAAGCTTAATTAATATGATAAGTAGAAGATGAAGAACAATCATGTACGATTACCATATACATAAGTCAATTCCCGTCTGTATTACTTTTTGGTGTGAAATCTCAATGATGAAATGAAAAACTTCTCCACTTCTTGCGGTGAATATAGTGAAAATTAGTATTTTGAAACCAAGAGTCCTTACGTCATCTTAGGCCAGACCGGACCCAATATTCGGGGGTTCTTGGAGGGGCTGGGCCTATTCCTCGACCTCTATTCGACTCATTAATGAAGTGAATGAGCTAGCGTAATGGGACAAGCCCACGAATGGACTGCCAAGCCCAATTCGTTTGCCACCACTAACTCTCATAATTTAAAACTTAAACTAAAACATAGTCCTAATAGTTGGACCTCATCTAGTATTAGGAACATTCAAATAAAGTTGATAATCCTTTGAAACTTGGTCCTAATATAGATTGAAACTTCTAAATATTTCTTACGAAACACTCGAAAAGTTTCCATTTATTAAAAATATGCAAACGAAATGTTTTTATAATTTCGAAATCAATTTTTTTTTAGAAATAAGGCTAAGTCTTCAACTTTTCTTAGAAACATATATATAAAGGAAATTCACTAATTTTCTCCGATATATATATATATATATTTAAATGAAAAAATAAGTTCATATATTGATTTAATAATTGCTTCATAACTTTTTTGGCAATGTACATATATAACGTATAGGTCTCACTTTTTAACGCGTTAGATAATTACAATTATCTATTCGTTTTTAGAACTCACTTTTAGATATTTTACAAATAATATTATATGATATAATATTTTACATAAAATTTTAATTATTTGTTAACATCTTATTTCAATCTCTTAAATTTTTAATTTAGTTCGTACTTATATCTATATTAATGTTTATGTTTATTCATATTTCTTTGAACATATAGTCCTTTCGTTCTTTTGTATTTGTCTTTGTAGCTATATGCACGTAGATTAATTAAGGAAAAATAAAAAGTAAAAAAGATGAAATCACATTGAAAATATATAATGACAATTAATTGAAAGTATATAATTGATTAGTTGATAACTCATAATAAGCAAAAGTAATCATAAAGTATATTGAAAATTTAAATTTGTAATTAATTATGCCAGAAAGACAAGTATTTAGAAACAAAAAAATTAAGTTAGGAAGACAAATAAAAAAGAACGAATATAGTACAACTTATCTTGTTTTTTTTTTTGATTTTTTATATCATTTCTTAAATGTTTCTACAATTTCCGAAACATTTCTTAATTTTATAATTTCGAAACTATGTTCGAAAAAGAAACTTTGAACCATGGTCCTAATACTCTAATTGGAAGTTTATGCATGTAAAAAAATCATCCGTTTCATGGAGGCGGTAAATCTTTACTTCATAATAAGGCCGGTATATATAGGGAATTTTAGCAAACTAGCACCCCTTGAAGGGTGTTTTTAACTTGGAGCACCCACCATTTTTTTTTGCAAAATCATAGCACCCCTCCCTTGGAATTGACTAATATACCCTTAAAGTTAAAACAACTTACACTAATATCATTTTCTTCCTCATCCTTTTCTCCACACTTCATCTTCTTCTCTTACTACCCCATCACCACCACCACCAGCCCTACTGTAACGACCCGCCCAGGTGGTCCCGCCCTAAGGTTAGGTTCGACAACAAATCCGAAACCAGAGTCACCACTCGATGGATGACTCGATAAGTAAAACTGTTTTAAATAAATATGATGTGAAAAAAATCCATGCGGAGTCAAACGAGAGTAACGAAAATAGTACCATCGGGGTGTCAGTCAAACTCCACATCATATAAGAAGTAAAATAAAAGTGCAACATCTGATGACCCACGCAGGGGTAAAATAGTCAATAAACATACGTAATACTCGACTCCAAATACGATGACTGAGGGAACTCCTAATGTCGTCCGTGTCTCACATATGCAGATACTAACTCTGCTGATCTAGCCTGAAAAGATACATCCCCGAAGTGGTCAGCTCAACAGCTGGTGAATCCTTCTCTCGCGTGGCTACCACCCCTCATACGTGATGCGAAAGCAATGACATATATAATGATAATGTGAAACATACAACGGTATAAATACATGAGTAAGTGCAATAATAACCACCATATCCACATAAATGCGCAACTATATGCATGGATCCGGACTTTCGTACTATACAACACTCTACCTAACTCAACCTGCAGGGAGTACACATCATCTCATCCACATCACACATCATCCTCATACCACCATCATCACACAAGCATACGGACCCATAACCAACTATGGCGACCGTTCAATCATAGTTAGCCGGATCAGGACAACATACACAACACATATATGACTCGTATGTCCACTCTAAACATCTCTACTCATGCTCAATGCTCAACACTAATCAGCTAGTCGAGCGAGGTGAATCGATATTTATGGGGGTTCTTGAGAGACAAAAGTTGTCGAGCGAGGTGAATCGATACTGCTAGCCAGCTTATTACCTATAAAAATAATACAAAAATGAATACCACATCTTCCCCAAAGCACCTCACCTTACCCTCTCAGCTAGTCGACCTACCACCAACACTCTCTTATGTATATCCTTCACTGCTTTCTCAATCTTCAACTCTTCCTCACTTTATTGAAATATTTCTTCCGGAACCATAAAAAAGGTTGATAGAATATTTAGATATTAAATGGGTTTGCGAAAAAGTGTCCGATGAAGCTCCTGCGACGTCGGAGGGTGTTGGTGGTGGGTTCTAACATAATGCGTGGTGGGGGAGGAGGGGTGGGTGGTGGGTTTGCAAATAAGTGGACTATGGAATTCTTAGATGGTAAATGGATTTGCGAAAATGGATTTGAGAAATTCCTATTTTACCTTTATTGAATGTATATTTCAATCAATTTTAGGAGGCACCTAAACCTAAGAGAATTGTTCGGAGTAAAGTGACCTAAGAAAATCTTCAGAAAATAATGACTTACTTAAAAGTTTGATCCCTCATGCAATCAGTTTATAATAATTAAAGGAGTCGTAAAAATTTAGCCCAAAAAATACTCATGATGAATGGATAGTGGGAGTCAACGGACCACCACTCCACTAAAATTGGACCAATTAAGGTGCATATAGTTTCGAACTTATTACATACTACAATTATTATTCATCATCTTCGATCAAGTCCGATTGAAAGCAATGTCCAAGATTTTTGTAACATAAGCAGTGTATATGTAATGCTACAACTGGAGCTTTACCAAACACCATTAGCTAAAGCTAGTGCTCACATCACATCAAAATTTGTAGATATGATGATATTGCTATAAGTTGTGAAT
Source organism: Echium plantagineum (assembly GCA_003412495.2). NCBI lineage: Eukaryota > Viridiplantae > Streptophyta > Magnoliopsida > Boraginales > Boraginaceae > Echium > Echium plantagineum. Next base: position 28,699,948 of record CM016561.1, on the reverse strand, counting down.
TATTTGATTCTCTTATATTTTGTTTGGATATATTGGAGATCTCTAATTAACTAACCGATGTTAATATCGTATACATAAATATTAATAGAGATAAGAGAATTCTATCTAGTCGAGTCCTATCAAGACCTCTATCCGGTTCAAGGTCTCGATAGAGTTCCCGATAACGTGTAAGTGTCGTGAAAAATTTAAAAGCTCTTATTTCTTCTTTTATATGTATGAACGTCATCAGACATCACTTACTTTTTAAAATTTCTTTTGTTAATTATCTATATTTAATAGGTATCTTACTGATAATTCAACTTTTTTTAAATTTCAAGCTTGATACTACTTGATCAAATATTCTTAATGTTAGTCTATCTTTCAATTGGTACTCATATCTATTTTGTAACGGAGATCCACTGTCACTACTCATTCGATATTTATCAGGATAACCTCGGGCGTGGGCACAAGTTCACCTGCTACACTAACTCGGCCATTTTCTTGGTCAGTTGTTGCGCAAATTTTATCTCCCTTTGTTTTGCATCTCCCATAGTCCCATACCAATGCCGCAAGTGAACGAGAGGAAGCCGTAGTGTTATGTCATGACATAATTCATTAAGGACTACAATATTTTTAAGACTAAAATATTTTAATTTCTACTAAGTTGTTAGAGCATTCGCAGTAGCTTACTCAAATTTTTTCTCTAAAATCAATTTCTTATACTACCAAATTTAGGAAGTACTCCTTCCGTCCCTAAAAGATTGTCACATTTTGACTTTTGGTGGTTATTCGTTACAAAATTTGATAATAAATTCTCATCAAATGATAAGAAATAATATAGTCTTGTGGGATCTTGTTAGATTCGTCTTAATATATATTTTTGAAATATCAAATTTTTTTAATTTTTTCGCATGTAGAATAAAAGATATTTACGTTTTAATTCTTGTTTTGTTGACCATAAAAAGTCAAAATGTGACAATCATTTAGGGACGGAGGGAGTATGTTTTAACTTTTACATAAATTCAGATTCCCTATTTATAACTTACAACACTTAATATAAAGAACAAAAGTGGTTTGGAGAGGGTGTAAATATAGGACACTCCCTATAATATTTGACGAAAAGTTTAGAGATAGGAAATCTGATATTTGCTACTTTTTGCTTTTTATGGTTTTCCCTATTTCAAATATGAAATAAGAAATGGTTTAGGGAATATAATCTGTTGTAAATGTTGTTATGACATAAGCGCATTTTTAATTCAAATTCAATCATATGACAATTGAAATCATCCACTTACTAAATGGTGGGGTTAACTATATCAAGATTTGATGTCATTATAGGAAATATATTTATTAAGATCACTCTCAATTTGGTCCCAGATAATAGGATGAAGTTGTACTTTAGTCCTACATCGTTACACTCCTGCAGATTAGTCCCTTCAAGTGGTCCAAGTGTTGTGATACATTTCCCAAAAGTGACAATCGTCGCACATTAGCCCTTATTTTTTCGGGAAGCATACTCCAACATTTGTCACTTTAGAGGACTATACTACAACATTTGTGCCACTTTTATAAATTAATCTACAACATTGTAACTATCTGAGACTAAGATGCAACTATATTCTACTATCTGCGACCAAATCTGCAATTACCTGTATATCCAATTTCTTAGTTACTGTGTCAAAATAGTTTGTCATATGCATTTGGAGTGTTTAAGATGGCTATATATAGTTGGATTCTAAGTGTTGTATTTGTATAATATATGCATCCAACCAAGTTGAGGTCATTCAAACATGGCAACTCTAAGAACATCTACTGTTCTCAAACTCCTCGTAATCTTGATATCTTCTGGTTGGATAGCTGTCTGGATTCTTAAGCCTACTCAATTTTGGACAAGAAAATGGAAGGCAGCTGAAGAAGCAGCAGCATCTTCATTGTTTGGATACTATGGTAACACTACTCTCATCAGAATCTCAATTGTGTTGAATTACAATTCTTCTCTCTGTGTATATTATCAATATATGAATAAGGGCCGACACTGATTTCAGTGGCACTGAATGATCCATGTCGGCCCTTATCCATCGCTAGGACAGAGTGGCAGTGGCCCGAATTTAAGGTGGTCTCAAAATAAAATAGAAATTGTTGATATATTCTCCTTCTTTATTTGTTTATTAGTTGTCATTTTAGTTCAAACCTTTTTATTTCAAATTAATTGTTATTTTGTGATTTTCAATGCAGTTTGTACTATATTTGTTCTATCTTTTTTCCTTTTCTTTTTTTTATTTGAGGAGGTTTGTTCCTCCTTGGGCTGTCTGGAGTAGCATGCAAACCCCGAGGACAGGTAAACCGTCCATCGTAAGTCAAGGAGACATGTTCAAACCGGTAGGTTCGGTGTGTTGGCCTTTAGTTTCTTTGTTTCACCAAATTAAATCTTGGACGTTGCCGAGAATCCAACCTACATGACTAATTCAAGTATTCCTAGCTCCAAGTCCTTGAACTAACCGAACCACACTTGGGCGTTATATTTATTCAATCTTATCCCTATTGAATGTTACTTGATTCCTCGAAGAGTAATAAATATAATGACATATTTATGTCATCAATTAAATTTTCAGGTCTTAGTTAGAAAAATCATAAATAGAACATAAAAATAATCCATCAATCATGTTGTTTCCAATTTATTTTTTTTCGAAAATCAAGTTGGTCAAAACCTAATTGAGGTCAACGATGTCACAGGAAAAAAATTGACTGATTTGAGAACTTTTTGCATCGAGAAGAGATGTTAGAAAATATAGATTTTGATTCTATTATTAACAAATTTAGGTCAAATAATGCATGGAAATATTATTTTGAATTTTATTATTATAATAAGGGCCTAATTTTCAATGTTCATACTATGTATACAAGAAAATAATAAAAGCTTAAGTATCGTACAATTTTAAAAGAAAAAGTTGGACTAATTTTAAAATTTTGTGCCCTCTTAAAACGGGGGCCTAGTGCGGTTGCGCCCCTTATCCATAGCTAAGGGCTGGCCATATGTGTACTTTATGTCTTGAAGATGAGATACCTTGTTTGTCAGGTTTCGAAAGGCGTCCAACATAAGCTTTGAAACTGTTCCTGCAGAACACATTAGCCTAACATCCATTGTGATGATCAGTTTATGTTACAATGGTGCAGATGGTTTTATCTAGACAATTAATTGGCACTATATTTATGCAGGTCTTAACCTTGCAGTGTACACATTTCCTGTTGTTGCTGCGACTATTATTGGACTTATAGTCGTGGAATTGAAAGTGAAGGAAACTAGGACGAGGTATCGAGTTTTTTTGCTTTTGCTTTTGCTTTTGCTTTTGCTTTTGCATTCGAATTAGTTTTATGCCGGGTAGGCTAATGTATATCGACTATGGCTTACTTAATTGAAGGAGGTGGCACAGCTTAGTTAGCGCTCTAACTAATCCAGTGGTGGTAAATCATGACCTTGGTATTTATACTGGAGTTGAGCTTATTGTTTCATTTCTATTTGCCGTATTTCTGGGATGGACTTTGTATGCTCGCCTTTCGAATGATTTCAAGAAGATGGTACCTGTCAAATCTTCATTCAAGTTGAATATGTGAGTGTACGAAGTCAGTAGTGCTCGACTGGTGTAATTAAACTCTGTCTGAATTTTACAGAGCATATTTTTATAGTTTGTTTCTTCTTTTCCTTTCAGATTGCAGTACAAATTCTTCCGGTTTTCAATCCGTTTAGGATCACTAGCTGAAGCATGTTTGGCTCTGCTTCTCTTTCCTATACTGAGGGGCAAGATGGCTATATTTAGGGTGATAGGGATTCAGTTCGAAGCTTCGGTTAGATACCATATCTGGTTAGGAACTGCGTTGATTTTGTTCGCCACTTCACATGGTGCTGGCATACTTTTCACATGGATCATCAAAGATAGCATTTATAGTGAGGTAAAAGTATACGTCTCCTCGATTTTTAACTATGTACTTATTAATATATTCAGATTTCATTTTTGTTAAGAGTCTACAATTTTAATTGGAGGAATAACAGATGTGGAAATGGCAAAAAACGGGCCGTATATACCTGGCGGGAGAGGTTACACTAGTTGCAGGATTAGTTATCTTTATAACTTCCCTTCCTCAGATGAGACGGAGATACTTCGAGCTTTTCTATTATACACATCATTTGTATACCATCTTCTTGATATTCTTCTTGTTTCATACTGGAGACCGCCATTTCTATACATGTTTTGCTGGTGTTTTCATCTATAGCATTGATAAGCTTCTCAGGATCATACAATCTAGGCCATCAACGTCTATTATTTTTGCTCGAATATTTCCTTCCAGAGCCATCGAGCTAGTTTTGCCAAAACATCCAGGTATATTGATGTTGGCCTGCTGTTACTTGTATGAATTTACGATGCATTCCCGATTAACTGCAGGACTTGTTTTTTTATTAGATTTAAAGTTCCAGCCTACAAGTGTGATATTAGTGAACATTCCAAGTATCTCGAAGTTGCAATGGCACTCGTTTAGTTTGACTTCTAGCTCCAGTGTGGATAACGACACTATGTCGATATTGATAAAGCCTGAGGGATGGTGGACAAACTCTCTGTATGGTATGCTTCAATCTCCTGAGATAGCTGATGAAGAAGGCAACCAAAGAGGATGTATTCCAATTTCCATCGTAGGTCCATATGGACCTCCATCACTCGACTTCTTGACGAGGTAAACGGATAACATCAGCCTGCTCTCTCGCATTAACGTCACCAAAACATCAAAAACAATCCAAGTCCATCTTAATTAAGTTCGATTCAAATAGGTGATACGGGGAGGAGTCCACGACCCGTGAGTGTAATTCATAGATACGAAATAATTGATATCTAACAACATTTGCATCTTCTGCAGATATGACAGATTACTTCTAGTTGCAGGTGGTATTGGAATAACGCCATTTTTGAGTATCGTACAAGAACTATACTCTCAACAAAACAACAAAGGAGATGCAAATAGAAATCCAACCGAAATACATCTTGTGTATGCTGTCAAGAAATCCCAGGACATATGCCTTTTAAATCCCATCGAACCTTTACTCTTAGACGTGCAGAAAATCATTCGACTCAAAGTCGATGTGTTCATCACTCAGGAGGAGACCCATCCTTGTAAAACCTTCCTTGCACTCCTAAATGATCTACCCCAAAATAGAACCATAACTTTCTACGACAGCTCAAGTCCAACTTTCGCTAAGTATGGACCTGAAAATCGAAGATGGATGGCTTCGGTTATTGCATTCTTATCGATAATAATCTTCCTTTCTTTTCTTACTCTTCTCAACCACATATTTCTTTCCCCTGCCTACATAAAACAGTCTAGCAAGAAAAAAAGTCCCTCTTCTGTGATCGACCTCATTCTCCTCCTCTCTTTCGCCATCACAATTTTGTGTATCGCAACAATAGTCATAACTTTAAGATGGAAAATGATGAAAAGAAATAACTCCTCATCTTCTGGTAAACCAAGGAGACAAATAGCACAATATCTAGAGAACGCAAACATGGAGGACCATCAAGTTCGTTTCGGAACAAGACCAAACTTTAAAGGTACTCGAATTCATTTAAATCTTCCATTTGTGCAGGATAGAGTGACTTTGTTGAACATGAAAAAAATTATTGAAAAATTTCCTAAAACTATTATGGAACCGAATATATTCTGTCGGATACTTTCCCGTAAAATATCTGACATTGAACAAATGATTAACAGATATCTTCGCCAAGATGTCGAATGCAAGTGGGGGATCAAACATAGGAGTGTTTGTCTGTGGACCAGAAACAATGAAACTATCAGTTGCAAAAGAATGCAGGGTCATGAGAAGAAGTCAGTCTCTTAATAAGAAGGCTAAAGAGATGAAACCAAACTTCAGTTTTCATTCCCTGAATTTTGCCATCTAGATGATAAAAAACGAGGGATGGCAATTTTGACCCAACCCGACGGGTACAGAAGTTCTAATTGCATCCGTGTAGTCGTTCTTGTTGTCTCGAAACGAGTCACACATAAATAAAGCTATTGAACTGAAATAACCCCAAAGGGTGCTTAAATACATGTTTAGTAATGTCACTATTTTTTTCTTCGATGAACCAGACTACAACATCTCTCACAGCAGCTTCTGATAACTTGATATTCGATTTTGGGATGGTATTTTAATATTCCAATCAGATAATCGTTACCTGAGCAAATGCACACACAACTCTCTGCACTGAAGGAACTTGATAATGACGAACACCAATTCTAATATTATTGTGATAAATATTAAAATTTTATTATGATATTCGAGTTCCATTCGCCTAGGTTTTGCATTTTTTTCATTTTTACCCCTCACAAGTATTACTTTTATTATAATCATTATTATATTCGAACAAATTATTTGATTGGAATTCGAATATTTATATAAATATTTTATTAATTTATATAAAAATATATATATTCTAATTCGATAATTAGTTTGAATATCAAATCGGACTCAGATATCAATAGAATAGTACGGATATCGAATTGAACCTAAAATGAATTTTAGCATTTGGAACCAATATGATTGCAAATTTGAATATCATTGTTATACTCCCTCCTTCCCATTTTTTGTTTGGCTTGTTTTGACTTTTACGGGTCGAGACATGATTTAAAACGTAAATATCGCGAATTCTACACCCGCAAAAATTATAAAAGTTTAATATTCCAAAAATATACATTGAAACGATCCTAATAACATCTCATATGACTATATTATTTCTTGTAGACTAATAGAAATTCATGGTCAAAATTTTCAAAGTTTGACTCCCAAAATAGAAAGTGGACAAACAAATTGGGATGGAGGGAGTATATAAATACTAAAATTTGATTATATTCGAGTCTAATTTAATTTGGTTTGTATTGTGCGTTTCCAACCCTTTTGTAATACGCTTATTATTGATTTGGTGTTTAATGAATTTAACAAACTAGCTTTTGTTAAAATTTGGCTATTCCTTAACGAATATGGATACTTTCAATTGAATTGGATGTTGGATATGAATCTAGAAATTAGGTCTTCTCCGCCTTACCTTACTCAGACTGGCACGAAGATAACCTTCGTGCTTCTAAGTTAACTGAGAATACGTTCAAGGAAAAACAAACTAAAGTTTCCCCTTTTCAGTAGATGAGATTAGGATGAAAGGGTTTTCCTTCATTAACATTCAGTGAAACTAGCGGGTGAGGCGACAGTCAATATGATGGCCTTGTTCATCCAGTACTTGTCCAATCTTGCGAGCGTATCTACCCTATATGTAATTGGGGAAGGTGGGGATTAGTTTTTTTTAAAAAAATTATTGAAGCCCCACGTTTGTTGAAGCCCCACGTTCATTTGAATCAGTTATTAAGAAAAGGAGTTCACTCTTTTCATCCAAAGTAGTTACTACCATCTTTCATATGCTAACCAAATTCACGTTTATTTTCACCCAAGTTTTCTCACCAAATCAATTTCTTTTGCATTCCAACTCTAATTCTTGTACAAAGATAAGATTTTGGTATTAGATTATCAAGCCTAAATCAACAACTTACACTCCTTCGAAATCATCATGCAATAGAGTACTATATCATCAAATAAACGAGAAAACGTGATATTACAACAAGGAAGAGTGTCAAGGGAAGAATAATCGATCTACTGGACTTCTTGATGGTTACTTGAAGGTATGTATATATTATTTGATGATTATTCTTATTGAAACCATACAAAGTTGCATGGTAGTAATGCTTATTTGATTAGATATTTCATCATCTTCTATGTTAAGATGATATAACTTGATTGAGATTCTGAAACATTTGTACACATATGTGGCTAAGTTAAAGATATTGTTGATGAATTAAAGTACACTTGGGGTTGCATGACGGAAGCCATTATTTCTTTACGAAAAGTTTGTGTAATTGTTATGTGTTTCTATATGATCACTCCCTCGAAAAGATTGTGCAGTTGTGATGGTTGGCTTTGAGTATTTTGAATAGTGTTTCATACACCTGCAAGAGGAAGTAACATTTTAGAGCACACACATTTGAGATTTGTCGGACCAATCTTTTGTGTGTTTTGCATTATCGAGGGGCGAGAAGGCTTGGTGGTCTTACGAAGTCTTCGGGTAAGGAGTTGAAAATGAAGATGTCATAATCTCTGCGTTAGCTCTTACATTCTGTAGTTCTGAATATATAATTATGGAAACTTAATCGAAGTGTTAAGCATTTGGTTGAGTTGCATTGAGATATGATTCTATAAGTTCCAATTTTGGTTAAAGCTCTTGAAATTTAGGTTCTTGAAAATGGCAACTGGCCAAGTTAGTCCCTTGGTGATAACTTATCAGATTCTTAGAAATTTACTAAATATTATTGATTAAGTTTCTCGAAAACAAGCAATATACTATTATTGATGAAGGTTCTCAAAGAAGTACTTGATCAAAATTCTTAGAGATGGACCATTCTAGGTGTGCACATTTTAACAACTCAATATATAAACTTGAAAATTCCACGAACAAAGTTTTGCATAGATGAAAAGCTTCAATTGTACACGTAGTCCTTCGATTTTATTCCAGTAACAATCATTTTTTGTTTATAATCTTGCAGTGTCTCCATTATCAGCAATTATGTTGTTTTTGTTCTCTTATCAAATATCTATGCATATGTGATTGTATCTCTAGAATTAGAGTCTTTTTTGTTATTATACGTTGAAGAAGTGAGACCATTTCATATGTGTTTCTTCCTTAGGCTTTTGTTAATTTTTTCGGTCGGCAATATTCTCTTTTTGCCAATTTTGCCTAATTAATTCAAATTAATAAGTAAACTGGGTGTATTTCATTATATATACTCTGTAATGTTTGCATGACATTCTTGAGACATGTTAATTCTCAGTGAATGATCTATAAACTGATAAAACAAATGACCTAATAAATTAATAAGTAGTACCATACAATGTGTATTATGATAAATTACACCTAACTAGCAGGTTTCTTACATTAGGGAGAACATCATGAGATGAGTTTGTCAAACGTCCTAACTTGTGAAATATTGATTTGTGCACCTCCATTATAATCAACTTGTGAAATATTGTAATGATTTGTGCACCTTCATCTATGTATCTTCTATAAAATAATGCAATTTTTCAAGATGCATTGGCAGTCAACGAAAAATGAAGTACTCAAATATAGAGATGAATGTAGAGCTATGACAAGATGTATTTCAGATGTTCAATGCAAAAATGTTTTGACTAATATATGATTTCATATTTAGTGTAGATTTATATGTAAACATATTGATGTATATAATTGTATATATTTTGTATATATAATAGTCATGCGTCTATGTCTTTTCAAATTAAAATTTCAATTGTATATAATCTCTTTGTACTTTCTTATGTTACATAACTTCAACAATATCTAATTAATTATACAAAAAGATTAACTGTACAAAGAGAACGAGTTCGCACAGGCTGGTCTGTGCACCAACGGCTAGTTAACACTAATACAAAAACGCAATCCAAGAATCCACTTAGATAACGCTTGGCAAGCATTATTGTAATTATTTATAGGATAGCTCTTCAAAAGAGCTACCTAAATATTAAGTTGCATAGCGCTTTTTAGGCGCTATTGTAGCCCTTTAAAAGAGGTACTGTAGCTAGGGGTGTGCAAAAATTACACAACCAGCCCAACCCAACCCAGCCTAACCCAACCCGAAAACCCGATAAAATTGGGTTGGGTTTGGGTTTACACTATTGAAACCCGAAGAAATCCAACCCAACCCGAGTATTATACATATTAATTTAAATTTGTAATATTATGCTTAAAATTTTAGACTTATTATATAAATATGGGCAAATGGCATCAAAGATCACTGACATTATCTAATATTTCCAATTCGATCACCCTCATTTAAAAGTGCCTATATTGGATCACTGAACTGAATTTTTTTTGTCAAATTTAGTAACTTTAAAAGATTTTGGGTGCATTATGTAAGTTTTTAGCAAGGGTAATTTTGTCTGTTCATATTTATAGACATTTAATCCTCGATTTTTGAACTTTTAAAAAAAAATTAACTTTTTTTTAATTTTTTTAACTTTTTTTTACATTTTATTTTTCTAAAAAAATGGGAAAAAAATAAAAAAATTATAAAAAATAAAAAAAAAACAAAAACAAAAATTAAAAAGACTAAAAAAATAGTAAAAAAAAGATTAAAAAAATAAAAAAAAGTTTAAAAAATTTAAAAAAAAATTAAAAAAAAAATTTTAAAAAAAGTTTAAAAAACGAGGATTAAATGTGTATAAATATGAACGGACAAAATTACCCTTGCTAAAAACTTACAAAATGCACCTAAAATCTTTTAAAACGGCTCAGTTACTAAATTTGACCAAAAAAATTCAGTTCAGTGATCCAATATAGACACTTTTAAATGAGGGTGATCGAATTGGAAATATTAGATAATGTCAGTGATCTTTGATGTCATTTGCCCTATAAATATACATGCAAATTGAATAGCCAATATAATTAGATACTACAATAAGTCTACTTTAAGTTTCTAACCTAATAAATTACTCCCTCCGCTTTTTTTAACCTATTATTTGGGTTAGAAGTCATGTGTTTTTTTAACATAGTGTTTACTCTTCTCAATGTGTTTTTTCACTCTACTTCCTATTTTATCCTTAATAAAGTAGTATGTTTTATTGACTTCACAACTTTCAAGACATTAGCTAAAGCTTTAGGTGAAACCACTACAATTAAATAGGGGTATAAGAGTAATATTTTCATGTTCTTAATAAAGTAGATTGTTGTCAAACAATAGGTTAAAAAAAACAGAGGGAATGGTATTTATATATATAAATAGTCATAGAGACGGCACTACATGTGCATAATGTAGGAAGTTATTGGTCTATTAAGTTCTTGTAATTGATATTTCTCTAAATGACTATCATATAAAGAGTTTAAGCTAATTTAGAATTAACAGTGTAATTTATGCATTAGGAATACTCTTAATAAAAAAATATTAATAGAACCGCAACCGCCCCGGTGCACAATTACATATATAAGTTTGATGAATAATTGAAGATGCTACTCGGACTGCTCGAATTTTAGTAACTTTCAAGATTTTTTAGAACATCACTCTCAAATATTCTGATTCGTTTTTCACCACTTCAAATTATTTTTCAAAGAATGGGCACATATTGTTAGAGAAACAATAAGATGTGTTCAAGTTTAGATTTTGAACGAAAGAAAAATGATCTCAATAATATCAACATTGAGTGAGTAATTACTGATCAGTAAGTTTTTGCTACATGTAATTAATATTATTATATATTATCTAAGTTAAATATATATTAGTCTAATTTATTTTTATGAATCGTTTACATGTTGTAGATCGAAAACGTGATACAACCATAATAATGTTGCAATATTTTTTAGTTTTTGACACTTAAGTTGCCGATTTAAAATTTGAATGAGTTAGTAATGGTCTTATACGTACGATTCTACAATTATTATGGTTTTTGTTATTGTAATTTTTGAGTTATTTTATATATAATTTTAATTGTTAAAATTAATGACATCTAACCCGAACAATCCGCCCAACCCAACCCGAAAATCGAAGGACCCAAATTAGCGGGTCGAATAATTCTTGGGTTGGGTTTGGGTCAAAGTACCTTAGATAGCACTTAAAACATGAAGCGCTATCTAAGTATGTGTTTTACTCTTTTTTATTTCGAAACATCAAAAATGCTTTCCAAACACCAACTTATATAGCGCTTCAAAAGAGTGCTATCTAGGTGTCGTTATCTAAGCTGGTATTTGTAGTTGTGTTAATGATTAGGGAGAAAATCCTAACTAAACCAACATGGCAACATTATATTGTCTTGTTTATGACTTATACTTGGGAGCTATGGTTTCTAACTACTTCAATCGTCTCAAGTTAACCTCGTTGACTCCTTCACTCGAGTGATTAAGTCTGAGGGGTACTTGTTTGATATTTGGCGTTCCTCACTTTTAGGTCAGCAACTGTTTGATATTTGGATTAGCATAGACACTGAATCTCAATTCCTACCTTTTTGCCGCTACACTCAAGAACACCCTATTTAATTTAATTGATTCCTTTCATTATAAATCTATAGTTGAGGTGTGTCCTACATATTGTGTAATATTTTGAGCTTTATATACATTCCACTTTTATCTTTAGTAAAAAGAATAGTAGAAGCAAATGAACATAAATCTATAAAACGGTGCACTATTGTGCTTCCATAAGATTTTATGCATTTATTATGTTTCATCAAATTAGATGAAGTTATTGTGTTTCAATAAAATATAGTGAAAAACGGACTCTATCCAAATATACCAAACCGTTACAAAAACTGTGGTTTATTTAATTGGGTATCAACAGACGATCCTATCAACTGACATCCCTTGTCTCAATACTACGATACAAACGAAATAAAATTATTACAATAAGCAATTTTGTCGACATGTAAAATGATGCCATTCGTCCAGTAATGAGAATGCCACAACTCCATCCCATAATGTTCCACCTCTTACTGTCCACCAATCGCCACTCCACTGGACCACGCTCTTTAATACTCGCGAGTCTCCGCATCAGGTTAGGGGCAGGTGCGGATACCGACCCGACCCGACCCCTTTATGTTTTTCAATATTGTTATATTTAATTTATATAATTTTTATATTTTGTGATATATATATATATAGAAAGTAAATAAATCAAGTAAAATTATAGTTTAGTACTTTAATTGGTTGGAACCTTTCTTTAAAATGTATGATAGTTTATGTAATTATTAAAAATTATCAAGAATAATGATGAATTTACGTGAAAAAGAGAGCCTGTTAAGCGTGACGAACTGGAACCTAGCTCTAAGAAGAATTCGAACGAGAGACCTTATACATATATAATCTTTGGCCAAATATCACCAAATTAAATGTTTTAAGTGAAATCGAGTATAAGTTGATTAAGGTTACCTTATATTATTTGTTTTAAAGTAAATCCATATAATTTGTGATTGGACGAACATTTATACTTCTATTTTATTTAAATGATTTGATTCGCAAACTTATTATAATGTGATTTATTATTTTTTGTTTATATATGTATCTATATATAGTACTTTACTCATCTAAAATTGTTTGATCGTCACTTTTTATTTTAGAAGTCAAATTTTAAAAAAATTGATCATGAATTTGTTATAAATGATATAGTCATATAAGATGTTGTTACATTCGTCTTAATATTTATTTTTGGAATATTAACTTTTTACAATTTTACACATATAAAATTTGAAATAACATTTTAAGTCGTGTCTCGGTAACGATGAAAAGTCAAAAACCTCAAACAATTTAGGATGAAGGGAGTATAAGAAATCCGGATTAGATATAGATGTTTTTTGGGAACTTCATGTCTCCTTAGTTATGGGTGAAATAATTAATATATTTTGCACAATAACTAGCCATCCCTATCATCAATTTACAATTATTTTTTGAGAATGATTTTTTTGCAAGAAGTCTTATATTATTTTACATTCACTTATGCGCCTCGGTGAGTATTTGAACTGGATTATATTAACTAAATTTCATGTTATTCAATTGCATTTTTATCTTATTAGTTGACTTGTGCTTGATTTTTTAGCTTATATATGCTTGATTTTTTAGCTTATGCTTGCTTGATTGATTCAAATTTTTTGTTTGTTTTAATCTCTCAATTTTGAGCGTGTCCATTTTGTTAGAAAAATTAGTTAATTTTATGTTTGGAGGTAGTGGTGAGATGGGTTGAAGAACAAGGAGGTGGAATAGGTTGGAGAAGAGAGAATAGAAAGGACAATATAGGTATTTCACCTTTAAATGTAATATAAATAATAAATATTAAATTTATGAGTACATATACAAGATAAATAGTTCATGATACATAGACAAAATAGATATAGTTCACGGAAGAAACAGCTAAAAGATATTTATTCTTTTAGTTCATGCACTATCGTCAACATAACGTTTTGTATTTATTATTTATAATATTACTATATTTATATATTCATCATTAATTTTTTTGTAGACAACTAGCATTCATACTAATTAATCAAGAAGACTAATGATTGTATTTGCAGAGAATCAAAGTTGTTAGGTGCACAAAATCAAGTTCACAAATGTGTATATGCTACTACTTACGATTCAAAATAATGGTTTTAAAATTAAATTTTGATCATCAATTGGGAAAATATAAAATTTATATGTTTTAAATTCATCTTTTAGATTTGCATAAATATCAATTTTTGTGAATTTCTAATAATATAATAAAAATTAAATATCAAAAATTTAATTTTATATGTGAAAAAAATAATTATTTTTTATTAGAGGGAGTACTAATTATAATTCTTATAGAAGCGAATATTCGAATAATAAATGGGAAGTTCAATGCACACTCCGCTTCTTTTCCGCGTTGAAAGTTCACCTCAATAAACTATTTATTCCCATCATTCAATTATCTTGTTGTGTTTTTAGTGTGGGAACCTTTGGGATAATTCGTTATTCGCGCGAATACTCAATTCGAGCATTCGGTTCAATAAAATCATTCGATAGTTAGTGAGTAAGGTACGAGTCTAAATTTGTACTCGTTTGAAGTACTCGGCTCGCTCGAAAAATATTCAGTCCATTAATAAATGATTAAATAAATTAATAAGTTCAATATATATGTTAAAAATAATTATAAATAATTAAGATCTGAACATTTTAACATGAATATTTGAAATAGTTAAGGTTCATTTAACTTTTTTTTTTGTAAATTAGGGATGAGGTGAGTATCGGACTCAGGACCTTTTGGTCACTGACAGGAGTCTTTTCCACTAGGTTATTCGATTAACAAGGTTCATTTAATTTATTAATATTCTAAGTATACCAATGTATTTTTTATTTGTGTTAAAGAAATTAGTTTTACCCTTTTTACCTTAACGAGTCGGATAATTATCGAGTCCAGTGATGTAATTATCTTAACGAGTTGTGTAGTGCCAGAATCGTTATCGTATCGAGTCGAAATGGTACAAAATTCGAGCCCGATACCTTATCAAATCGGGTGCTACCCGATTCGTTATCTTATTGAGTTGAATTGGGTATTCCTGTACTCGACTCGACTTGTTTCAAACACCATTGAAAATTCTCAAATATATTGTGTTTTCTAATTCGAGCCAGGTACCTCATCAAATCGGGTACTACCTGGCTCATTATCTTATCGAGTCGAGTCGAGTCGGGTATTCCAGTACTCGACTTGTTTCCAACACCATTGGGAATTCTCAAATATATTGTGTTATCTAACCTTGGTGTTACGGTTGTTAGAAAGGAATGTAATGAAATAAGTGGGAATGGAAGTTGAAATCATTTTAACATTATATTAGTAATTTAGTTGTGTTATAATTATCACTACATCATGAATGTAATAGTCAATGATTTAATCATAATGTTCATACCCAACAAAGTAACAAGATTTAGCAATTTATTCATTTTTTTATCGAGTCTTTTATTTTAGTCATTTCATTCGTACGCTATCCAATTCCTAGCTACCAAGAAAAAGTTATGACTACTAAACATGTATTCTCCATAATTATGTGGTTTCATTAACTCAAAACTATTTTTTTTTTTTTAAACTAGGAGCTTTTATTCAATGTAAAAACCATAACATGGGGTGAGAGTTAGCTATTACACTTTAAATCCTACCCACTTCTAACAAGTTAACTCCCCAATTCAAACATAGTTCAAAGTTCATCTTTGTACGCTTCACATTTTTTCATCTACTAATCCTCATCGACACTTCTCGACAAATCAAGCTAACCAAATGGTCATTCCCCTGGTATTGTTGCTGAAATGTCCGCATGTTCCGTTCCCTCCATATATTGTAAATCGAACTACACAGGGCAACTCGACCGATGCAGCTTCTTAGGCTCTTACTTGCAAATTCCCTGCTACACCATTCACTTTCCAAACTCCATTCCCATGTTGTCCGATAGGCCTTCAGTCTTTGCAACATGCTCCGCCATATATAAGCAGTATACTTGCATTTGAAGAATAGGTGATCAGCGGTCTCCTCCTCGACACAGAAGCTACACATATTCACACTAATCATTCCCCATCTCACTAGTCGATCCCTTGTGCATATCGCCCCACTGTACACCATCCAAGTGACAAAATTATGCCTCAGAATCGACTTGCTATGCCACATGATATGCCTCCACTGTTTAACTCCTTCACCACTTCTCACTTGATTCCAAATATTGGTCAGCGAGTAACTCACCATCCACATTTAGCTTCCATTTAAACTTGTCTTTCTTAGCATTGAGCTCAAACTCCTCCACCAGCGTTTTAACATGTTGTATCGCAGTGGTGTTTTTGCTACCTCTTGGCCATCTCACTTGAGCCTTTCTCGCCACCTTATCAGTATGTTGCGCCCCAACCCATTCAGCTTCGTCTGACGACAATCGATCAATAATTGGTCCTCCAGGCAACCACCCATCATACCATAATTTCAAAATATTGTACCCAAATAATAATAAAATAATCGTTGTTCTAGGCTAATTTTAAAGAATTACTCTCCCTCTAATTTACCCTATCTAAATAGATCAATAAATTTGATGTCAGTAAAATCTTCAATATTATTTTATTTTCACAAATTAACTGTGTTTTAATTTTAGACATTTGATAAATAATTTTAGAAACAATAGAATGTTTCATGCATGTAGTTTTCTTGAAACTATATTGTTCCTTTTTTTAAAATAAAAATATCTTAATTAATACTAACATTCATTTTAATTAAATGAGATGTTTGAGTTAGAAATAAATCATACCAACTTGATTTCTATATTTCTCATTGTTCGAATATTTTATTATTAAAGTACAACGCAGCATTTGTAACACATAAATGTGGAGTATATACTATTAAATTTTATTGATCATTTGATATAAATACAAAGTTGATCAAACGAGTTATAATTAAAAATAGATTAACTTTTTGTCAAATGAAAATTCATGAATAAGAGTAATAGAATTTACCTATGAGTACTGTTTATAGGCCCTCTCATTTGTTTAGTTCCCTCTAGCATAATAAGTTGTACCTTTACTTTTCTAAAAATATTTGGACTATTTTTTATATTTAAATTATCAATCAGCCAGTATTATTATCATAAACAATCATCATTCTATAGATCATCGAGGTGAAGGCGGAATTTAAAAGCTCGAATGTAATTATATGTAAGAAATGACTGAAATGCCAATTAAAATACAAAAATAATATAACTTTTAGTTGCCACTTTAAAGTTTGACAATTGACTTACCATTGAACTTTTCAAAATTAAAGCTTAAATAAAATTACGAGGTAATTGTCGAAATGGTCCTAATAAGTAGGTAACTTTTACACTTTGGTCATTTGTAAATGGCATCGATACGGAAATAGTCCCTGTGACGGTGAGTGTGTAACTGGTGCGGAAATGGTCCCTAATTAACGGTTCCATTTGTTTTTAATGGAGAAAGAAAATTTAAATTTATTTTGAGGTTAAAGATACAAATGTCAAAAAATGTTTTGGGGTAAAAACATAAGTGCAACTCCCCATTTTAAAATATAGTATTTGAGGTAGTTTTAATAGGGGAAAGTAGTTAGGAAGATGACTTAAAATTTAAAATATTATTATTTGTCTTAAATATTCATTAAAACTAAAAAATCCTCCAAAACTAAGTTTTAAACGTTAATAATTAACGGAGTCACGGAGATGTTAATTTAGCGACCATTTCTGCACCAACTACACACGTACTCGAACCATTTACTCATAAATACCACTTACGAAAACTAAAATGCAACTATGACACACTTACTAGGACCATTTCGACAATTAAAGTTTCCAAAGTTTTGTAAATTTTCACATTCTCTCAACTATAAATACCCCTCACACCTCTTTCTCTCTCTTTCTTCAACAAACCTCCTAATAAGTAATAACCCCCACCTCTCCCCTATAGGCTATAACCATTTCTTCTTTATTACACCTCAAACAATTATGACACAAATCTTAGACAACTCATGTAATAATAAGCAACCAGCTGACGTTATCAAGTTTCTTTACAGTTACGGGGGCAAAATCGTCCCTCGTCGCTCTGATGGAAAACTCCGTTATAACGGTGGACACACCCGTGTCCTCTCCGTTCATCGCTCCATCAGCTTCGCTGGTCCGTTATTCCATTTCATTTGCAAGATACTTTAACAGCCACTTCATTTTTTTTATTAATTTTCAATAATTAACATCGTTATTATTTGATTTCAAAATTAATTATACTCGTATTCATCTTGAAAACTAAAAACGTCAATTGAAAAAATTGAGTCTGGTATTTTTTTTTCTTTTTTTTTGTAAATTAGGGATGAGGTGAGTATCGAATCAGGACATTGTGGTCACTGACAGGAGATTTTCCAATAAATTATTCGATTATCTCCGAGTTGTGTAATTTTTTAGTTCATTTTAGCTGAAATTTTCGATTTTTGTTGCTATCGCAGAATTGATGATTAAATTTGAAGAATCGTGTGGAGAATCGATGATTTTGCGATGTAAGCTTCCCAGGGAGGAATTAGACGTGTTGGTTTCGATAAAGTCAGATGAAGATTTGATGAATTTGATCGAAGAGTATGATAATTTCTCATCGTCGATTCATCAAGAGACCAAGATTAGAGCTATACTCACTCCAAGCAATTCAGTGAAGAAAATGGCTTCTCCGCCTTCATCGCCTATGTCGTGTTTTGATTTCCCCATGGCGGCACCACCCGTTTCGAAGCGTCCCGTGGGTTTTCCGGCGGTGGGGGATTGGTGTTATGGCTCACCGGTTTGGAGGAATGGTGAATTTTGGGGTTTAAGGCGTTGTCAAAAGGAATTGTAGTGTTTGGTTTTCGGAGGGTGATTTGGTCAATTTATAAAAAAATAAACTAAGGCAATGTTAGAAAAAAAAAAAAAAAAAGGAAAGAAGTGTTTTGCTCTGGATTTTTTAATGAAATTATGAGGTTTGTTTTTTAACTCCTCAGTTTTATAAATAATTACGTGAAGAGTTATATAAAAATGTTAGAAAATGTCAAAAGAAATGTCTTTTTTTTTATATGTAGATTAGTTCTCCTAACTTCACTTGTGAGAGTTTTGTTAATTGCATTACTTACAAAATGATATATAAATTTGTACAAATTCTTAAATTGATTAAAAAAATAATCTACAAGTTATTTGAATTGATTGAAAAATTATTTCGATGTCGTAATGATTTATGAGCTTGCTTTCACTGGATTTAGTGATAGTTCTTTTATAGACGGACACAGCAATTTTATTTCCGTTTAAGTGTACATAGGGTTGTGAGCGAATGTAAAAGGGTCGATTCGGCTGGCAGTATTCTGTTCGAAATCAAACAGTTCGATTTAGTTCGGTTCGCACATCAATAGAGAACTTTTCCTTATTTATACTCTAAAATCCTGAAAAATCACTTCCACTTCATATCACTTTATTTCCTACTCATTACTCATGAGTCATGAGTCATTTCCCTCTCATCCGCCTAAATGTCCAATCGCATCGAACATTTTTGCAAACCGAACCGAACTTGTTCGCATAGTTCGCAATAGTTCGGTACGGTTCGAGCTCTTGCGGACCGAACTCAAACGTAGTTACGTCGGTATAGTTCGGTCCGTTTACAGCCCTCTGTGTACATCCTAGACCATCAACAGCATGGGATCAATTCATTGGTTGTCACATCAGTTTAATACCTACTTACATTTTTATTTACATATAGTTTTCATAATAGGGGATTATTTAAATTTCGTTTACCTTTTCTCATTTTCACTTCACTTTATTTAGTAACTCACCATATTTTTTATGTATCTTTATTATTTTTAAATATGTTATTATTAATATTATAACCTTTATAATAATTAATTTTTATAATATAATATAATATAATAAATAAGAGAGGGGAATGCAAAAACAAAAAAATTTTGTGTGTTCAAATAAAAGAAACTTATGCTTTATTTATAGATGGTTAAATTTCACAATGCCCCTGAGCTATTATCAACTGATCGAATAAGGGACTGAACTTCTGAATCGTTCAATGTGCCCCCTAAACTTTTAAATCAGTCAATTTGCCCCATAAACTACGACGAAATGATCTGTTTGAGAATTTTCATCATAAAATTGATAGTTTTTATAGGTTTTAATGAAGGGTAAATTAGAAAACCAACATATTATATGTATTTGAGATTAGGTTATAATATATAAAAATATAGTGAGCCTCTTTTAAAATAAACTAATCCCTCCCCTCCTTCTCCCTTCGTCTTCCCCCCCTCCCTTCATCTTCCCCCCAAACCCCACCCACACTTCCCTGAATCCCAACAACCATCATTAAAACCTAAAAATTATCAATTTTATGATGAAAATTCCTAAACTGATCAGTTCGTCATAGTTCAGGGGGCAAATTGACCGATTTAAAAGTTTAGGTATACATTAACCGACTCAGAATTTCAATCCTTAAATTGATCAGTTGACAATAGTTCAGGAGACATTGTGAAATTTAACCTTTATAGATCTCGAAAAATAAAAAATAATGATATACTTCTTATACCTTTATTTTAATTAATTATTGAACAAATAATACATTTAATAAGAGAAATGCAAAAAAACAAAGATTCACTATCATGGCCCTGTTTGCACCTATTTACTTGATTTGCACACATGGGTGGGGCCCTTTTACATCCATTTCCTCAGTTTAATGACCGATGAAATTTTAGTACTAAAATCACACTCCATAATTTGCTTCTCTGCTATTTATGATAATCCTACTTGCATTTCACTTACATCCCAACTTAAACCTTAGCGCATGTGAATGATAAATAATAGTGTTAACCCATTTCATTTCTATGTTTCCTTTCCATTCTAAGATTTGTCTTAATAAACTAGCTTCTGTCTCCAACATTTTTAGATGTCGAGTACTATTCGATCTTCTTATTAGTGCCGAGGTTTTTTGAGGGATAACAATATATTTCATAGATTAAAATTTGTTTTGTAAGAAACATCCGAAAAGTGTCTATTTTTGAAAATTATGAAAATAAAATATTTGTATTACGAAATTAAATCTTTTCGTAAAATAAATGAAAGTTTTCAATTTTTTTTAGAATTATAAAAACTTAAGAAATCATTTCTTAAAGTATTTATATATTGAGTTAATATAATTAATTAATAATCTTTTGGCAATGTACATATATATAACATTTATCTTACACCTTTAATCCGTTCGATAATTACAATTGTCTTTTTGTTTCGTAGATCGAACTATTAGATATTTTTATAAATGATATTAAATAATATAAATATTTTCCATAAAATTTAATCATTTGTTAACATATATAGTATTGATTTCAAACATTTTTTTTAGTTTAGTTCATATTTATATATATAATATTAGGCCCTTGTAACAATGCGTTTTTTGGATTATAATTTCAATTACAAAAATTAATTTTTTTAAAAGGTAAGGTTATCACACAGATAAGATTATGTTCAAACAACTAGTATTCAATTAATTGATAAATCTTAAAAATTTAAGTTTTAACTCGAAAAGAGCGGACTGGAGGACTTTGACGTCGCCATTCACCTGAATAATATATCTTCTCCATTCTTTTTTTCCTTCTATTTTTAGTTCTAATTTGATTGTTTTAGAATACTATAATCTTTTGATAAGCCTATAGCAATATTCCCTTTTTAGATCAAATTTTGTAGCCTCACCAGGTTCTGTTATATCTAATATTGGCGAATGTCCCACTTATATATGTATAAACACTATATCAAGACAAGTATGTTGCGCGTCTCTGATATAACGTACAATTATGTATTTCGCTATGTTTAATATAATTATAAAAAAAGAATACTATAGTCTTTTATCTTTAAAAAAATCATATATTTAGATTTTTATGCAATTTTTCTACTTTTTATGCGATTATTAACCAACATATTTGGTATTTGTAGTTATTACCAGTTTATATTTTAATATATATTTTTTATTATTTTTATCTACCTTATATATCATATAGGAAGGAAAAAGGGAGAATTAAAAGTCTTCTCAAATCCGTTGATCTTCTTCATTTTAAAAAGAGGGTTGTAATTAGTATGGAGTATCATTTAATATTTATGAATAATTTATATCAAAATTGTCTATCAATGCGATTAAGTATAATTATTTTCACCTTTTTTGAAAAAAATTGATCTTCTTTAAACATTATGTCATTTATTAAATTTAGTTACACTTAGTTAAGATGAGTTAAATAGTAGTTACATAGAAATATTATATTTATTCAGAATTATTATAACTATTATAACCACGCACATGTATACTAAAACTCACAAAATTCAAAATTAACCAAGAAACATAAATCTCATATAGGGTGTGGAGAAAAATCGGAATCGAATCGGACGGAACCGAAATCGAATCGAAAAGAACTGATTTTTTCAAAACCGAACCGATCTATCGGTTCCGCCTTTGAGGGAACTGAACGCATCGGTTTATGGGAGAACCGATAAAAACCGAACTGAACCGATGACACATTTTATGTAGAATATATTAAGCTTAGTAAAGGATAATTGACGAGAAGATTTAACCTTGTTCATTATTAGTATGAATGTATGATATATAGTAGATAAGTGAACATGTTTTAAGCTAATAATATATATGGATACATATATATATTTAAAAAATGGTATTGTGTGACAAATTTGTATACAAATTTTAAAATTAGTTTTAAAAGGAGCTCCTTAAACTTATATAGAGTATATATTTTTGGATCTTAATTATGAGTTACCATTTAATAAAAAATACTCCCTCCATCCCTTATTGATAGAGTCATATTCCTTAAATAGAAATCCCTAAATTGGTTCCCTTTTAATTCAAAAAAATGGAGGGAAAAGTTAAATTGTGAGATAAGTTTAAATTGTTCTAAAATTTTGTGCAAAATGAAATGTCCCCAACAAAAAGGGATGGAGGGAGTAATACTTATTACATTTAGATTTGAGTCCAAAAAAAATAATGATATTAGTTAAGAACAAACAGACCTCGAATTTCAAAGGCAAAAATGGGCTCAAATATAGGTCCAAAACACGAGGCCCAGAACCGAAACCGAACCGGAACCGACTTGGGACCGATGTGAATCGAACAATTTGGAACCAAACGGATTTTGATTCCGTCTGCCGTAGAACAGATTATGTCGGTTCAATTCTTTTTTATCCAAAACCAAACCGAACCGTGCACCTACCTAATCTCATATATAATAAATGAACTATTATAGACTAGGCTATGCAAAAATATATAGTACTACTTTTCTTTAGTTTACAAATATTGTCAATCTATTTTACCTTTGTTTTCGGAAAATGACTTCGCATAAATTATATATTATTGTCTGTTGTAAATTAAACTTGGTTAAAATTTTTTTTGATAATATTATATAAAAAATATTATATTTTTTTATTAAAAAAATTGTATACTATAAAAGAATGAATGAATTTGTAAAGATAGATTATGTACAAAAAATCTACTACTCCCTCCTCCGTCCCTAAAAATTGATACATTTTGACTTTTGTGGTGAAATTTTAAAAAGTTTGATCAAGAATTCTCATTAAACAATAAGAAATACTCCCTCCAATCCAAAACAAATGGCTTTCTAGACATTTCACACAAATTAAGAAACAATCATTACATTCACACTTTCCATTTATGCCCCGATAAATTAATCATTAATCATCCAATTATCACTTAACTATATAATGCAATCATTACTTTTTTTGAGTTATTCTATGAAAATATGGATATTAAAGGAAAAAATGGTATATTGTACATTAGTTTATACAAAAGGACATTTTTTTGGATATTGTTCAAATGTCTAGAAAAACATTTGTTTTGGATTGGAGGGAGTAATATATATTTATGTAGGATCTTGTTAGATTCGTCTCAATATATATTTTTGAAATATCAACTTATTATAAGTTTTTCGCATGTAAAATAAGAGATATTTACGTTTTAAATTGTGTTTTGTTGACCATGGAAGTCAAAATGTACCAATCTTTTAGGGACGGCAGGAGTATTCGTTACACTTTTTTGCATCTAAGCACCTGAACTACTTGTATCTTTGGAAATAGGCACATGAATTGTTTTTTGTTGCAAATAGGCACCCGAGCATCTGAACTTTCGACTTTTTGGCTTTTTCAACATTTTTTGAACGTTTTTAATAATTTAATAAGGGCAAATTAGTCAAGCCACCTTATAAACTAACCAAACCCACATGAACAAACCAAACCCACTAACCCAACCTCAAATTATAAACTCAACCTACATAAACACCGTTTCACCTTCTTCTTCACCAAACTTTCTTTCTTCTTCACCAACTTCAACCACCACCCTCTTTCTTCTTCTTCTTCCTCACTTACTTCACCACTTTCTTCCTCACTTTCTTCTTCTTCTTCTTCTCACCTCAATTTCTTCATCACTTTCTTCCTCACTTTATTCTTCTTTTTCATAACAACCACCACCAACAAGGAGGATTGGAGGGCGAAATTGGACAAGGAGGGGGGTGGGGGCTCAAAATCGAGCATGGAAGGGCGTAAGGGGTCGAAATCGAGCAAGGAAGGGGGTTGGGGGTTCAAAATCGGGATTGGGAGGGGGTGGGGAGGCAAAATCGGGATGGGGGAGGGGGTGGGTGGTCGAAATCTGGAATGGATGGTGGTGGGGAGGTCGAAATCTGGAAGGGATGAGGGCAGGGACGGAACTGATGGGGGGGTAGGGGGGGCATGTGCCCCCTCAGACTTTTGAAAAATGTTAAGAGTTTTTATATGCAACAACTAATACAAAATGGATGTTGGCTTAGTTGGCCTCCTCACCCCTTAAAAGTCCTATCCCACCAGGGATCGAATCCCTCTGTTGATTTTTTATGTTTTAGCTGCTTGTAAGTTGTAACACCTTAATCACCTTTCACCTATTGTGTTCTTATACATCCAATTTAATACACCAAGCTACCATATTATTCACTCCATCTCAAATCAATTTTAATCAATCCATTTAAGAATCGTGACTCCATAATTTTTTATTGTTTCAATTTTTATCCTCCTCCATTCAAGTCCCCAGTAAATTCCCAATGAGTACGTCAAATTGTCAATTTCTTTTGCTTATATTATTCAATTTTGCTATTAATTTAGATTTACATATTATTAAGGTGAAGAGAATTAATTACTTGTATTTTTCCAATTTCAATTTTTTGTCATTCGCTAAGTAATTTGCTTATTATTTAAGCAATATTATTAGTAGAATTATGTGTACTACTATACCGATATATATATTTTTGTAGTATTATTTTTTACGAATTATTAGTGTGTAATATTTTTTTGTGAATGGTACAGATTTATATTTACTTATATTGATATTAATTGGTAGAGATTTATATATGTTTTGTGAATTACGAATATGTAATATTTTTTTCGATTATTGGTAAAGTTTTCTTTGTGAATAATTGGTAAAATTGTATCTTTTTTTTGTGTTGATATGGATATTAATTGGTAAAGATTTTATATATCTTTTTTGATTATTAGTGTGTAATATTTATACGAAAAAGAAATAGTTGAAAGCGTATGTACCGATATATATAGTATTATTGACAATTATGATAGTGTAAAAGGTCGTAGAGTATCTTCAAGATGAACTTTTTGATTTTTATTAGTGGATATTTCATTTTAAATGTATTTTTATTTATATTGTGCCCCCTCTACAATTTCATCCTGGTTTCGTCCCTGGATGAGGGTGGTGGGCCGAAATGGGGAAGGGAGGGGGTGGTGTGGGTGGTGGGTTTATGTGTTTAAAGAAGAAAGGTGGTGGTTGGTGAAGAAGAAAGGTGGTGGTTGGTAAAGAAGTAAGGTGGTGGCTTTGTGAATTGAAGGTGGGTGGGTGGTGGTTGGTGAAGAAGAAGAAATGTGATGGTTTTGTATATTGAAGGTTGGTGGTGGTGGCGGTGATTGAAGGTTAGTGAAGAAGAAATGAGATGGTTGGTGAAGATGAAAGGAGGGGCAAATTTGATATTTCAATGACATGTATACAAGCCGAATATCATAATTAAGTTATGGCACCTGAACTTGTCCTCAATTATTAACGCAAATTTTTCTTCTTTTAAGGTGGTACCTGAACTTTTTCACAAATTTTTCAATATGATCAACTTGCCCTTGAGTTAAGCATTATTAAATTATTTGAAATGTTAAAAAGTACTGAAAAAGTAAAAAATTCAAGTACTCAGGTGCCTATTTGTAACAAAAAATAATTGAAATGCCTGTTTGCAAAGATATTAGTAGTTTATGTGCCTCGATGTAAAAAAGCCTATTTTTTTAATTTGTGGCCGTTTAAGAAGGGTGACGTCCGTGAAGGTGGTTGAGTGTTTAGAATAACGTGAAGGCCATGTTGTTTCATTTGTCTCCAACTTCTTTGTTTATGACATCTGTCATTGTGATGCACCTAACCATTTGGTTCACTGTACTTGTTAATGGATTGGGTAACTCGAAATCGATTTGTTACTTGATTTGGAAATTCAGGCTCATTAAATGTTCTTATCTCTTTCGATTGATATCTTAGAAATTTTTTTTGCTCGATATCTTATCCTGTAATCTAGGCATGCTCGTTTATTTTTTAAATTATAGAAATATATAGCCAATATATATACTTTAGCATCATTATTTATAATGATCAATATAAAATTATTATTCAAAAGAATTTTCAAATTTATATTTCAAAATTAAATATTATTAAAGACAATCATAAGATAAGACTTTAAATAGATATTTGAGTGTAATCTTATACCCGTTCGTCATTTTGCTCTAAAACCCTGACTGAATAGTTATTCTTATTCTTGTTAAGCAATATGAAAATAATATATTAACCACCCGACTCTAGATATTTCTGTTAATCACCTGACTCGATAAACCTTAAATTTATAATATAAATCGTAAGTGTTAGGTGAAATCATTAGATAAACTATAAAACCAATAAGTTGGGATGGTGCTTTGCTGATAGAACCTACAATTTAATAATGAAACTTCGATTATTAACATGAAGAGTATAAATAATCTCCTGATGAGAGGATATGGATTATCTTAGAATTAATCACAGGAAAGTTAGGGGCATGTTGGCCAGCTTATCCCCTAAGATTGCTCAAGGGGCAGAATTATAGTATCTTTGAGTTTTATATTTTGCCATTGTGAACATAAAACGAATTAATAGTTTAATGATGGAATACCATATAAATAATAATTGAAGAAGAATGTGGATATCTAGATGGATTTAATGGATATATCTTTTTGAGTGTTTTACGGGAGTCATTTATGTTACTTTAGAATTTAAAGCCTGTAATTCTTCAATCTGAAATCATTAAATAAGGTAATTGTTAAAATGATTCTAGTAAGTGGGTGATAGTTGTAGTTTGGTCAATGTAAATTGGACCGATGTGTAAATGGTCTCTGAAAGTGTATAGCGGATACGTATTTGGTCCTAAAGTTAACAGATATCCATTAATTTTAAATGTTTTTGTGGTTTTACGTAAATAAATTATAAAATTGGGCCAAAAATGTAATTTTAAGGAGTTTGACTTGGCGACAAACTTAAAACTTCATCTCACGTTTCGTAACAACTCCGATTTTGATGATTCAAAATGCGTTGGCAAGCCATTTTCATCATCTTTAAGAATATGAGTTCAAACCCCAGTTTTATCAACATTAACATTTTCAAAAAAAAAAATTGACAAAAGATAACCAAAAATGTTGAATCACTTATCGTCTTTTTGTCAACAATGATTTGAAAAATAAATGTCATATACAAGCTTTGACAAAGATTGTTCAAGAGACTTTAAGCTATGATTGACGTCTAAATTTTACCTTTGTGTATGTTTTTCATCCATAGTCTAATATCTTTAACGCATTTCAATATCGTTGAGCTTGTGTTTGTTTCTTCTTTGTCCGTTCATGACACATCGAATTTTTCTTTTAACTTCTTTAAGTCATCAGTGACTAGTTTTTGGTTGTTTCTATCACTTAATCATCACACTTTGGATATTGTTAGTCTATGTTGTACTTTGTTTTTAGGGCAAAAACATCAACCATCACTCATGTTTCATTCGACTCACCATTCAGTCACTCATGTTTCATATGGTCTCATTCACTCCTCATTATCCAAAAACGGTTCCATGTGGTTATTCAGTCAACTTAACATTATATTGTAGTAAGACACATCAATTTTATATATTTATAATATACAAATAAAATGTTTAACATGACTATAAAAGAACTATTTGATTAATAGGTTATAGTTGTACTAAATAATAATTTTTGATATTTTATAATTTATAATATACAAATAAAATATTCCAGTCGATCGCCTATTATTTAAAACGTTTCAGTCGATCATCTATGTTTCAAAAGTTTCCAGTCGATCACCCATTCCGTTCACGAACCCTTAAATAAGTCACGTGACTTGCATGTGACTTTTTCGGGAGTATTTTAAGAAACATGAAGATAAAAATTAGAAAATCGATGAATAATGTCATCATTGTCCTAAGAAAAAAGATGAATTTTAAATAATGGAGTATTATTTACATTAATGTAATTATGTTTCATATTTTTTTTAATCATGTTTTCCATTAACGAGTGAGTTCTAGTCGTCAAACTATTCATAGAAACGTGACTTGCGCTAAAAATTATTGAAAACTATTAAAAACATCACGTTCTCTGAGTTAATCGAATAGCCTAGTGGAAAAGGCTCTTGCTAGTGACCAGAAGGTCCTGACTCGAAACTGATAATGACATGATTTCATTCTCATAAACTTATGATTGTATAAAATAAATTAAAAGAAAATAACGTCTACGTGCCACACCTCTAGGTGTATTAAAGGTCAGATAAATGGCAAAACTGCTCCAGATTTGTACTAGTCAAGAACTACCAAAACTTAGTTTTGCAGTAAGTTTGATGCGTACACACAAAACCAGAAGCAAAATGAGACAGTTTTTGTTCTAGCTATAAAGAAATGTAAATAAAACTTATTTCAAACTAATAAATTGAAGCTCGAACACTTCAAGAAAGCGCAGGTTTATCAATTTACACGATAAATCCACGCTTTCCTGTTCATCGATCTAAAAGATAAAACCGAAAACTAAAGGTCTTGGTCAAGGTACGACGGTTCTGCATTCGACTTTGGGGAGCCTAAATAGTCTGAGATACTGGATGCAAAATTACTCAACCAGGATGTGCTTCGCGTAAACTCAGCTGGTCTTCTATTAGCCATGTAACGCTTTATAGCTTCAACACCGTTAACAACCACTTCTCTGGGAGGTATCACCAGAGGGTTGTGCTCTAGATTGAGTGTCTTCAGGTTGTTAAGCAAGGCGAACATGTAAGGCAATTCGTGAATCTGATTGTTGCTGATATCAAGTTCTTTAAGGTTGATCAAGTCACAGATTGTGGGAGGTAGTTCAGATAAATCACTAAAATTACTGCTCAAATTAAGAACCTCGAGATTTAGCAATTTCCCTATTGATATAGGAAGGCCATGGAGCTCATTGAAATGTACATCAAGAAGCCGCAAGGACTTCATTTCGCCAACAGAAGTGGGAAGCGAACGAAGCTTGTTAAATTCAACAGAGAGCCTTCTCAGATTCCCTAATTCATACCCGATGTTGGTGGGGAGGTACGCGAGCTTATTGAAGCTTGCATCCAGCTCCACCAATGACCTGAAATAAGGCTAATAGAATGAGAAATCTACCAACAATAACAACAATAAAAAACACGCCTCAGATGTCTCGAAACAAGCTCCTGTCTAAACAAGGTGCACTGGATTGTACCCCTCAGTACTATCTATAATAGAAATCGTTCGACTATATAAGACGTGAAAACAAAAGCCGAAATCTTGCAACTAACTGGAAAGAAAACACAGGAAGGTAGGCTCCATGATAGTTACCTACAATGGCATATGCTGTTAGGCAATTCAACGAGCTTGTTTCTCGATATATTTAGAATTTTCAAGTTGATCAACAAACCTATAGACTCTGGTAGTGATACCAATTCATTTGAGGAAAGATTCAACTCTTCAAGCTTTTCCAATCCAGCAATTAATTCTGGAACAACCTACATTCACAAACGGGGGCGTAAGTAAAATATTATCATAGATTCTCCTCAATCCAGACCGACCATATATATGGATCAAGCCACTCGGTGAACATAATGATTCTTGATGACTTTGAACTCAATTCATTTAAGAATTAAAGAGACTGATATGATAATTGCAAATTAAAGCTCACCTGGAGAGAATTACTGGACAAATTTAGTGAAACAATTGAATCCAACGAAGCGAAAAACGCTTCAGGCAACATCCTCAACTGCTTGTTAGAGAAATCCACACTTTCAATCACTTCACCAGACCCTGCCTCCACCATAATCTTCTTAACTTCTTGATCCAATTCCTCCTCCACCGCCTTTTCCTCCGTCTCACCCCCCTCCTCAGTATCCACGACATCACGACCTGCCACAGCAGCCTCGTATATCCTCTCCAACCTCCCCTCCGCCTCCCTCAACAACCCTTCATACGCCTCCAACATCTCGTCAAAATCCACCACCGACTTGTACATCCGCCTCTCCTCCTCCGCCTGCTTCAAATCCGAAGCCAATGAAGGATATGGAGCAGGGGCCGACGCAAGATCCCCCAAACGGGCATTCAGCTCAACAATCTTCGCCTTAGCAATGTCAACGCTCTCATGATCAGGGCGTTCGCCCATACAATCCAACGCAGAGCGAGCCTGGGAGACATCTGCGACCGCTAAACGCATTGCAGACACCACCTTAGGATTGTTCAAATGTGGCATTGTTTCATATAGCTCGAAGTTCGGTTCTTGAGGCTTCGGTGGTGGTTGTTCGACGACGTATTCGCCTACTGAAGGGAGCTTGGACATTACAAACGAAAGAATTGGGAAATTGTTTGGATTTGGATCCATTTTTTCAGCTTTTCTTGTTCTCTATATTTCTTAATGATTCTTGATTTCTTTTCTTAATAAAATTCTGAGAATTTTATGTTGTGAAAACGAATCAGGAGGTTGAAGACAATCATATTCGTCCTATGCATTCGGCAATATGTTATCATGCATGATCCAAAATACTGAATCATAAATTATTCAATTCATAAAAAATTTCTTTAGGATTTTGGTACTATATACTATTTTTTGTGACACTAAAAAAGTAGGAGTAATAATTAATTGTTAGGTTTAATTTTCTGAATTTATATGCACATACCATAGTAGATCGCATATTATGTGTACTTTAGAGCACTCGTTTCCCAATAATTTCCCTATAATACACCTGTAACCGTCAATGTTCTACTTTTGACATTAGCTTTTCATACATCTACTTTATCAGCTTCCCTATTATTCACCCAAACTTCGAAAGTTAAATTTTCAATATGTCAATACTTTTTAAATTTTCAACAATTATATTTTTTTTAAAAGTACATATTGATTCAAATAAGTTATGATTAAATTTTATTATCTCTTTTTAAAAAAAAAAAAGATGAATCCAAAAAAAAATCACTATTAAATTACGTAAGTTATGAATCCAAAAAAAAAAATCACTATCAAATTACGTAAGTTTTATAGCATTAATTTTTTAAGCATAAATTAATTAATAATAATAGGATAAGACGAAAAGAATAGAGGCAAAATATGAAGAAGACAATACATGTTGGAGGGAAAAGGATGGAAATATTAAATAACCGCTCAATACACCATGTGAATATATTCACCATTTTGCATTGTGTGAATAATATTTTTGGGAGTTAGTGCATTATAGGTGAGCTGATAAAGTACATTTTTTGATGTTATTAATTTTTTCACTCCCTAAAATAGCTTTTAAGACAACTGATGCGAGTGCTCTAAGATAAATATACAATCTTTCCACTAAAGAAGGTAACCACATAATTAATGTCCTATATTAATTAGAATTCTATTCTTACTATCACTACTACAAAATATCACTTGGCCAACCCCAAAAAAGTCACTTAGACGACACATTTAAGGGTTGGGATTAGAGGGGTCGGCCAAGTGGAACTCACTTGGACGACCTCACGCGGGGGGGTCGGCCAAGTGAGCCACTTGGACGACCTCACACGGGGGGGTCGGCTAAGTGAGCACTTGGCCGACCCCCCCGTGTGAGGTCGTCCAAGTGATCACTTGGCCAACCCCCCCGTGTGTGGTCGTCCAAGTGAGCACTTGGCCGACCCCCCCCCCCCCCCCCCGTGTGAGGTCGTCCAAGTGATTTTTTTTTTTATATTAATATTATGATATTTAACCTGAATTGTATTATATATATACAAACAATTATTTTGGTTTAAACCCACGCCTGGGGCTTACACGTTAACTAAGAAAAATAATAATACAATGTATTTCGGGTCTTCCCAAAATGGGCATAAAAACAATAAATACATAGTTAGACGAAGACAAACTAAACAATATAAAAATAAACATTAAGAACAAAAAACTAAGTGAAAAATATCTTAAAACCTAATTAGTACTTCAACTAGTGTATAAATACAATAATTCAACTAAATCTCAGACGCACTAGGTTCAGCGATGAATTTGTGGTAGAAATAACTACACCATCCATGTTGAACTGAAGTAATTCTTCTCTCCGGAAATTTATCGTAATGGTGTGTCCGAGAATACTGAAAATTAGAATCAAATGTTAGGATTATTATTATAAACAAAGAAAGCTGTAAAAGAAATAACTAACAATCGGTGTTAATAATAAGAAATACTTACAACTAAAGAAAGATTAGTACTGCTGGATTTTATTATGTCCTCTATGAACAGACACAAATAAAATCCACATAAACCTGAAGAAGGATCCTGCCTCGGGCACTACATAAAACGTAATTTCAATCACTAAAGTTATACTTTAAATATTGACTGCATCTTTCGGTAAAGATTAAGTTATGAATATACCTCTACGTTGACCCAATTCTTCTGCCGGGTCAATTTTTTCCTAACTAAATTGTTATTCTTCATACCTCGATATGAAATGATCGCCCTGAAAATAAAAAAAGTATATAATGACAATTAATATATACATATAAGTTAACATATATTGATTGTATGGAATTTCAGGAAATGACAATTAACCCCCTTACTCATTAATCTTATTCACCAAATCCCTTCGCCCTTCATGACCATGATGTACCCGCAGCGGATCCATGTAATAGATGTTCTCCGGCGTCTTCATGTTGATCGCAACCAACACCCAATGATAACGTCTACATTATGTCAATAAACTTAATTAGAAGTAACAAAATGTTATTAGATATAACAGTTTAACAAATTACAATGTACTAACCCCATATTACATGGGATCATCACAAGATGATCTTTATCCTGATGCTTCAACAACATCTGTACCAAGTGAGAACGCTTGAGCTCGTAATGTGGAGAAATGAATGAGAAGTTGGGGCCCATAACATCATCGTCCAAGTATGAATCACACAAGTACCTTTAATCTTAAACATGTTAATACTTATGAATTTTAAATAAACTAGATAACATTTAAAATATATTGTTATATTACCTTATATATAAGCATACGGCAGAAGCGCCCAACCACTGACGGTTCACAACCTCTCGCACATGTTCGAAGGAGATTTGATCTTTAAAAGCTTCACCCCAAAACAACTCCGGCATGAGAACACCAAACGCGTCATCTCTCGCATCATGGTCAACAATAGTCTTCAAAATAAGAAAGCATCCATGCGGTGGGAGATCACAACCCTCTCGAATATAAGTGGTCTTCTTAACTGGAGTAGCAGAATGACCAACAGATTTGTCTTCTTAACTTGACGTTAATAATTAAGCAAAAACAAGCACAAAAATCTCTCCTCCCAATTATTTTAAAAATTTATTTGTTCTTCAAAAAGATATCACCTAATTATTTCAAACATTTCAGAAAAATCAAGCAGTTATTTTCACAGCAAGACAAAAAAAATTTAGGGTGAAAGATTATTTTTTTCATATTAAATGTAAATACAATATAACTGTGGCATATAATTTTTTCATATTGATTGTCAATACAATATAATTACAGTGAGTGGTTTTTCCATATTGATAGCAAATACAATAAAATAACAGCAGATGAGTTTATATTGATTGTAAACACAATTGAAGAGTGTCATATGATTTTTCCATAGCAGATTGGTTTTTTTATACTGATCGTAAATAAGATAGAAGAGTGGTATATGGTCTTTCCATAGTAATTGCAAACACAATATAATTATGACATATTGTTTTTTATATAATTGTAAATACAATATAATAAGTGTGGTAGTTGAGTTTTCCATATTGATCATAAACACGATATAAGAGTATTGTTTTTCGTATTGATTGTTAGAAGATTTGTTTATATGGATTGTAAGTACAATGTAAGGGTGACAAATGATTTTTTCATATTGATTGGAAATATAATATAATAGTGGCATATGATTTTTTATATCGATTGCAAATATAATATAAGATTGTCAATTGATTTTTCCATATTGATTGTAAATACAATATAAGAGTGGCAGATGGTTTTTCAATATCATTCATATTAAAATAATATTCCCTCCGTTACATTTTGACTTCCATGCTCAACAAAACACAATCTAAAACATAAATATTTCTTATTTTACATGCCAAAGAATTATAAGAAGTTGATATTTCAAAAATATATATTGAGACGAATCTAACAAGATCTCACATGACTATATTTTATCTTACCGTTTAATGAGAATTATTGATCAAACTTTCGAAAGTTTAACCACAAAAGTCAAAATGTATCAATTTCTTAGAGACGAAGGGAGTATAATATAAGAGTGAAGTAAAATAATTGAACTTAGGTTGCGTCTGGTAGCCTGGAATGGATTGGGGTAGGAATGGAATGACTATAGTAATGGAATGGACAAAGGAAAAGAATGAACAAATGATTATTATTGCTTTGTTTGGTATGAATGTAGTAATGTAATTCAATTCCCATTAATCATTACATTCCTTAGTTTTGTATACCATTTATAATAATCATGTTATAACTAAATTACTAATATATCATTTAACTGACAACAACATTTTTACAATTGGACATTCTATATTAACCTAAAATCAAACTAGAGATTGGCTGAGCAAATCCGCTAAATCATCAGTGCAACTCTCAAAATAAAAAATATGATAAAGACATTCGGTATATCAAGTCAACAACATTCTCTTCACAACAAAATCATACCTTAGGACAAACTAATGAATTCATGAACAAATTATTTTAACAATAACTTAAAAATAACGGATTCAAGTGTCACAATTAAACTTCAAAATAAAAAAACGAGTAAATAGTCTTCATAAACAAGTTATCAATAATGAAGAAAACAACTTGATTAGTAATAAATTAAAAATTTGCCTACTTGAGAAAAAAAATTGCGTATTTGACTTGAAGGAGGAAATGGTTCTTGTACTTGAAGGAGGAGATGGTTCTTGATCTGATTTCAATGCAAAATTTGATGATTTGAGTAATACTCCCTCCGTCCAGAAATAGTTGACGTTTTAGCAATTTTCACATAAATTAAGAAAAATTAAAAGTAGTCAAAAAGTACATTGAAAAAATAAAAATACAAATTAGACCCATATCATTGGTTGGTTGCTAATTTCAATAGAAAAAGTAGTCAAAAAGTTCATTGAGAGTGTAAAACTACAATTTTCAATGTTAAAACGTCAACTATTTTGAAACAAAAAATAGTGTCAAAACGTCAACTATTTTTGGACGGGGGGAGTATATATTAATTGAGGAA
The DNA here is from genome assembly GCA_003412495.2 of Echium plantagineum. Lineage (NCBI taxonomy): Eukaryota > Viridiplantae > Streptophyta > Magnoliopsida > Boraginales > Boraginaceae > Echium > Echium plantagineum. The sequence continues at coordinate 28,664,038 of CM016561.1, read as the reverse complement.
GAAAGGAGATACAAGCATGAGTAACGTGAGGGAATATATAAGCTTTGCTCAGAAACGTGTAATTGAGGGAGGGTACTTGTGTCCTATTTTTTCTAATTTGATTCCCTTCTACTAAGTAATGGGTGATTACCCCCAAATTAGAGTTGATAGATATTACCTCAAATGAGGTCTTTCAATTAACTAGGAATGCAATTAAAATTAATTAATATCTACCAAACTAAATCATTCAATTTCATTCCTGTTTAATCCATTCCATTCTACCATACCAAACACACTCTTATAATATAATTATTGAGAATATATTTTCTTATTTCATCACAATCATTAGATAAAAAAAGTTAGAAAAAAGATAATCTATATTGCAAATTAGTGCATCTCAGTAGTCAAAGTTAGCTGCTATCTCTTAGCTTAGACTTAGTCAATAGTGTGTCAAATAAAGAGTATTTTACTCTATCATGTTCTATATTAATGGAGTCTGTTTTGCTGTTAAGCTAAGTAGTTGGAGGTCTTTTAGGAGTAGTTGTTGCATTCCTTTCTATATATTTCAGCAACTTATTGTAAATATTGATTTGCTTGAATAATAAACAATCGATTTCCTAGTTTTATTTCATGGTATCAGAGCAAGGTTCTTCTAAAGAGTTTACTCTTCTTGTCTGTCAAAGTTATCTTGTTGGAGAAATAAAATCTTATATGGAAGGAAATGGAGGAAGCAGTTCAAGTATGCAAAACGGAATGGAAAAACTTGGGAGGAACAAACTATCAATACTGGAGATTGTGTATGGAGGCATATCTGCAAGGTCAAGACCTTTGGGAACTAGTTTCGGGTGCCGACACAATACCAGCTGATGTTGTGGAGAATGCCGAGCCTCGAGGAAGTGGAAGATTAAATGCGGGAAGGCATTATTTGCTTTACGCACGTCAATTAACAAAGAGTTAATTGATCACATACGTGATGTAAATTCTCCGAAGGAAGTTTGGGACACTCTTGAAAGAATATTTTCCAAAAAGAACACAGCAAGATTACAACTCTTGGAGAATGAGTTAGCTGTGGTGACACAGGAAGGTATGTCAATGTCAGATTACTTTCTCCGTGTCAAAAATATATGTGCAGAAATTTCAGAATTAGATACCGAAGAAAAAATCAGTGATGCTCGATCACGACGTTTTCTCATTCGGGGGTTAAAGAAAGAATATACTCCATTTGTTACATCCATTCAAGGATGGGAGAAGCAGCCATCAGTTGAAGAATTGGAAAGCTTGCTTTCAAATCAGGAGGCATTAGCTAAGCAAATGGCTAAGAATCTCAACCCAGAACGTGATGATGTTCTATTTTCAAAGGAGAAATATCATGAAGGGAGCACATTCGAAAAGAAAGGTATTGAGCATAACCCGCAAAACAATAAATCATTTAAGTGTTACAGATGCGGCAAGCCTGGGCACATTAAAAGAAATTGTCGAGTGAAGCTCTCAAATGCGCATATTGCGCGTGATGAGGAAGATGTTGATCAACTGAATTGGGAACAATGTTTCATGATAGAGGTGGTTGAAGGTAATCATAACGATAGTCAGAAATCAAATGAAATTGAAGCAAATTATGCTACAACGGAGTGGATTGTGGATTGTGGATTCTGGTTGCTCACATCATGTAACTGGAAATGCTTCACTTTTTTCTGAATTACGTGAACACAATGGCAAAAGAGTCGTAGTTACAGCCGACAATTCTACACATCCAGTGGTACAAGAAGGTTCTGTGAAAATTGGTGTCGATGATGCAAATATCCACCTGAATGATGTATATCATGTACCAGGTTTGAAGAAAAATTTGGTTTCAGTTTCTCAGATTACCAATTTTGGAAAATATGTTTTATTTGGTCCAAATGATGTAAAAATTCTTGATAGTGTTAAAAATATTGAAGCTGATGTTGTTCTTTCTGGTGAAAAGAAAGGGTCTTTGTTTGTTATGTCAGTAGGAGAAGCATATGTGAAGAAGGCGAGCCAAACAGAAAATGCGACAATTTGGCATGCACGTTTGGGGCATGTAGGATATCAGTTGCTACACCAAATATCATCAAAAAGATTAGTAGATGGCATACCACCTTTAAAGAATGTTCAAAATGATGTTATTTGTCAAGGATGTCAATATGGAAAATCACACCGCCTGCCATTCAAAAATTCATCAAATAGGAGACATTCTATGTTTGAGCTGGTGCATACTGATTTAATGGGGCCTACAAAAACATCAAGCTATAGTGGAAATCGTTATGTCATGGTGTTAGTAGATGATTATTCAAGGTATACATGGGTCAAGTTCTTAAAAGAAAAGAGTGAGGCATTATCTATGTTTGTGGAGTTCAAGAATGTCGTTGAGAAAGAGTTTGGGAAGAAAATTAAATGTTTGCGAAGTGATAATGGTGGCGAGTTCATGTCAAATGAATTTTTCCAGTTCTGCGAGAAAAATGGCATCTTGAGACAAATGACATGTCCAAATACTCCTCAACAAAATGGAGTATCGGAGAGGAAACTAGCTCACCTTGCTTCCGTGAGCCGAGCATGGTTACATGACAAGAATCTTCCACGAGAGCTTTGGGCTGAATCTTTTCAATGTGCGTGTCATGTAATAAATCGTCTACCTCTATGGCCAGGCACCTCTAAATCTCCATTTGAGCTCTTGTATGATTTGAGACCAAACGTCAGCCATCTTCGGGTATTTGGTTCTGTTTGTTATGTTCATGTTCCACATTCTTTTCGAACGAAGTTTGATCCAAAAGCAAAGAAGTGTATATTTGTTGGATACGATTCATTTAGAAAAGGGTGGAGGTGTATGGATCCTGAAACAAAGAAATTTGTTACTTCTAGAGATGTTGTGTTTGATGAAGTGTCAACATATTTTGAAGAGCAGAAAAAAACTGATCCAAGAAGTAACATTAGAAGAGAATCAACATGCACTTCCAGAAGAAAACTTGGAGATTCATACTAATGAGAACAAAGATTCTAGCCCAGTGAATGATGAACCTGTTGTAAGAAGATCTACAAGGGAAAGAAATAGGCCAATTCACCTAGAAGATTATCAAGTACAACTTGACTACTTGAGTACTGTTACTTCATGTTTATTTGCAGGAGCAATAACAGATGAAGAGCCAACTTCTTACGAAGAAGCACAGGGCAACCCACATTGGGAAGCTGCAATGCGCGAAGAAATTGATGCTCTAAATAAAAATGAAACATGGGAGCTGGTGCCAAAGCCTCTAAATCAAACTCCAGTAACTTGCAAATGGGTTTATCGATTGAAAAGGAAATCAAATGGCAACATCGATAAATATAAAGCTCGCCTAGTTGCTCGTGGTTTTTCTCAAAGTTATGGGTTAGATTATGAAGAGACTTTCAGCCCTGTGGCAAAAATGGTTACTGTAAGATCAGTTATTTCACTTGCGGCATCGAAAAGTTGGAAGTTGTGGCAACTTGATGTAAAGAATGCATTTCTTTACGGAGAATTAGATTGTGAAATTTTTATGGAGCAACCCAGAGGATTTGAATCCAAACATTTCCCATTACATGTTTGTCAATTAAAGAAGGCATTATATGGTCTTAAGCAAGCTCCCCGTGCTTGGTATGGTAAAATTTCTCAATACCTAATATTTTGTGGGTTCACTGTTGCAATTGCAGATTCAAGTCTGTTTGTAAGGTCAGAATCAAGGATGCAGTTGTTGGTTTTATTGTATGTCGATGACGTGATAATTACTGGAAATGATGAAGCTGGAATTTTTCGCTTGATCAAAGCATTGGGTACTCGGTTTGAAATGAAAAACTTAGGTGAAATTGGATGCTTTCTTGGTCTAGAAGTGAAGAAATCAGATCAAGGCTACTTTATATCCCAGAGTCGGTATGCAAGAGTTCTTTTAGAATGCTTCAAAATGGGGGAGTCAAGAGAAATAGCTACTCCCATGGAGTCAAGTCTGAAGTTACAGAAAGATAATGGAGAACCATTGAAAGATCCTGGTCGATTTCGACAACTTGTTGGTAGTTTAATCTACTTAACAATAACTAGACCAGAAATTTCATATGCTGTAGGAGTTATTTCACAGTTTATGCAGGAGCCAACAACTCATCATCTAGATGCTGCCAAAAGAGTCTTGCGGTACATAAAAGGTTCACTTGCTTATGGCCTCATGTATAAGAAAGGAAGTGAGTATCTTAAAAGGATTTATTGATGCAGATTGGGCAGGTGACATAGTCGATCGTCGTTCAACTTCCGGCTATTGTTTTAGCATTGGTTCAGCAGTTGTTTCATGGTGTAGTAAGAAACAATCAACGGTCGCATTATCAAGTACTGAAGCAGAATATAAGGCTGCAACAATGGCTGCACAAGAATGTGTTTGGTTGAAGTGTTTGATGGAGGATATGTTCTCTAAAGTTGATTATGTTGTGCAGGTCTACTGTGATAATGAGAGTACTATCAAACTTGCTTCAAATCCAATCTTTCATGGGCGAACCAAGCATATCGAAGTTCAACATCACTTTGTGCGTGAGAAAGTGTTGGATCAGGAAATTGTGTTGCAACCAATTTCTACCCATAATCAAGTAGCAGACATATTTACGAAGGCTTTAGCAAAAGAAAAATTTGAAGGCTTCAGGTCTGATCTTGGTGTCATTGATGGTGGTGAGCATGCACTAAGGGGGAGTATTGCAAATTAGTGCATCTCAGTAGTCAAAGTTAGCTGCTATCTCTTAGCTTAGACTTAGTCAATAGTGTGTCAAATAGAGAGTATTTTACTCTATCATGTTCTATATTAATGGAGTTTGTTTTGCTGTTAAGCTAAGTAGTTGGAGGTCTTTTAGGAGTAGTTGTTGCATTCCTTTCTATATATTTCAGCAACTTATTATAAATATTGATTTGCTTGAATAATAAACAATCGATTTCCTAGTTTTATTTCAATCTAAAAATCTAAATTTGAGTTAGGACCATGCTAACTAAAAAGAGTTGGCATACAAAAACTTTCTCTAGATTTTGCATGACAATCTATCTATATTACACTCTTAAATCATATGTCTTGTTTACTTTTATAATTTAATTTAAAATATAAATAATTACATGTTATGATAAGAAAAAAACGCAAGAAAATAAAATTATTTGATATAACTAAAGAAAATGAAGATATATATGAACAAGTACACTAGAGAACCGCAATTCTCGGTTACGTGTTGATTGATTCAATTATCCCAAAAAATCCTCGATTCAGGTTTATCTACATTTTTTGTATTATAATATTAGCTTAAACAAAATCAAAAATACCCTTTTTAACGGATTTTTAAGATACCATATTTTATTGCTGAGCTATGGAGTCTTCTATAGTAGTAAAGGTGCAATTTTCTTGAAAATTCTTGTTTCTTTTTTATTTTTATATGCATGCAATTAAGGGGTTTTGTAATTTTGGCTCCAAGATTCCAATAATGTTACTTTTGAGGAATGATTTTGTGTTTTTATGTGGAAGAAAATTCGACTCTTGTCATTATAATAATTTTCGACGTGAAACTTCGTTATTGCGAGTAATTTCGTTGTGAGTGGTCATGTCGAGTGATTTCCCACTATCAATTTTATGTGTTTATTAGTTTGGATTTTAGTTTTTCTATAAATTAGTACCTAAATACTAAAAAGATTGTATAGTTTGAGGTTTTTTGGGTATGTATAGCTAAAACAAAATCAAATGTACCCTATTTAATTGATTCTTGAGATACCATCTTTATTGTTGAACCTATGGAGTTAGCTATAGTGATAAAGGTGCAATCTTTCTTGAAAATTCTTGTTTTTTTATACTGTTGTGTATGCATGCAATTATGGGGTTTGTGCAATTTTGGCTCCAAGATTGTTACTTTTGATGTTTATTATGTTCTTGTTGGATTATGATCAATTTTATGAGGTGATATTTCATTTGGCAATTTGTTTTGCTATTAATTACTCAAGATTGCTATTTTTTATGTTTCACTATGTTCTTGTACCAAAACATTGCCTTGTTTCATTTAGGATGGTCAAATCTAACGAACCTGTAGACTTAATTAACACTTATCTTTGATTCGGATCGAAGACTTAATTGACACACATAACTTTGATTTGAATCGGAATTAACCCGTTAATAGTAAATCATGCTGAAAGTACTACATTTTGATGTATTTTCACCGAATACTATTGAAGATAATAAGACACGAATATATTTGAGTTCAAATTTTGAAAAAGACCGTCAATATTCAAAATTGTACAATCTTCTATGGATGGAAGTATGGAATGAGTATGTTTTACAGAATTATTGTTCTGTGTGCTGTCACTGTTGTATGGGTTTAAAATCTGGTAGAATTAGTCATGAGCTTATTTGTAATGATCCTCTGATGTATATTGATGTTCTCTGCTTTGACTTCTTACTATGCATGATTGAAGAAAATGAGAATATTTTTTATGTTCCTAATGTTCTACATTTTTCACGAATTCCCCGTTGATATCTGCTTTTTGCGAACGTAGAAATGCAATCATTGCACAATATGCATCTTATATAATATGTATCATAAGATACACGTATAAATTGATTTGGGGTTTTGGTCGGTTCCAAATTCAATGCCTGTTATTGTGTTGATATGTATCCTACGATATTTGTACCTTGTGCAACTTGTGTAATGTTTGGTAATTGAATTGGTTGCAACAGGTCAAACACAAAGATACTCTGAGGCGTTTCATTGCACGGGTCATAAATGGAGAGCTTGATCTTAACATGGATGGGCTGAGGGAGAAGATAATCTCTCTGTTTAAGTTTGCTCCCGATACCCAACTTCACTTCACTTATATTGATGAGGATAATGAGATTGTTTCACTGATTGATGATGGAGACCTCCATGATGTAGTGAGGCAGGCTTTAGATCCCTTAAGAATTACTGTGAGCTTGAGCACTGTCGAGATCGTGAATTCAAGTGGAAGTTCTTCCCCTTCATTGCTATCTCCTCTCCAAGAAAAACTTCGAAACTTAAGTTCTAATTTTTCTGAAATCCTCAAAGTATTGCCAGAACCGATTCATGAACCTCTGGCAAAATTGTTATATGACATGGCCAAAAGAGCCTCTACCTATGGTGCATCAGATACTGCTGAAATTACTGATAGCCTCTCGAAGCTTGTATTCCACTTCTTAATTCAGCTTGCAGAGTTTCCATCTACTGGAGAATTTAAGAAGTCGGCTGAAGCTTACAAGGATTCAGATCGTTTAAGGAGTTGTGTTGCTCCTACAGGAGTGACCTCTGGAGAGAGTTGTCAAAAACCAACTTCTCAAAAAACCAAAGAGTTTCTGCAAATATCGAAATCTTCTTGTAAGAATAAAGGACTGGGCCTTCAAGGTGTTCCTCAGGCTCCTGGATTTAAGAGCTTACTTGCAGCTTCTAGCTCTGGTAGTACGAACACTAGCCAGCCTGTCTACCCTATGGAATCTAATGCTCATGTTGCTTTAAAGGACAAACAGGAGGTCAAAGAGACTGGCGAGATGGCTGGTGTGAAGTCATCTGTTGTTCCGCCAGTTGCAAAGTATGAATGCCCATATTTCGGGATGCCTCTTATAAGTGACAAGGCTGATCCACATGTTTCTCCAAATGAAATGCCGGAAAGAATTTTTAGTTGCAGCCATGGCATATTCCACAGGGGTATCCGATGCGACGGGTGTAGTGTACATCCAATAACTGGTCCAAGGTTTAAATCAAAAGTGTAAGATACCTACCAGTTCCTTCTGTCATATTTTGACTAGCAGATGTAATGATTGGATATTGTATTCCTTTCCCTTTCGATTTTGGTTTGCCAGGAAAGAGAATTACGATCTGTGCAGCATTTGCTTCGCAAAGATGGGCAATGATGCTGATTTTACCAAGATTGATCACCCAGTGGTTCAACGTCACCCTTTGTCTTTCGATGGGGCTTACACTCATGTAAGTAGGCTATCATCTTCGTTGTGAACTTATCTTATTTTTTATAACTTAAAATGTGGATCACTAATAATTGTTGTCTTCCTGATATAGAATGGGCAGGTGTATAGCTTGGCACTCCCTCACAATGGTGCAGAGTCAACTCCTCTGGAACTCGACAGCCGTTTCATCCTAGATGAAGATATCCTTGATGATAAGATCATGACCCCGTTGACACAATTCACAAAAGTTTGGCGTATCAAGAACAATGGGACAATGGTTTGGCCTCTAGGTACTCACCTGGCTTGGATAGGTGGAGTTAGAATGACAAATAGCCCTTTTGTTGAATTAAAGGTTAGTCTTCTGAATGTTAATTTTCGTAGATCATTTTATTATTGCTTTCACCTAATGGAGTTGAGCTGTGTTCACTCACTCGTTCGCCTTTCTTCACTTCCATGCACTTGTGGTTTCAGTTTAATATGTATGATTTGTTTCAGATCAGTGCAGATGGTGTGCAAGTAGGCCAGGAGCTTGATGTTGCCGTGGATTTTGTTGCTCCGGAACTAGATGGTCGTCACATCTCCTACTGGAGGACTACTTTACCAACTGGACAGAAATTCGGTCAACTTGTTTGGGTTGTAATTGAGGTTAGATATGTTCATTTTGTTTGGTGATAACGTGAAGTCTGTAGTATTTAATACCGAGTATAAACTTATCCACTTCTTCTTTTGCCTATGAACCCAGATTGATGCTTCTCTCGAGAAGGCTACTCATGCAGCTACTAGACATGCATTCAATCTCAACTTGCCCCCTGCAAGTGAGAGTAGTGAGACAGCTTCGGAAGTTGATGTTCCAGTTCAGGAGCCAATGATGGTCCAAATGCTCTCCGAGCTCAACGTTTACAATGCATTTGTCAATACAGCTGATGCTCCAATTGCAGATCTGATAGTGCACCAAAGCCTCGATGAGCCTAACATGCCAAATGCTTCTGTGGAAACAATTAAGCCTCTTGTTAATGGGCAAGTGAGCAAGGAACGGGAGTCGAAATTCCCTGTTGATGACAGCTTGCTAGTTGGCGGTACTAAAATGTGCTTGGCATTCACCATACTGTCTCATCCAATTATCGATCTTTCTAAAGAAATTGAACCTACCATTTCAATGTTTTCAGGTAACGCTATTCGGGCAAGTGATGAACTCAATGCCTATGTTCTAGATATGGAAGACAATTTTCTTAAAGCGCTGGAGGACATGAACTTTAAACAGGCTTTTCCTAACAAGGAGATTCTCGAAGACAATAACTATGACTTGGAGAAGACGGTTGATGAACTTTGTGGCTGTTCGGAATGGGATCCCATCCATGAGGAATTGGAAGAGATGGTATGTTTTCATGTCGCCCTCGAGTATCACAAGTTTGTGAAACCCGTTTCTCTAATCAGTTGCACGTGCAGGGGTTTAACGACAGAGGCCAATGAGAAAGAGCTATGGGAGCATCAGGCATATGGTCATCGATCTTTTTAGCGAGGAGATTGAGTAGTTCTGAAGTTGTGTAGTGGTTCAGTACTTCAGGGTCTGATGTTTCTGCTTGCTCCTGGGATGAATTTTACTGTGATTACTTGTCTGGTTGGTGTTCATAGTTACACTAATATCATTTTATATCCTAATCAACATGTTTCAATATAATGAGAGAGGCTCGCGCCTAAATGAACAGATTCGTCTTCTCGACTGTTGAATCCACGTAATCCTTGAACTTCGCTTCCTGGATGTTACTCCGATCCAAGCAGTCCCGAAAAACGCTGCTAAAGGCATCCACGAAAGCAGAGGAAGTATGTTTATACTCCTCTGCGAGATTCGAACCCGAGACTTCTTGCAAAGAGGCTCGAGTCCGGTATCACTAGGCTTGAAACCTTGAATTGCAAGTATAAACTCTATATTGAACAACTTTAATTCAATTATTTAATCATATAATAGTATGTTTTTTGTGCTAACTTTAAAAGATTCAACTTTTAGATAAATAAAAGTAGGAAGTTTATTGTCTTTTTACTCCTTATACAATAGTGTTAGTTGTTATAACGTTTTATATGTATATACAATTCTCGATCACTATAGTTCGTCTAAGATTGATCTGTTGGTGAACCGAGTTACCCAAGAACCGGACTCGACAACCAGCCGAAAATCAAATAGAGTCTGATGTTTGTTTCTTTTTAAGATCAATTACTATTATTTATTTATTTTATATATGTCGATTACGATCGTTTGAGTCGATATTTTGATCCGATTAGAGTCGATTTTGAGCCTTTTCGACTATCGAGTCAATTCGGGTATCCAGTTTCTTTTAGCATCAACATTTACAAATTTTTCATTGTAAATAATTTAATTCATCATTTATATATAAGATTTCTCAATAATATGGTTGATCCTCAAATAAAATATATATGTGTATGTACTTATATTTAACTTATATGTAATAAATTCAATTTTGTATAATATATCGCACACAGATGAATGTAAATTATTCTAAATTGTAAAGAAATTAGACTCATAGCTTATTTTACCACGTAACATAGTACTACTTTTACCTTCTATATGAAAGTTAGGTCAGATGTCACTAAGTTATTGAGTTGTTTGGTAACAGAGATCTCCTTCATTATCGTGCTTGATTGACTCATTCTTTTGACGAATCATTTATTCAGACGAAAAATTATCTAAACACTAAATCTCACTTCTAATATTCCATTATTTTGTTTCACAATTCTTGATTATAACCAAGTATGTTGGCATGTTGCATGAACAGATTGGACTTCCTGCTTGTTTTTCATCAGAGGAAACACTAACAGATGATGTAGCCGCAGTCAGCAGATCAGGACGAAGTGTTCTTATGTCGATGTAGGGAACCAAAATGGTTGATGGGTTCGGATTGATCACAATTACATGGTGCAAGAATCTCCTTCTGCATGGTAACCGAGCCGAACCTTTTCGAACAGTTTGGCTCGATTTGAAAAATACCCAATCTTGAGATTTGGTTTGATATTTGAATAGTCGAATCGAACTTCAAGCCGCACCTTTTCGAACCAAATATCTCGAACTTTATCGAACCAAGACGTTTGTTCACAGCCAGTGTATAGTGGATCCCGTCAAATATGCAATATGTGTTAACACTATTTACATTCTTCAAAGACTGTGCGGAGTATATATTTACTCTGTATTTTTCATTATTTATCTATATTACTTTCTCCACTTCATAATAAATTGTGTTTAGCAAAATATTGTTTTCTATATTAAATTATATATTTTTCATAAATATAATATATTTTTGAATTTAATTTTTTATTTTTGACATTAATTTGTTTCCTTTGATTTTACATTCCAAATTTGATAACCACACTCTACTTTATTATTCTTATAGATGTTCATAGAGTAAAATAAAGGCTAAAATGAGAAAATGAAGTGTAACAATCAATGTTTAGATTGTAAAAATCAAAACCCTAATTCTTTTGGCTTTACAAATGATTTTGTTTTGAGTGTAATTACATATATTATTATGCAAGATATAAATCTTTTCTAACTCGTAATAGTTTTTTGTTTAATTAGATGATCAATTATTTTACAACCAATGAACTATTAATTTATGTCAAAGTTATGTTTAGGATAGTGTTGTTTTTTTTATTGAAATATTAAGAAATATTATATTGAAGATCGACGAACTTATATATGAAAAGGTAAAGTATAAAAGTAATAGAAATTAAGTAAAGTAAAAACATAAAAGGGGTAAAAGGTGAATTAGTCAATTCTTATGAATATCATACTATATTTAAACATAATATTGCCAAAAATTTTAAACATAATCTACACTATATTTAAACATAATATTGCCAAAAAACTAAAACTTAATCTACACTATATTTAAACATAATACTGCCAAATTTAAACGTAATATTGCCAAAAAAATTTGGAAACATAATTATGGTTGCTTGCCCAAAAATTATTGCCAAATATTTATGGAAATAACACAAAATATGCTAGCTATAAATTAATGCATGTGTCTACTTCATATAATTCTCTAAAATCAACATTAATCTTTGAAACTTGCTCGACGGGTACGTAAATTCTCCTTGCTTTGGTTAATTCATACTCGTATAATTTAAGTAAAATTATCAATGAATATCTCAAGTTGAATGTGTCTTCTTTTTAGTTGAATGGACTTTTTGTTATACAATTGTAAGAATTATATGAATTTGTTGCAGTTGAACTGAGCTTTAACTTGTTATTTATGTAATAAACACCGAAGCTTTATTGTTTGTTTTATTTACTCTTGATTGATTACCGAAAGTTTGATAGTTAGGTTTGTTGATCAATCGTGGTTCATTAGAAACTTTTTTTGTTCTTCTGAAAGTTAGTGATATAGGTGCATTAGAAACTTGGTTACTTATTTTCTCAAATTCAGAAAGGTTAATATAGAGCACGTGGTTGTTGTGTGTTCTCAAGTCATAGAAATTTGAAGATTTATATGTACTGGCTAGTGGCTACTGAGTAGTTGACATATGACATGAAGTTTTCTTATTCTGACTGAAACCTGGAACTATAGTCGATTTGACAGTCTCCTCCAGATCAAGTCATTCCTGTTTTAATTATATACGGATTAAAAATGAGGTAAGACCAACATATACATCACAAGGCATACAATAGCACAAAAACAGATGCCTTATTCACGACAAAAGAATTGAATTTCTCTTTGGCAATTTCTTCGCATCGGACAGTAGCCACCATGACCTTAAATAAATTTCAATAGTTTATTAATCACATAGCTCTTGGTAGTAATTTGACCCGAAAAAATATTCCAACTCCAACCTTATGGGCAGGTAAGTCCAGGTCTTTGTTCTCCTTTATAATTTTCCATATATGTTGGGCACTGAAGGCAAATTCTGAAGCAGGCACTACTGCCCGCCTGTCTCCGGCAAGTCCCTCGGGTGCAATCGAATGATAGAAACGCTGTCTGAGATCAGCCACCTTCACCATCAAATAACTATAGAAGGTTCCATCCCCACACACTGAGCCACCCAAATACCTTTTGTAGTTTGAAACCTAAACTGAAAAAGATCCAGATAATAATATCTATCAAGTTACACCAGAATAGTATAAGGAGAAGATTATGGACAATAATCATGTTCAAGTATACTCACCTCCCTTTTAAAGCATCCATCTCTCTGAAGTTTGTTTGAAAGAGATAGTTTAGCAGCGTACTCTTTCCTATCAGCACCATACAATACTCGTATTAAAAGGGAGTATTTCTTTTTCTGCACTTGTTGTTCGCCCTTCCCCTCCAACAACCTCATTGATCTTCAAACAATCTTCAGAGAGATGGATGCTTTAAAAGGGAGGTGAGTATACTTGAACATGATTATTATCCATAATCTTCACCTTCTACTCTTCTGGTGTAACTTGATAGATATTATTATCTGGATAGTTTAGGTTTCAAACCACAAAAGGTATTTGGATGGCTCAGTGTGTGGGGATGGAACCTTCTATAGTTATTTAATGGTGAAGGTGGCTGATCTCAGACAGCGTTTCTATCATTCGATTGCACCCGAGGGACTTGCCGGAGACAGGCGGGCAGTAGTGCCTGCTTCAGAATTTGCCTTCAGTGCCCAACAGATATGGAAAATTATAAAGGAGAACAAAGACCTGGACTTACCTGCGTATAAGGTTGGAGTTGGAAAAATTTTTCGGGTCAAATTACTACCAAGAGCTATGTGATTAATAAACTGTTGAAATTTATTTAAGGTCATGATGGCTACTGTCCGATGCGAAGAAATTGCCAAAGAGAAATTCAATTCTTTTGTCGTGAATAAGTATCTGTTATTGTGCTATTGTATGCCTTGTGATGTATATGTTGGTCTTACCTCATTTTTAATTCGTATATAATTAAAACAGGAATGGCTTGATCTGGAGGAGACTGTCAAATCGACTTTAGTTCCAGGAGACTGTCAAATCGACTCTATCCGAGTAAGTAAACTTCATGTCATTGTGATTATCTTTTTGTAATGACGTAAATTTCACTACACTATATCTTAGTTATCAATAGTTTTGGCAGTATGCAAGAATAGCAGTATATATATGGAAACGTATATCTCTAATTCTGCCACAATCTCCTTGTGCAATGTACCTAACTTGTTCAATTATACCATTGGCTTGCTGACATAATTATGGGTCCTTTGCCCAAAAATTATGCCAAACATTTATGGAAATAATGCAAAATATGCTAAATATAAATTAATGCATGTGTCTTCTTTATATAATTCTCTAAAATTAACTGTGTGTAGCATTCAAAATTACGTAATCTTTGAAACTTGCTCGATGGCAGGGCTGGCCCTTACCCATGGCGTGGGAGCACGACCGCACTAGGCCCCTGTTTTAGAGGGCCCCAAATTTTATAGAAAATTATAGGGTTAATGGCATGAAAGATCACTCAAAGATACTAATATTTCCTAGTCGATCACCCTATTATTAAATGGACCACCTTCGATCACTGAACTGCATTTTTTTGGGCAAACTTGGTCACTGGGCCGTTTTGAAAGATTTTGGGTGCATTTTGTAAGTTTTTAGCAAGGGTAATTTTGTCCGTTCATATTTATAGACATTTAATCATCGTTTTTTAAACTTTTTTTTTATTTATTTTTTTTTTTTTAATTTTTTTTTTCAGTTTTTTTTTTAAATTTTTTTTTAAAAAAAATTTTGGTTTTTTTTTGAGTTTTTTTTAAAATTTTAATTTTTAAAAATTTAAAAAAAGTTCAAAAAAATAAAATAAAAAGAAAAAGAAAAATAAAAAAAAATTTAAAAAAATTTAAAAAAAATTTTAAAAAAAAATAAAAAAAAATTTAAAAAAAATTTAAAAAAATTTAAATAAAAAATTAGAAAAAAGTTTAAAAAACGAGGATTAAATGTCTATAAATATGAACGGACAAAATTACCCTTGCTAAAAACTTACAAAATGCACCCAAAATCTTTCAAAACGGCCCAGTGACCAAGTTTGCCCAAAAAAATGCAGTTCAGTGATCGAAGGTGGTCCATTTAATAATAGGGTGATCGACTAGGAAATATTAGTATCTTTGAGTGATCTTTCATGCCATTAACCCAAAATTATATATATATTATTAAAAGTGATGAACTATATCGATATAAAATCATTATATTAAAATTTCTACAAATTTCTTAAGAAACATACAAAAAGTTTCCATATTTGAAATTATGAAAACGAAATTTTGTATTTCGAAATTTACTTTTTTCGTAGAATAAGTTCAACTTTTCGACTTTTTTTAGACATATATGAATTAAAGCTATTTATTTAAAAAGAGTTTATATAATGATTAAAATAATTTCCTTTTGAGTTACTTGAGAAATGAAACCCTCACATGCCATTCCCCTCCCTAATTCCCATTTTTTTTAATATATCTTCCCACTAATGTTACTCTGAAGAAAAAGTCATTGACTTAACAAGTTACCATACTATACCTTTCGATTTAAAAGTTTTCAGTTTACTTTAATATATAGTAGTCCTATTATTTATTAGAATGACTTATAGTAAAATTGTGCAAATATAGATAAATTTAACTAATTGAATTTTGTATATTTTATTCATGGGCATAATGTGTAATTGTATGTCTTGATCTGATAATTAGTTTTTGAACATTGAAATAAGTTAATTTATTTTTATAATTGAATCAATTTAGTTTTGATTAATCAACTGATTAATAGAATTTCCTTTGATTTGTAAAGGATGTTTAGATTTTTTGTGTCAAAAGAGAGATTCATGTCTACTAGTAGTGAGATTATATCTTCAAATGGGATACTTTTAAGAGTAGATGTTGAGCCACCAGTTCAAAAAGTAACTTTTAAGAAAGGAAGCTATTTGGAGTTCGATCCTTGCAAAAGAACTCAAATTCTTCATCCAAATAATCAAAGATGAAGTAAGAAGAGTTTACCTTACAAAAGGTCCCACCAGACCGAAGTTAGGTAACTAGCCAACTAAACTTAATGGTGGTAAAAATCGTCCCTTTGTGAAATCTTGGTATGATGAGTTTGATTGGCTAGAGCATAGTGTAGAAAGTAATGTTGTATATTTTTTCTATTGCTACTTGTTTTATAACGATTTTACAAGATCTTCATTTATGAAAAAAGGCTTTCAATATTTGAATCAAAAGCAAAAGTTAGATTCACATGTCTGTAACAAAATCTAATAGTGATCACAACAAGTGTGTGAATTAATATGATGAGGATTTTAGAAGAAAAAATTCAGAATATTGAGATGCTTACACAACATATTATATGAAAGAAGAACAAAATTATCTTGTTCTACTAAAAGCATTCATTGAAGCTGTCAAATCTCTTGTTAAGAGTGGGTGGGCCTTTAGAACACATAATGAATGAGAGAATTATGCATATAATAGTCATTTTCTTGAATTTGTAGAAGTCTTGGTGAGAAATAGTAATAAAATAGTTGATGCAATAACAAGTAGTGGGGAGATCGTAAGATGACTTCTCGTATTATTCAAAACCAACTTCATAATTGGTGAAGATTTTAATTTAATGAATTCATAAGAGACTCATAAAGTAAATTTGGATGTTATGTTATACAATGTTTAAGCCAGTAAATTTATAATTGAAAAGTTGATAATCTTGTTCACAGAAATTAGTTTTGACAATATTTATTTTGCTAAGATCTTAGATAAATTATTAGAAGGGTGAAATTTGGATGAAGTAAAGCAGGAGAAAAGATTAGTTCAGATTAAAAGGAAATGTCAAATGAATTTGAAAAATCTCTTCTGACAAGATTTATATTGTATTTTCGTAAAATGACATAGGAGTACTATATTTAAGTACCGTATATAACATTTGCATTATTATTATAAGTCCCGCAAAACATAAATCAAGCAATGAAAAATAGCTTATTGGTTAGTTCATGACTCATGAGTACATATATATTTTCTCAATAGTAAATTTTATATTTCAATTTTATATTTTCATTATGTTAATAATGTCAATGTACTCGTCAATGTCAATTTTTATTTAAAAATTTGTGAAAATATTAACATGAAACATATACTTTGACCAAATAAAAATAATCTGGACATCAAAATGTGCTACCTTTGGTAAAATATATATTATATATCTAACAATATTTGATATTCTGTACCTATTAGTAAACAAATTTGTTAGGAGTTAACATTTTACCTCCACTATTCCTAAAATGAACGTTCTCACCCTTGCCAAATATATGACTTTGAATATTTTCAGAGCAAGATTTAGTACCAACGAAAATTATTAACTTTATTTGGTCTAGGTTAATTAATTTAATATATTGAACTTCAATAGTAAAGACTCAAGAATTTGCTATAAATATAGATACACTAATCTATTATGTACCATTCAAATAGAGTATATTTTTCAATTATAGAAATTTTCACAAGAGTTAGAGATCCACAAAAATGAAGACTATCTGAGTTCTCCTAATTTTTACCTTACTTTTTTGCATAGGTTTTTATTTATCTCTCTAAAACCTAACCATTCACTAAATTCATTGTCAAAGTATTAAGTCATATAAATGTCTTCTATATATCATATGTTATCCATGAGTGCACTTAATTCAATATGACTAGAAAGTCCATTTTATATGTTATATAAATGTAATATATATCATATGTTAATATATTTGTTATGTGATTGATCATTATAAATGGAAACAATTGTCGATTTGGTCTTAAATAGTGGGACGAAGTTGCACTTTGACCTCAGATAGTTATATTTTTGCAGATTAGTCCATGAAAGTGTGTTGCGATATAGTCCCCAACAATGACAATTGTTGCACATTAGTCCCTATTTTCTTTGAAAATCGTACTGCAACATTTGTTATTTTCGGGTCCTATATCACAACGCTTATGCCATTTTCAAGTACTAATCTGTAAAGTTTTAGCTATCTGACTCTAAAGTACAATTGCGACCCACCAGACCGAATCTGCCATTACCTCATTACCCAAACTTGCTGGCGAATTGTAGAAAGGGAGTAGATGATAGTGCTGAAAACAATGGAAAGTGTTGGGAATGGTGCATAGGTGATTCAGACAACAGAGGTCAATGCATAACTCGAGGATCTCGTTCAATTTGTCATTGCAGATGTTAGAACTGATTTTATTAAATATGGATTTATAAATTATCCATGTTAGGTTCAGAATAAACATTTAAACAATAATTATGTAACACATTAATTATTGGTTACTAATATTATATCTTATGCCAACATAAAATATATTGATGTTTGTGGACTCATGTTTTTCTTAATTTATATACAAATAAAAGAACGATAACTAAAAAACGAAAGAGTATAAATAATACTTTCTCCGTCCCTAAAAGATTGTCACATTTTGACTTTTAGTGGTCAACAAAACACGATTTAAAACATAAATATCTATTATTCTACATGCGATAAGATTATAAAAAGTTAATACTTCAAAAATATATATTGAGACGAATCTAACAAGGTCCCACAAGACTATATTATTTCTTATCGTTTAATGGGAATTCATGATCAAATTTTGTAATGTTTAACTAACAAAAGTCAAAATGTGACAATCTTTTAAGGCCGGAGGGAGTACTAACTTACAAGGGCATGTATATGGTGCTTACATATTTTTGTTCTTAAGGTCCTAACAAATTAAATAATGACACGTCATCCAATATTCAACATTTAATCGAACCAATGTTGGGTTTGGAATTGAATGAGATATATAGATGGAATGAAATGAAAGTTATGAATGAAATACGGATAAGTAGATTCGAGTAAAATTTCAACTCTTATTCTAATACTTATGATATGGTCATGACTAGGCTTGTAATCGAGCCGAATCAAGCCAAACAGTTGAATATTTGAGTTTGGCTTGATTTTATTTTGACCTAAGGTTTGATTTGGCTTGATTTGGTCAAATATCTAAAAAATTAGGTTGGCTAGAGGTTTGAAGGAAATTTTAACAAGATATTTGGTTTGATTTGGCTTGATTCGAGCCAAACCGTTTGAAAAGGTGCGGCTCGATAATTAAATAGACAATAATTTTAAAGAGTTTAATTTATCTATAAATTAATAATTTATTAATTTAAAGAGTTTTTGAATGAGATGAAGAGTTTTTGCATAAATATATGTAGAGTTTAATGACATGAAGAGTTTAATGATATTACTACTATCATTGAGAACAATGTTGATGATAAAGATGAAGATGATACCTTGTCTTCGGAACCTTTACCAGAAAGGAAGTACTTTTGGCGTCTAGAACTCTTCAGAAATTTATGTTACAATTCGAATACACAACACCGAAACTAATGGATGCAATAAGAAAAATTAGAGATCAACTCCAATATGATTTGAACTTTAAGAAAAAACAAACTACTACAGAGTCATATTTTAAATAAACTGTAACTATATTATTTCAATTCTAATGATTATTAATTTATAATTTTCGTGGGACCTTATATTATAAAGGAATTTTTTAAAAAAGTATTATTTTATTATTTTATCGATTTCGCTGCGAAAAAAAAGTGGAGTTCAATTAGAATCCCACAAAGGTGAAGATGAAACAATTATTTCCTCAAATTCACAATTTAAGTTATTTTTTATTTTGCGTGTCCAACTTTAACCATCAGTTATTTATTACTCCATTATCTATTTCACATTACAAGTTTTTAAGACATGTGCACAAATATTATGAAAAATATTGAAATTACTATTACATCCTCAACTGCTGTCTTAATCTCTTTGCTCTTTCTTGTATAGTTTTCATGTTCCCATTAAACCATAAAAACAAAAATTCATGTGGTCTTCCATTCAATGGTAAGACCAAAGTTGATATTAAAAAGCAATAATAATGATAAAATCACCAGATTATGTAATCCAACGATAATGAAATTTTGTTTGATTTATTTTTATCTTTATTATTAGCCCCAAGGCCCAAATTATGTAATTTAAAATGTCAAATCTTTAAAATTGTAACCAAATAATTACTCACAGCAAAACAAGTGAAGTAACAAAATTTAAGAAAAGAAATTGTAACATATATAGAAAGAACATGTGACAAATAAAGATTGTTTTGTTTAATTTGTCTCGAATTTGTTATGAAGCAAAGAAGAAGATATTTGAAATAATTAAAGTAACAAATAGAGAAAAGGGAAATGGATTGGGATTAGCAGTGACCTTTCACGATAAAATTGCTGAACTATTATACACATACTAAAACAGTAGAACTTTTCAGTATTGAAAGACGTTTATGCCCCCTATTTAGAAGTATAGTAACTGAGGAAGTTAATTCAATGGCAAAATAGTAATTGCACACCCTACAAAAACTGTTCTGGTGTGTGTATAGTGGATCCCGTAAAATTGGAAACTAGAGATAAGTTTGCCTTGAAATACACAAAACAACTTGCATTGTGAAAAACATTAGAATGTTCAGGACGTCTAACGTTATGGAACGGAGGGACTATTCTTTAGTCCAAAAAATATATGATTAATATCGATAAATTTATATTCAAGGGTATTTTTATAAAAGTTAAATTTTATAATTTTTTATAATAAAGCTAATTAGTTATTTCTAATCAAAGTTGAACACAAAAAATAAAAGACATATATTTTGAATTAGTTATTTCTAATGGACAAATTCTGTGAGATTATTAACCTAAAAGGAGCAGGCACTATTATCCGAGTTGTATTTAGGTGCTAACACCATATATATAGTTGTCACCATAATACTATAGTTAACAAGTTGATTAACTTGCCATTGGGTTAACAATTTTAAAATGTCAAAAAATTTAAGAATTTTAGAAATATGTGAAAACCAAAAGTTTATGTGCCAATTTTGAATCCAGGTGCCTATTTAGGATTAAAAGATCATCAAATATCTATTTAGGAAGGTTCTCATAGTTCAGGTGCGCAGATGAAAAAAAAACCTATACTTTTTTACATTACTTTTTGTAGTTCTTAATAAAATTAATGGCATAAATATGAACGTTATTATTTCCTCATGTGTGGGAACTTTTTACATTACATTTTGTACTTCTTAATAAAATTATGGCAAATGACTTTTGGCATCACTTACGTTTGGGGAAAAAAAGCCAGTTAAATCACTAAAGTTTAAAAGACGTCAGTAAGATCACAATGTTTAAAAAGTCAGTCATTCGGGTCACTCCATCAGATTTTTGAAGGATATTTCTGTTCAAACACATTTTCTTACTCTCATAAGCACCTAATTTAACTCTTATTAACACACTAAGCACAATCCTGAGATTACAATTTTTTCGCCTTCTTTTTCGATTTTTTCTCGATTTCTTTTTCGATTTTTCTCGATTTTTTCTCGATTTCTTTTTCGATTTCTTTTTCGATTTTTTCGATTTCTTTTTTTGCTTCTTTTTTGATTATTCTCGATTTTTTCGGTTTTTTAATATCTTTTTCGATTTTTTTTCTCGATTTCTTTTTTGACTTCTTATCGAAAAAAAATCAAAAAATTGATAAAGAAATCAAAAAAGAATTCAAAAATGAAATCGAAAAAAGATATCAAAAAATTAATCGAGCAAAAAAAAACAAATACAAAAAACAAAACAAAACAAAAAACGAGAAAAAATCGAGAATGAAATCGAAAAAATTGAAAAAGAAATAAAAAAAATTGAGAAAAGAAATCGAGAAAAAATCAAAAAAGAAATCGAAAAAAAATATCAAAAAACAAATTCAAAAAATTTTAATCTCAGAATTGGGGTCAATGTGTTAATAAGAGTTAAATTGGGTACTTATGGGAGGAAAAAAATATGTTTGGACAGAAATACGCTTCAAAAATGTGATGGAGTGACCCGAATGATTGACTTTTTAAACATTAGTGATCTAACTGGCCTTTTTTCAAACATGAGTGATCTAACTAACTTTTTTTTTTCAAATGTGAGTGATGTCAGAAGTCATTTGTCCAAAAATTAATGGCATAAATTTTGCTAGGATGCTTTCCACATAATAGAAGCCTTTCTATCCACTATTGCTCACTTCTCATGCATGTGATCTACCTTTTGTACGATGAACAGTTTGCTTGCAAAAGCAGTAAAGTTTGAAAAGGAGTGATAAGATTAACAGGAATGTACGATTGTTTGCTTGCCGAAGCAGTAAAGTTTGAAAACGAGTGATAAGACTAAAAGGAATGTACTATGGTTTGCTTGCCAAAGCACTAAACTTTGAAAACGAGTGATAAGACTAAAAGGAATGTACGATTGTTTGCTTGCCAAAGCACTAAACTTTGAAAACGAGTGACAAGACTAAAAGGAATGTACCATTGTTTGCTTGCCAAAGCACTAAACTTTGCAAAGGAGTGATAAGACTAAAAGTAAGGTACGATTATACAGTGCATGCACCAAGTGTTTTAATGGCCCCTTTAATAGTGAGATTAGAAAAGCGAAAAAAAAGTGGAGTTCAATTAGAATCTCACAAAGGTGAAGATGAAACGACTATTTCTTCAAATACAAAATTTATGTTATTTTTAATTTTTCTTGTCCAACTTTTAACCATCAATTACTTATTACTCCATCTATTTCACATTACAAATTTTTTAAAATCTGTATACAAATATTAAGGAAAATATTGAAATTGGTACTATATTACTTAACTGTTGGCTTAATCTCTTGGTTATCTCTTGTATAGTTTTCATGTTCCCATAAAACCATACAAACAAAAACTCATATGGCTTTTCATGCAATGGTAAGACCATAATTGATATTAAAAAGCAATAATAATGATAAAACCACCAGATTATGTAATCTAACAATAATGAAATTTTGTTTGATTTATTTTGAACTTTATTGTTTGCCCCAAAGGTACAAATCATGTAATTCAAAATGTCAAATCCCTCAAATTATAACCAAATAATTATTCACATCCAAACAAGTAAAGTAACAAAATTTGATAAAAGGATTTGTAATATAGAAAGAAAATGTGGCAAATAAAGATTGTTTCGTTTAATTTGTGTGGAATTTGTGATGAAGCAAAAAAGAAGATACTTGAAATAATTAGAGTAATAAATAGAGGAAAGGGAAATGGATTGGGATTAGCAGTGACCTTTTCAGGGTAAAATTGTTGAACTGTTACATTCACACCAAAACAGTAGTACTTTTCATTGTTAAAAGACATTTGTGCCCTCCAATTTAGAAGTATAGTAACTGAGGAAGTTAATTCAAGGGCAAAATAGTAATTACATACCCGACAAAGACTGTTCTGGTGTGTGTATATTGGATTCCATCAAAAATCTGTAAAAAAAATAAAAAAGGAAATTAAAAAAATTTGTAATATCAGGATTGAAACATGAGTGATCTAACTAGCTTTTTTTCTTTTTCAAACGTGAGTGATATCAGAAGTCATTTGCCCTAATGTTTATGCATGTTCCCAATAACAATATTGCCTCATCCACAGGCATCTCAATGTGTTCTTGAAACTCCTTAAACTATTGATCCTATTTCCATTATTTTCACGATTCGAAAGTACACGGTTCACATTTGCTCATGAGATCTAATGCATATTTCATGTGTTCGGTATTATTTTTACAACAAAGTAATACATATTTTGTATCTTGTCTATGGGGAGAACACCATACTCGTGCTCTTCATTCTATCAGTACCATTTAGTACTAATCTATCATGGAAAACATCAACAAATCCATAAGCATCGGTTCCTGGGGGACACTCCAACGCTGCTTCCAGGACTCGATGGTGAACACCATGGGAGTCAATTGAATGCCCACCTTTGTGATCATGACCGGCTATGCACGCCTTTACGCAAACATACCTGTGTATTACATCCATAACTTCATCGAAGTTCCACAGCAGAGCTGCTTTTGAAGATGCACCAGGGTCAAGAGGAATGTGGCAACATACAACCACTTTTTGGTTTGACTTCGTTGCATCCACAAGGACGTGATCCAACCATTCTAACTGTGCTTTACCAACTGCACCATTAAACATGAGAAATCGTCGTTCCAGTTCTACCAGTCCATTTGGGCTATTCTTATCAGTATTGGGGTTCTTCTCATTGAGTAAATTGATGGCGTCTAATGAATTTGGATGGTCCCTTGGCCATCCAATGGCACTAATATCATAGGCATCAAGCACAACAAATCTATACTCCGGAATGGGAGAAAAATCATAGTAGGCAAGATTGTTGCATCCTGGAATCTTCAACAACGGAAGCAACTTCTCCCGAGGTAAATTGTAAAGGCAGTGATTTCCAATCATGTGATACACATGACCATCAAATGCATTAAATTCATCAACAATTTTGGATACTGCAGTTAAGGATTGATCCTTTGGACAAAAGCCATCTACAATATCCCCAAAATTTACTGCGAATGTAGGTTTTTCACGGTTCCATTTCTGGATAGCCCTCTGTAAAACATGAAAACTATGTCTATAATACCGAGGGGTACCAAGAAAAGATTTCCCATCAGGAATATCGGCATATTGCACATCAGAAATTACTCCGAATGAAAAAAGAGGTTGCTTCCCATGTCCATTGAAAATCCCTGGAATTGAACCCATCACACAGATCCTGTAATGGTGTTAATCAAATACTTCATTACACAAATATGCCCTGAGGAAAATTCAAGACAATCTCAAGGTTCAACACCAAATTTAACAAGAACGCTGGCAATAAACATGGAAAAGATCACGTGTCAAGGAGGTAAAATAATTGTATAATCTCTGTTATAACATTTTTATTACATTTCTCAAGTAGATACGAGAAATTGTAATTAACTGACCAGGCATACATTCACAGGACAGACCACTGACGAAATCTTGAGGGTTCAGAGAAAGCAAGAAGATGGAGAGAAATAGATGCCATCAAAGGACAGTATTTTCGGTGTACTTTACTATTAACATGATAATTTCTCAGGTAGATATGAAAAAATCATAATTCAACTTTTGTATATGTGGAATAACATGGGTGAAAAATATCAAAAGACAGCATTTTCAACCTACTTTACTACTAACATAATAACTTGATCTAAATCGAAGATGGGCGTGTCAACTAAGGCTGCGATTTGTTAATTCGATAAATTAACTAAAATTTAGTAGAACATTTTGCTCTAATCAATTCTAAGCAAAATTTACAATCCAGACATAATCCAAATATCATTGAAGTGAAAGATAACCACAAAGAACTAATCAAATTTGAGTACAATTTATCGAAGTATAACTTTCACATTATTCCCAAATTTCAGTAAGCTAAAATAATATTCATCCTCAATCATGAACATCTTCATAAAATGACCCAACACATTCAAAGAGCTTTAATTTTTAATTAGATTTTCTTATCAATGCAGCAAACCCAGAAATTAAATTTTATACTCAATTGTTTTTAGGTGTGGTGTATGATATTTGGTGAAAAATACATCAAATGCTAGTATTTCGATTGTACTTTATTATTAACATTATGATTTTGATTGAAATTGAAGTTATAAATGTCAATTAATGCTACAGAGTTTATTAATTTTGACAATTAAAAAATGAAACTGGACAATCTTTCTGGGACAAAGGAATTATACCTGCCGATTTGAAGTTGATTGTAACTATGATTTCCTGCCGGAATTAAGAAGATGACTCAAAACGACGTCGGTTTTGTGTTGAAGTGAATGGTCTTAAAAGACTATGAAATGATAAACTTATGTTGGACTAACTTGTCTTTAATTCCTTTCTAGATTAATGATATGGCTTAATTATCAAAAAAAAAAAAACTTGTCTGTAATTACTAGAAAAGGGAGAATTTTTGTTAAATAATGTTGTTAGGTAAAAATATTTGAAAAATAACACTCGCCAAATTTATGGAGATAGGCTAAATACGATACGTTTGATCCTTTTTTAATCTTCATCACCCCATAAATTCTTTTAGTTAAATTGTCACCATCCTCTGTGAAATGTCAAATTTGCCACTCCTTTCTTCTTCACCAACCATCCCTTTTCTTCCTCACCAAGCACTACCACCCGGTGCATTTGAAATTTGATATAGTAAATTTTTTAAAATATGTTACCTTGTATAGTTATGTATGTTGAATTTTGTTTTCATATTTAATGCTTAGCATGTGCCCTTATATCCAAGGCTTCTAGCCTAGGGGTACTGGACTCGAGCATCTTTCCAAGAGGTCTTGGATTCGAATCACGCAGAGGAGTAGTGGCTGCCTTTGCAGCATTTTCGGGGCTGCTTATGCATCATTTCAGCACCCACTCTGTGGGATTTCAGGCGTTTCGGCAATTTCCAGCACCCACACCCTCCTTGTTAGTGGTGGTTGTTGTGATTTGAAGAAGAAAGTGAGGAATAAAATGACTTGGTGAGGGTATGTGATGTTGGTGATTTTGTGATTTGAAATGGGGTTAATAGAGTTGGTGTAAAAGGTTGGTGGTGGTGGTTGAAGGTTGGCAAAGAAGAAAAGGGATACTTGGTGAAGAAGAAAGGACATGCATATTAGATTTTTCACATGGGAGGCATGATAGTTTAACGAAGAAAATTTAAGTGGTTGTGGAGATTAAAAAGAGGATCAAGTATGTGGTATTTAACCAAAATTCTCAACTTTATGGGTGTCACTGCCTTGATCCACTTGGCTACATCAGATCCGGCATGATTTAGTTCTCCTGCAGATTCAAGACAGAACGACTTTTGTCGAAGTGTGTTACTTAGCAAAAATTCTCCTCGAAAAGGTATATTCTCTTTAGATTCATTGGTTGATTAAGAAAAAACTAAATGTTTGCATACAGTTCCGCTTGTGCGAACTGATTTACTATTTCATAATATGATTTTTAATTAATGAATAAATATAACATTTCTATTAAATATTATTAAATTGATCTTAATTATGTTGAATTTGATTTGTAAAATAATATATAATTTTTGCAAAGGCATTTTCTAAAAGTAAAAATAAAATATATTTTATATAATATTTAGAGTGAGTTATCGTACACAATGTTTGTAAGTAAATAAATAATTTTATTATCGCTCTCCTGTTTTGTAAGAGAATATAGGGTTTCAAATGGCTTCAAAATAACTTTTAACTTTCCCTTTCCTTAATTATATAATGCAAAGATAAAGTCCACAAGGCATAGCTCAAATGGTAAGGGGCTTTACTATAAGAGTGTGCTTCTCCACAAGTGTGTGGGTTCGATCGGCGGCAGGTGCATGAGTAAGTCTGCATTTGTTCAAGGGAGGATCTGCTTGTGGTTGGTTACCCAGCCTACTCTGGGCACTCTTGAGGTGGAGCACCGAGCCGCTAGAGGCACATCTCGGATTCACCTCCTCTGTTGGGCGATGGGCTAGCCAAGCGGGGGCTCCTTAAATGAGCGTATCATTTATATTGTAAAGATAAAGATACCACCTACAACTGAAACATGTTACTTCCTTCATTTTTTTTAACATATTGTTTAGCAATAACTTACTTTATTAAGGATATGAAACAAAATACAATTTTACCCTTATTTAATGGGAGCTAATATAACTATGTGAACTCAAATTCAATGTCTTGAATTATAAACTTTTGTTCAAATAATATATTGAGTGTTAAAATTGACATTAGTTATGCTTTAAAACTCACAAGTTTTGTGTTGGGATATCAATAAATACTTAATTAAGGATAAACTAAAAACATACTTCAAAAAAATACATTGAAATATTGGATAATGTGATATAAAATACTTTAAGAAAAACGGAGGAAATAGTAATTTGTGACACTTATTTTATTCATATTATCATGGTGATAAGTAGATTAAAATTATATCAACTATCATAACAAATACTAACTCCGATTTAAAATTATTGGTTGTCTAGAGAATAATTAATTTTTCATAATTATTATTTGTTTAATAAATATATTTTTGGACTCATTTTTGCTTTAGAAATTACTTTTACCTTTGAAAATAATCATCTACATTATATGAAATATTATTCTAACTATTGTTGATCCCTAATAAAATATATATATATATTTTTTGCTAAAGATCATATGTTGAGAAAAGAGGGAGTTATGAAAAATAGGCTAATGGCACAATCGATTGTACATTTACATATCGTTTATTATTCTATCACTAATATTTCATTTGTCATTTTTTATCATTCATGTTTCAATATCATGTCTCATATATTTTTTGGGTTAAATTTTCCATTAACCTAGTATTATAGTGGAATGACCATGTCAGGGAAATGCAAAATTATAAGATGTCAAATATTTCCGCAACATAAAATTAATCATATTGCAGGATTAAAACTAAAGGTTTTCAATCTTATATTACCGGACTGTTTTACCGTCTTATTATGCAAGCACATGCCACTAATAATACCAACTTAACAGATAATTTGACCTCAAAATAAACTAAAACATGTGAAACATGAGTGATCAAAAATCAAAATGAAACATGGGTGATTGTGAAACACTATGACTAATTGTGCCTTCAACCTAGGGCTATGAGCGAACGTAAAAAGTTCGACTTGGTTCGCATTATTCGACTGGAAAATGTTCGATTCGCTGCTCGGTGCGCATGTGCGAACTCAAACCCAAACGTCGAAATTGAGGGCTCGACCGATCGAACCGCACGGTGCGAAATAGTGCGGTTCGATCGATCACTATAAAATCTGATAAAATATAGTAATATTTATATATATATTATAATTAGGAAGTTAAAAAAAGTTTATATCTTTTATTTCTAATAAAACTCCTAAATAACATTTTTTTTTTTAAAAAAAAAGAGGTTAAAAAAACGGTGCGGACCGAAGGTTTGCGCACGGTGCACACTATTTATGCAAATCGAGTCGAACTATATTCTCAAAAAAGACCTGCGAACTCAAACTTAAACTATAAATATTTCGTCCGCATGGTGCGGACCGAACTTCGCACCTATCAAGGTTTGGTATAGTTCGGTCCGTTTACAGCCCTACTTCAACCCTATAAATGATAATAGTAATAATTATAATAGGACTTTTTTCATATAGACACCTGAACTAAAGAAATTATTTCAAATTGGCACTTAATGTATTTTTTTTACCAAATAGTGGACCCTAAAAATGGTACATGAACATTTATTTTTCACATTTTTCTAAATTTCTCAAGTTTTCTAACATTTAAAAAATACTTGACCCATGGGCAAGTTAATCCTATTTGTTGGAGTGAAAATTTGGAGAAAAGTTCAGATATCACTTTAAAAAAATTAATTTAAGTGTCAATAAAAGAGACAAAGTTCAGGTGTCAGTTTGAAAACAGTTCTTCTTTATTTGTAACTTCCATTTTATAGTAGAAATCACCTGAAAATCAATTCATCAACGGGAATGCCACCTCAAGTGTCCAACTTAAAATACAGAGTATAAGAAATGGTATGAAATGGGTGAGCTTCACAAAAAAAAAATGACGAAGGTTCTATAGCATATTTCAGGGAACCTGAAAATATTCCATAGCATATTCCAGGGAACCTAAGAATATCTCATAGCATATTTGCATCTTCTCATTTCCCTCCATAATGAGAAACAACTTTTTTCTACAAGTTACCAAATTCATCTTGCCATTAAAGCACCAAAATGAAAATCCAAACAACACTTCCAAGTTGAAGATTTATGCCGATTAAGACCATTAAAGCACCAAAAACAACATATAAGCAACAAAATGAAAGAGATTCGAACAATTCCATCCAATTGCATACTGAGTCCGACCGTATTTACCGATGTGTCATTTTTAAGGTCCAGGTGCCTGTGTGATAAAACAAAAATACTTTCACTGCCAATTTGAAATGATTTTATTAGCTCAGGTGCCTATACGAAAAAAGCCTTATCATAGTATATGAAAGACTTTGTTTTTTGAAAATATTATCGAAGCCATTAGTACGGTGAAAAAGATATAGGTAATTTATTCTGCCTATTATATTGTTTAACTATTAGTGCATTAAAATTGTATATTGATGTTTTGTAGATACAAATGTTACCAGTGATCAAGTAAGAACAATTTTATTCAACAAAAAAAGCGTGTAAATGAAATGCATGCAACAATAACACAAGCCGATCAAATCTTCGAGTTATTGCATATTTATTTCAAGATCAAGCCTTCAAGATCCTCAAACATTAAGATAAGAAATCAATCAAGAAGATCAAGGAACTCACCGAACAAGATGTTCTATTACATCTTAGCATGCATTATTACATACACGATCGCCACCTAAAATAAAATCTAACACGCCATTATTACATACAGAATTACAAACAAAATCACGAGGCATTTCAACTATAAAATCGATGCAGATGGATGCCATTAACAATTAATCTCTATAGAACACACCACCGCATTGTATCATTTTTTATAGAAGACGATATTTCACTATATACACTCACACCAGACCAATGAATAGTACAATTTTGTGTCATCTCCTACGATGATCCCTAGTAAAAAATGGATGCCTCAAGGCTTCACTTGCTGTCAATCTATCTGAAGGATCAAACTTAAGAAGCCCTTGCAAGAGATTGATCAGATCCCCTGCCGAGTGGTCCACGTGTTGCATAATCAAGTTCTATAATCATAATTGGGTGAAGGAGAAGGATCAAACTTTAATCCAATTACAGTCGAATATCAATCCACAAAGCAACATTTGAACTGAATTAGTAAATACCTGAAGGCGAGGTAGCTTGTAGACAGCTCTAATACTATCTCTAGATGCGGCACCTTCAGGCCAGTCTAATCTATTTCTCCGAATATATTTATCTGCCTGCCGGCTGCAAAAGACAATTAAAAATAAATTATCAGACCATGCCAAACACTGTAATTCTACGATGCTTCTATAAGGATTCTCAAATGATAAAACTTACTCGGCCTTATTCAGCATGTGCTGAGGCAATGAACCAAGGACCCTCTCCATCATAGCAAGGTGTTCCAAGTCATCATGTGTTTGGAACAATGCGTCACCCTGGACGAATATAAACAAAAATAGATATAGATGCCTAGATAACATGACAACCTTTTAAAATCAAATTAGACTACATCCACACCACATACCGTGCATAGTTCCACAATTATACAGCCAATACTCCAAATATCACAAGGATAAGTCCAACCTAACCCTGCATGTAACTCAACACATTAAAATACATATTGCATTTCATCAATTCAAAGGAAGTGTTAGCTTGAAGCAATTTACTAACCTAGGATAACTTCTGGAGCACGGTAATGTCTTGTTGAGACGGTGTATGTTTGGTCCCGCTTATCACAAGTAGTGCTACCAAAATCTATCACCTTTATAGCATTAGATTTTGGAACTCTTTTAAAGTAGGAACTGTCTTTTAGTGACCTACTAGAACCCTAAAAACAGAAGAAGAAAAACTTGTCAGGTAAATCTACTAAAAGGAGCAAAGTGGAAGCGAGAGAGTATATATAGTAGTCTATACGAACATTTACCTTATATTCAGGAACTTTCACATATTCAGGAGATACAAGAAGGATATTCTCAGGCTTCAGATCAGTATGGATGAAGTGCAAATCGTGCATAACTGAAATTTTTTACACATCAAGCACAAATTGTCAGTTAAAACATATAAAAGGGGTTTGTTGATGAGTAACAATGTTATTATTCGAAGACAAGTACATATATAGGTTGAAGCATCTCAGATGTAGTATCGGAAAGCAAAGGAATCAGATTACTTTGTTATTAGTATAACTATGGTATATATAGACTAGAAAATGAACAGTACGAGTAATTACTACACACATGCAATACATTCCAACAGTTGTCTGCCAATCTCACGAACATGATCAATGGGAAATGGTCGATAATTGTTTTTCCGAAGAAAATCATATAAGCTTGGACCAAGCTTCTCACAGACCTGTTGAAACCATCCATATTCATCCAAAATTTTAATCCCCGGAATACTATTAAGTTGGGGAATTTAACCTCCAAATTAATCTAAGAACTTACAATACATATATGGTTACGATAGTCAAACCAATTCCGTATTTGCACACAACTGCAAGGAATAAAAAAGCTTAACCACTGACAAAAAGATACAGAACCTAAATGCCATCAGCATAATTACATATAACTAATACAGAAGCTACAGAAGCTAAGATACTTACCGATTGCCACCTATATCATGTTTACCAAGCTGTTGTAGCATGTCTATTTCTATCATGGCCGCTTCACGGTACTTGCTAACACCACGGACAATCTTTATGGCCACCATTTCGCCTCTCTTGCGATCCCAACACTCAAGTACCTGACCAAATGTTCCCTCACCCATCTTGCTGTGAATTTTATCTGTGTAGGGGCCAACAGAAGAGACAAGTCTTAGGTATGCTGATTTGCAAGCAGTAACACAAGAGAACGTGTTGTCAAGATAAACAACAGAAATCATGAGGTAAACATAATTGACATGAAGTAAAATCATTTTTATGATAGAAATAGGTCTTTACAGCGAGAAGTTAAATTTTCTCCAAGCTCAAACATATAATGCCCATCTTTATCATCTTCTCTCAATGGCGGGGAACCATTTCGAGCCACTTCCTTAACAAAATCAGAAACGGTATTGTCTGACGTTGCCTTCGAAGTTGCATAGCTTGTCAGAATTCCACTATCTTGCCCACATAAAAGTTCTAGCTGAGCCTACACACACGCATCCATTCATCTTCTCTTAATATATAAAGATTAAATTTGGTTTACCTCATTGAACCTTAAAATCCTCCAAGAACATTAAAAAAACTAATTTGCTCATCTGTAACCAAGAATAAAGATAATCCCATAACAAGAAACCCGCAACTACAATAAATAAATTCATAACAAGAACGACGGATAAATTCAAAGTACCTCAAGATCAGGCTTCAGCCATATATATAAACAACCTTACAAAACCTATACTAAATCATAGACCTAGACATCGTGTCCATGAGATCAAACACTTAAAAAACCATCAAGATCTAAAACTAGACAATCTTTTCGAGATGTACTATGCACTATTTAGCCAGATCCAATCAAATACGTAACTAATAATCAATTATTCGCAACACCTTCGATGAAAACGCAATCTTAGATTAAACCCAAATAAAATAAGAATACAATCGTAGATTAAAACAACCAATGAGCATAAACGCAAGTCAAAAATCATAAAATAAACACAAAAAACCAAATTCCCGATTAAATTCACAAGTGAATCAATAAAAAGTATAATCTTTGATTGAATCTAACATAACAAATAAACCCAAAACAGTCCAAAAATCAAATAAAAATCATACCGAAACAAATAAAAAAGCTACTGTATCTTTCATTGAATCTAACAAAACCCAAAGACGCAAAAGTCAAAAGATTAAATAGAAATAATAATCAAATAAAATACAGTATTTAATTTAATCCAACAAACCCCATAATCACAAAAGTTTAAATAACTAATAAATTAAATTATAATAAATCCAGATCCAATACCTTGGGGGTCTGAGGACCAACGTCCCAACCCAAACGACGTCGTTTTCGAGGATTAGTGTCCATAAAACTGCGTGGAAATTCAGTAATTCGCTCCATTTCCATATCTGCAAAACGAAAAATAAAGACTTTTGTTGTTTTGTTTTAGAGTTTTTCTAGAGAGAGAAACAAGGAGAAGAAGAATTTTGGTATTCTTTCGTAGAGAGAATGAGATGTGTGCGGCAGGCAATATGAGGTAACCTTTGTAGATGCGTAACGCTAGATCTGAACGTACACGTGTTAACATCGTCCACAACAGAAGCTTAACTAAATTCGCTTTATTCAATGTCACGATAGCTTTAAACCGACTTAAGTTTTCAATTGAACCCACTTTCCATAACATAGTTCTATTCATGATTTTATTCACTTTCTCTCCCTTCCACATCAACTCATCATCATGTATCCCACCATATAGTTACTTATCTCGTTATTTGTACATATGTTATTATTAAAATTATAATCTTTATAATAATTAATTTATATAATGTAATAAATAGAAATTGATTTATTTGTAATTAATTAATTAATTACAATAAAAATTAATATTTCATCCATCCATTTATCTTATAACCATTTATTTTTGCACAAAGTTTAAGAAAAATTCAAACTTCTCTCACAAATGTAGTTTTCCCTCCAACTTTTCTTACTTAATTAGGTAAAATGGATACTTAAAATGGAATTTCTATTTTTGGTATATGGGTCTTAGATAATGGGATGGAGGAAGTAATTAAATAAAATAAAAAAATTAACATTTTATTAAAACAACACACAATATTATTATCACTCGGTAAATCGAAACATACATAAATTATTGAAAATTTGAAAACAAACAATAAAAAGCACACACTAAAACATTGATAAGCTTGAAAAATAATTTTGTCAAATGGTTGTTCCAAACTTATTCCATATGTGCTCAAGGAAATCAGCCCTGAACTGAATATGTTGTGCCTTATCACGTCGTTCGGCTCTAGTATGAACATTTGATTTAGATCGGCCTTAGACGTGCACTTCAAATTGAGGTAACACTTCTGCTTGGACATTGAACGAGGAGCTAGACCAAGGTGCAACTCGAAAAGCTCGGCCGATTTGGCTCGAAAAGGTGCAACTCGAAGTTTGGCTCGGGTATCAAATATCAAGCCAAACGTTGGGATTGAGTATTTTTCAAACCGAGCCAAACCATTCGAAAAGGTTCGGCTCGGTCACCATATATGTATTTAGTGATAAAATCATTATCAACCTACATATATTCTCTTCTATGTACTTAGCTCATTCTTTCATCTCCGCTCTCCAGATCACTCCCCCCCTTTGACACTCTCTCATCTCTTCTCTTTTCTTTTCAAAAGTCGTTCCCCCACCCCGCTCACCCTCACGAGACATGGCATCGCACATCAGTTCTCCAAACCCCCTCTCTTCCCCCTCATCTCCTTAGTTCTCCAAACCACATTATCTTGTTAACTTCAATTACGATTTTAATTGTTATTTTTTCAATTTTTTTGTTCATATGAGGTTTTCGTTCTTGATTTTTCTTCCAATGGTTACTAAGCCAAACGTGTTCGGCTCGAACCTTCAAACTCAAGTCAAACGCCAATTAAGGTTTGACCAAGCCAATCTTGTTCGGCTCGAACTTTCAAAATCGTTAAAACCAAACTCAAATCTCCAAATATTCGACTCGATTGATCGATTACATGGCTACCCATGTCATTGCGTCAACCCTTAGTGATCTTCCATCTTCGGTTATTTTTTTTGCAATTGACACAGGACATGACTAATGGGTGCACTTAAATCCAAGCCTCTTGTGCTGGCAAGACACAAGAAGTTCCGGTTTTACCCTTCTATATAAGTGATAAAATGAGATATATTGTGTGACAAAAATAACACCAACCATTTATGTTGTGTACCATAATTACGATATATTGTGTTTGCAGGGCACAAGATATTGTTTTGAACATATCTTGTAAGGCTACATTGTTAGAAATCTGTACCCGTTGTAAGATTAATTAAAGCGTCCCAAAACTAATCTAACAACTAGATCCCGTTCAGGATGACGACCCACTAATCAGACTATAATAAACAGAAGAAATAACTTGCGGAAACAAGAAACGACACAAAGATTTTATACAGGTTCCCCCACAACGTGTAAGGTACGTCCTGTTGCTGCTGCAGATTCCACTAATAATCACCGGAAGAATTGTTACAAGGACTCCTGACCTATTCCTATATCTCTCGATTAGGTGTTCTTCTTATACAATGAAGAACCCTAATGACAAGCCTCACAAATCTCTCTCTAGACTCTTTGTTTATGATTCTCTATTTGAGCACACGATACAACAATGAGCTAGAGACCTATTTATAGGCTACAATGAGATACTAGGCCTAATGCTATTAGGAAATAACTTCTCCGTCAAGAAAAGACCTTTCTTTTCTTGCACTCCAATTATTTCCTAAAAGCCCGTCCGAAACCTACTTTTCGCCAGCTGCCATAATTCTGCTCCCATTGGCTCAGCTCAGCAAATATGGCTTCACAACTCAACAATCTCCCACTTGAAGACATATTTCATTATCCCGTCTTCACCATTAGTCTTGAATCTCTATCTGCAGCAGCTCCCCTTGAGTTCATCATCCCCGAACTCCCACTGAAGCCGAGACCGACTTCAATGTCCTTCTTACCGATCCCAGAACATCCTTGAATGTCACCAACTTGGCTATCGAAGAGACATAGCCAAACCCATTGCCCTGTTGGACTTTTCCCACATTCAAACCATCAACATGTTCTTTCTTTACCTGCCAGACCTTCTTGGTCTTCTTCCCAGGCACCTTGGAACACCTCCAAGCCGGATCAGTCATCGATGAATATCTCTTCTCCCTTTTTCCTTGTTGGCCAACAACTCCCACTTGATCAGATTCATCGACATTCGGTGTTTGATCAGAACACCTCCCTTCAGTTAGCATACTTTTAAAAGGATGGGAGACCCTTTTACCACGCCTTTTCCTGCGTCCGCTAACCCCGGATGATACCTGCAACACGCCTTTGGTTGCCACCTTATACAGAGTGCCTGACTTTCTGACCCTGAGCAACGACCCGTGCTCCTCTTGTCACCTTCCAGGACTCACCACCAAACGTAATTCTATAACCCTCAGCATCCAGTTGACTTACTGAAATAAGATTACCTGTCAGCTTGGGCACATGTCTGACCTTCGTAATCTTCCATATAGAACCGTTTGATAACCTCAAATCTACATCACCCATACCACAAACATCCAGGATCATTCCATCTGCAAGATGAACCTTCCCGAGATCTCCAGCAACATAATTTTTCGTTATGCCACAATCACCAGTGATATGATATGATGCACCAGAATCCAACACCCAAGAGTCAATCTAACTCACCTCAGTTGCCAGAAGAGCATCATCCATGTTTACAACATTGATCTCTTTCTCAGTGCAATTCTTCTTAATGTGACCATTCTTGCCACAATTCCAGCACTCAACTGTCCGTTCGAATCTACCCTTCCCAGTCTTACCTCCATGGTTGTTCCTCCTACTTCTATCCCCTGCAAATAATGCAGGCCCTGAAATCACCACACCTGATTCCTTCCTCCGGATTTCTTCATCCAGAATTTTACTCACAACTTCATTGGTAGTCAGTGGTTCTTTCCCAGCGGAATGAGTCACTGCAGCCCTCATGGATTCCCAACTATCTGGCAAAGATGCCAAAATAATCAAGGCCTTCCATTCATCATCAACCACAAACCCCACCGTTGCTAGTTGATTGATCAAGTTGTTCATATTATTCAAGTGTGTGTTCACAGAAGTATTCTCAACCATGCGCATATTGAAGAGATTTTTCATAAGAGATATCTTGTTGTGAGTAGAAGGCTTCTCATACAATTCCGACAAAACTTTCATCGCTCCCATAGTCGTGGTCTCGTTCTCCACATTATGAGACACGTTTGATGAAAGTTTCAATCGAATCGCCCCTAGAACCTTCCTGTCTAGTTTCTTCCACTTCTCCTCACTCATCTCTTTCGGCTTCCCAGATAAAGGCTCAGCCAGATCCTTCGTGTACAGATAATCCTCAATCTGCATCTTCCATAACCGGAAATTAGTCCCATCGAACAGCTTCATCCCTTGCAGTATCGAAACGCCTTCTTCAACCATATTATCCTGTCTGATTGGTCGTCAAATCTCGCTCTGATACCAATTGTTAGGAATCTGTACCCGTTGTAAGATTAATTAAAGCGTCCCAAAACTAATCTAACAACTAGATCCCGCCCAGGATGACGACCCACTAATCAGACTATAATAAACAGAAGAAATAACTTGCGGAAACAAGAAACGACACAAGGATTTTATACAGGTTCCCCCACAACGTGTAAGGTACGTCCTGTTGCTGCTGCAGATTCCACTAATAATCACCGGAAGAATTGTTACAAGGACTCCTGACCTATTCTTATATCTCTCGATTAGGTGTTCTTCTTATACAATGAAGAACCCTAATGACAAGCCTCACAAATCTCTCTCTAGACTCTTTGTTTATGATTCTCTATTTGAGCACACGATACAACAATGAGCTAGAGACCTATTTATAGGCTACAATGAGATACTAGGCCTAATGCTATTAGGAAATAACTTCTCCGTCAAGAAAAGACCTTTCTTTTCTTGCACTCCAATTATTTCCTAAAAGCCCGTTCGAAACCTATTTTTCGCCAGCTGCCATAATTTTGCTCCCATTGGCTCAACTCAGCAAATATGGCTTCACAACTCAACATATTAATACTATAGTTGATATTTCAAAAACTTGAATTTACTTAATAGAAACTTTTAAGAGAGTTGGATTTAAACAAATTGATAAATGATGGAAGAATCTATTTCACTTAGAATGGATAAATGACTAAAATTATTAAACAAAATTAAAAGATAGCTTCATACAGGAAAGATTATAAGTTCTAACACATGATTGGACTCATACAAGTAGCCTATAGATCATTAACATTAAAAGGATTAATACCAAAGGGCTTTATATTAACTTTAAGATATGATAAAAAAAAATTAATTGAAAACAATCACTTATAGGTAATACAATCTAGTTTACCACATAGACCAATGTATTTTGATGTCTATCCAAACTTGCAATTATAAATCTGATGCTAATATATTCGATGATGTAATATTAAATGTCAAAACACATGAATACAAATAGAAATATTTTTATAATGAAAATTTTACTTATACAAATAAAAATGGTTTTAAAAAATATAATTTTCTTTATATATTTATTAAATAATTCTTTTTTAAACTGTCAGTTTTTCTCCAACCATTGATAACATAACATAAACCATTAATCATTAGTCAGTGTTAGGTAAGATTTCGATTTTTTAATACTCCCTCCGTCCCTAAAAGATTGTCACATTTTGACTTTTGTTAGTCAAACATTACAAAATTTGATCATGAATTCCCATTAAACGATAAGAAATAATATAGTCTTGTGGGACCTTGTTAGATTCGTCTTAATATATATTTTTCAAATATTAACTTTTTATAATTTTTTCACATGTAGAATAATAGATATTTATGTTTTAAATCGTGCTTTGTTGACCACCAAAAGTCAAAATGTGACAATCTTTTAGGGACGGAGGTAGTAATATTTTACAATTTTGTTAACTGAAATAGCAATTGTTTGCAAAGAAAAACTAAAGTTTTAATATATTTGTTGCATGCCTTCGTGTGGTATATTGTTTTAATACAAGAGAAACTTATGTACAAATACGGATTAATTTACTTCTCACCTAGGTACTCTAGGCTCAGGGTAGGAGGCTATTTAATTTGTATGGAATAACGTCCTTACGGTTGGAAATATGGGTTTATATAGTTGTAATCGTATAAATATGCTCGTTAAATCATTAGATTGAACAATCTATCAGCTCATTTAAAAATTAAATTCAAAAGTAGATATTTATGGATAACATAATTAATAAAATGGGTTACGATAGTTTACTAGGAGCCCGCTTGTAATTTAAATATTAATAATTATATATGGCAAATATTATTTAATATATTGTTTTTGATAATCGAGTCCAAGAGGTCGTATACAAACAACGCATCGGGTATATGATAATACGATTATTATTTAAAATAATCGGAAAAATGTGTGTAATTATCGAAAAGAAGAAATAATACTACCTCCGTCCCTAAAAGATTGTCACATTTTGACTTATGTTGGTCAAACAATACAAAATTTGACTATGAATTATTATCAAACGATAATAAGAAATAATATAGTCTTGTGGGACCTTGTTAGATTCGTCTCAATATGTATTTTTGAAATATCAACTTGTTATAATTTTTTGTCATATTGAACAATAGATATTTACCTTTTAAATCGTATTTTGTTGACCACCAAAAATCAAAATATGACAATCATTTAAAAATGGAGGGAGTATAATATTAAGCATGATTTTTATCATGATGAAACCTTACACAATAGTAGGTATTAAAAAATGATAATAGTTTTACCTATAACTATTAATTCCACCATTGTTATTATTATTATAATGATGGAATTCAAATATATTAAGTTCCACCATTATTCTATTTATTATTCTCTGATTTCCAACTTTTGAAAGTTAGGAAAACTTGAGAGAAAAAGCCCTTCCCTCCCTTTCACCTTGAGAAAGAAGAGCATTATAGGAGGAACAAAAGTGATTTCTTCCTCAATTTTCAAAAATACACACCAAAAGTTGTAAGAAAATCAAGACCTTCTAGACCTTCTAGACCTTGCTAGTTCTATAGCACTATTCATACATAAATCTTTTTAAATAAAAAGTAGATCACAATCATTTGTTTTCTACCATATGAGATTAAAGGATAAAAGTCACAGATCAGCTAATAAAAAAGTGAATCTTTAAATATAAAAATCTATTTTATTGTTAACATTGTCGTTAAGTTAGGTATGTGTTAAGAAATATGTTGGCATGAGATGAACAAAACATATAGAAGTTTAGTTGGCAAAAGGCACTTATGTGCTCCTTAATTCCCTAGGTTTGAACTTGAGTTAATTGAATAGCCTAGTGGAAAAGGCTCTTGCTAGTGAATCGAAGGTCCTGAGTTCGATAGTCACCTCATCGCTAATTTACAAAAAAAAAAATTCCCTGAGTTTGAACTTGCGCACCAACATTTAATTTTTCCTTGTCCCTTCCTAATTTATCCTATTCTACCTTTTAGTATTCTTTTTCTTTCCTTATTTTTCAGTTTCTTTGTTTTTCTAGAGTTTACTTTTAAAATTGTTGGCTTAAATTACACTTATCTTTCTCAATCTATTTGGGTAATCCTTTATTTTTTGTAATTTATTATATATTTTTTACTATTCATTTTCTTTCCTCAATAAATTTAATTCATATTTTTCAATTTTACCACTCTTCAAGATTTTTCAACTTTGCCGCTATTAATTTAATACTCCTTTCATTTTACTTTAATTGACTTCATGATTAATTGAAATATCATTTTAATCATCAATTACTTTGTATATAAATTATATACAAATTAAAAATAAATATTATGAAAATATTTTGAAAACGGATTCAATTATATCAATTTTATAATGTCTGGACAAATGATTATAAATGAATTAGTAGTTAAAGTTCAACACGAATTTCCCAAAACGTCAATTAAATTGAAAATGACGAGGGAGTAGATAAATACATTTTTCTAGACTATTTGCAAGTGTATAATAAACTTTTAGTAGATAATAACATATTTTTCACAAACTATAATGAGTATGTTTATTTGGGTTGTAAAAGATATTATATTCATCGATCAATACATAATGTAATGACTTTTTTATTATTGAAATCTATAAGATTTATTTGAATACTGTTACAAAAATTTATCCAGGTCGAATAAGAATATGAAATCAAATATTTATTCGGATCGAATAAGAACACGAACTCAAATACTATTATTAAAAAGTTAATTCGATCATATTCTATTCGAATTATATTCAGTTCGGTTCATATGGTATCCACCCCATCATAGAATAGGGATTGATCTTGTTTTTATTGATTAATAGAATGAAAACTATAGTTATAAACACAAGTCGTTTTAGTCCCGATTTTTGTCTTCATATTATTTTTTCTTAAAACAGATTTACATCACTAGAATCGGACTTCAGCTTTTGACTGAAATTAAAATAGTATGTCATTGCCTCATTTCTATTTTCTATGTCCATGTAATAACATTCAATGATATGATAGGAGATTAAAGATTGTGTGGTTATATAGAATTGTGTCCTAGTATACATTTGACAATTAAAATTTTAAAAAATTAATACAAATGAGGTAAACTAGTCATATCTATCCAATTTTAATCACCATCATTTTTCCAAGTATGATAGAAGTGTTTGACCATGCATAGCATGCGTGTATATATTAATTACGGTAGAGAAACAAGAAGAAGAATAGTCGCCCTCTAAAATTTTATCATTAAATTTTTTATCACTTATTTAATTTGTTTAAAATTGAAGTTCTACGTTTTCTTAAATTTCTTTTTCTTTTAATAAATTAGCGATGAGATGAGTTTCGAGCGCAGGACCTTCTGGTCTCTAACAAGAGCTTTTCCACTAGGCTATTCAATTAACTCGCGTTTCCTTAAATTTAACATTTTTCTTTGTTTATTTAATACTAGTTCCTTTAGCTCCTATATACAGAGTCTAAAGTTCCGATGTCGCCGTTAATTCTGCGTATGTTATATTATTATCATAGAATTTTTGGTTAAAACAATTTGGCCCTTATCAATGTAAGAATCGAATCAGACCTCGTCTGTTGACAGCGACCACACTCGGTAACACTAATCCTAACGATCTTCTAAGCTACGAGTATCCAAGCTACGAGGCTTGATTCGAGTTCATTACAGAGTTTTCCTGTAAAAAAAATTGGCCCTTATCAATGTAATAACTCGAATCATACCTCCTATCTTGATGGCGACAATACTCAGTGACCACTATATTAATCCTAATGATCTTCTAAGCTACGAGTATGCCATTACAAGCTATGAGGCTTGATTCGAGTTCATTATAGAGTTTTTCGTTAACAAATTGGCCCTTATCAGTGTAAAAACTCGAATCATACCTCCTATGTTGATAACGACAATACTCGATGACCGCTATATTTATCCTAATGATTTTGTAAGCTACAAGTATGCCATTACAAGTTGGTAGAAAGAGAAAAAACACATTAACCAATTTATCAGAGGAAAATCACAAGCAAATATGCATAACATCTTCTTGGAGATGCTAGACCAGCAAACCTTATTACATCTGTTTCTTTTTTCTTGTGTTCTTGTTTTTTTCTTCAAATGGCTCTTAAACTCATCAAGAAACACAAACAAAAACAAACCACCATCTCCAAGAAAGCTCCCAATCCTTGGAAACCTTCATCAACTAAGCTCACTATATCATCATTCTCTTCATGCTTTATCAACCAAACATGGCCCAATCATGCTTCTTCACTTTGGTAGCTGCCCCACTGTGATAATCTCATCAGTAGAAGGAGCTAAAGAAGTCATGAAAACCCATGATCTCACCTTCGCAAGCCGCCCCGAAACAAGGATATACAGGAGACTTCTTTATGATCTGAAAACCACTTCTGTTGCCCCATATGGAGAGTATTGGAGGCAGTTGAAAAGCATATGTGTTCTGCAACTTGTTAGCAACAAAAGGGTTCAATCATTTCAATCAATAAGGCTTGAAGAAACAGAGAACTTGATGAAAAGTGTTAAAGAGTCCACTAGCTTTGGTTCTTCATCAGCTGTTGACTTGAGTGATATGTTTGCTTCATTGACAAATGCAGTAGTTTGCAGAGCAGCATTTGGGAAGAAGTATAGCGAAGGCGAAACGGGGAGGAAGTTGAGGAAGATGTTCAAGGAGTTTCTTGAGGTTTTGGGGACCATAAGCATTGGGGAATTTATTCCATGGCTTTCTTGGATTAATCATTTCAATGGTTTTAATGGTAGAGTTGATAAGGTTTCTAAATATGTTGATGAGTTTCTTGAAGGGGTGGTTGGAGAACGTTTGGAGCATTATCAAGAAACAGAGGAAACAGAACAGAAAGAAGATTTTCTTGATATTTTGATTAGAGTTCATAAGGATAACTCCACTGGATTGCATCTTGATATTGAAAGCATCAAAGCTTTGTTGCTGGTACGGTAACGGTCACTCTGAAATTATTCTATCGATATGCTTTTTCGGGTTTAAAAAGATAAAATGATTATCGTATCCCTCTTACTATTACAAAGTGTAGAGGGACAAAATTGAAATATTCATAATTAAAATTAAACATGCACCAATTCTTCTTCAATACATCCCACCTTTCACCAAACCCGCAATCGAGCTCCTCAAATGCAAATTTAAATACCTACCTCCATCACCTTCTTCCCAACCTCCCTCCACCACCTCCACCAAATTTAATCAATCTAAGAAGAGGCAAATAATTACAAGCCAACAACATGCATGTCGCCCGAAAAGGGATGGGGTGTGGTCTGTTCAAGAAGAATGGGTGGGGATTCAATTTTAACTATGTAATATTTTAATATTTCCCCCTATACTTTGTAATAGATAATAGGGATACAATGGTCGTTTTATCTTTTAAACCTGAAAAAAAGATTTACGGACATCTCAGAAACGATCAGAAATATAGGGGCATATTGAAATTAATTTTGTAATATAGGGGGCAAAATGCGAATTAGCCGTAAAAAAATTGTTCTGACTTATGATTGTCCTCATATTTTTATGAGTATCCTTACGAAGATGAAATAGTAAAAACTTGTGGTTTGTATTATATGGTCTTAATTAACTAGCTTGGCCTAGTGGTTATCGAACCATGCCTCCGCCCCATTGTTAGCACAAATTTTTCTCTCCTCGATTAGTATATGATTGACTTTCAATATGATATCGTTTTACAATAGTTTTCACTTTCTCGTACGTCTATCTTGAAGCCTTTCGGCAATCTTGAATTTACTTGAGACTTATTATTGTAGGACATTGTCACGGCTGGAACCGACACAACTGC
Organism: Echium plantagineum; assembly: GCA_003412495.2. Taxonomy (NCBI): domain Eukaryota; kingdom Viridiplantae; phylum Streptophyta; class Magnoliopsida; order Boraginales; family Boraginaceae; genus Echium; species Echium plantagineum. The sequence goes on along the minus strand of CM016561.1, from coordinate 28,619,542 downwards.
AACAGTACTAGAATGGACAATGTCGGAACTTCTAAAACACCCACAAATCATGAAAAAGTTGAAAGATGAGATCAAACAAGTCCTCAATGGAAAAGAAGAAATCACAGATTCCGATTTGGCGAAAATGCAATACTTAAAATGTATCATAAAAGAAACTCTGCGTTTACATCCTCCGATCCCAATGCTCGTCCCTCGAGTAGCGAGAGCAGACACAAAGATAATGGGGTACGATATAAGTATCGGGACATGGGTGATGATCAATGCCTGGACTATCAGTAGAGAAGACGGATATTGGGACGAGCCAGAAAAGTTCAAACCAGAGAGGTTCTTGGATTCTAAGGTGGATTTTTTGGGACATGATTACCAACTAATTCCATTTGGTGCTGGAAGGAGGGGGTGCCCTGGGATATCATTTGCAATTGCAACTAATGAGATAGTGTTGGCTAATCTTGTGCATAGATTTGATTGGAAATTGGCCAATGGAGTTAAAGGGGAAGATTTGGATATGACAGAAAGGCCTAGTGTGACTGTTGCTAGAAAATTTCCCCTTCTTGCTATAGCCAAACTATGTCGGGAGTAAATCGATCGGTTCTCTCAATTTGTTATGAATATGGATGTCTTTTATTAGCAATAAGGATGACACTAAATATGCATGTTCATTTGGTATGTTCCCTTTAAACGCTCACCTCCTGGTGTATTAACATAGGCCTATAAATAGATGTCTTGTTCATGTTGTATGTGATATTCTCAAGAAAACAACAATATATATCATTTTATCTTATTTTTATGCTTTTGATGACATTATATTTTAAATACTTTATTAGCATAAACTAACCAACTAAGGTAATACTCGACATTCAAATTCATTGAAAAAAGATTTATTCTTATTTGATGACTTTTGGTACTAGTGTTTCGCACTAGTACTATTTTAGTAATTTATCCATAGTTTTCTCAGTTTTTATTTTTTAATATTTTGTTCTAAAATAAATAGTGATTTCACCAAATTTATTAATTCTTCGGTGTGGAAATAGCCTACACTGAAATAATAGGAGAGGAGTTAATGCTAAAATAATTTTTAAAAAGACTGTTGGTGAGGGGTGAGGTATGAGGGTGGGGGTGGGATGTGAGGAAGATAGAGGGGTTAATTTATAATGTATAGTTTTGTCAATATTAAAAAGTGCGCAAAAAATTAATAAGTGTGTTATTAGTGAACCCCCATATTTAATTATTACAAAATTTGCCCCAAAATCTAATTGTATGTGTGTTTCCAATTTTGCCCTTATCTCAATTCATTTTTTTGGCAAAAAACGCAAAATAGGGGGTAAATTGAAAAGAAGGATAGTGCGGTTCCTTATTTGAAAACTAAAATACTTCAGGGGCGGAACGAAAGCGTCTCGATAGTCCAGGAGGCCAAAAGAAAATAAGCCTTATAAAATTTATCGTAAAAATCCTTTATGACATTTTACTCTATCGTAATTTTTGCAATTTTAGGTCCATCTTTTAAAAAATAGTAGTTTTTGCAATTTTAGGTCCATCCTTTTAAAAATAGTAGTTTTTTCAATTTTAGGTCCATCATTTAAAAAAGAAAAGAAAAGAATCGATTGTTGATATTTTTTTCTTTGTCATTCTGAAAATTATTAATATGAGTATTAAAACACTAGCATTGTTCAATCAATGATTCACAAATTATTTTAGCATTGAAATATTACAAACTAAAATTAAAACTATTGTACTTAATCAATTATCAATTATTCACAAACAAGAAATAAAATTTTATTAATTAATCCCTATAATATTGTTCAACTAATATTAAATTTTATTTTTAAAATAATAAAAATTAAATTAAAACTATTAGTATATGGTACTATATATTTAATGTTTAAATAATAAGTTAGTATATATTAGTATATAGTAGTATATATTAAATGTTTAAGTAATAAGTTAGTATAATATTAGTACTCCACCATCCACTCCCTTAATTATAACTAGTCTTTTGGGCACAATCCATGCTTGTGCATCTTAATAAAATAATCATTAAATAAAAATATAAAATTAATAATTATGGAAACAATCGTTGATAATTTGTCATGTAAAAATATTTATTCAAATTTATATTTAAAGTAATTTATAAAGTATTAATTTTGAATTTAACTTTTATTTGTAACTTCTCCTACAATTATGGGATTTTTAGAACATGGGGCTTCACTAAAAAAAAACTAATTCCCCCCTTCCCCAATTACATATAGTGTAGATAAACAATAAATATGTTATAGGATAATAGTATCAAATAAGTATGAAAAACTGAAGAAAAAAATAGGAATAAACGCGAGGGTCGAACCTTGCCTCTTTTTGTAAGTAACTCTAGGGGGCCATTAAACTACAACATCATTTCCACTATGCATCACATATATTATTTCTAAACACTTCTATAAATCCATGGTGGGCCATGGCGCCCTACGCACTCTCCTTCCGCCCCTGTCAGCTCCACCATTTTTTTCTTCTTCATAATATTTTTCTTTCATGTTTCAATTACATCTTCCAAAAATTTATACAATTAATTGAAATAAATTGAGTAAACATAAGATAATGGAGAATTCGATTGCAATCAACGAAGTTGAAATCCGCTTTTGTTGATTCAATGTATATTAATTTTGCTGGATTTTTCATGGTGATAATGTGAGGTGCAAGTTGGACACAAACATTCTACTTTTTCTCAGTTTATTTCAAATGCCTCCAAGATGTTTGAAAGAATTTTAAATGTCGCTTGGAAGCGTAGATTAAAATTTCTAAACGTGTCATACGAAACATCCGAAAGTTATCATTTTTGAAATTGTGAAAACGAAATGTTAATATAATTACGAAATCAATTTTTTCGTATGAATAAGTTTAGGTTTTCAACTTTTCTTATAAACATAACAACTAATAAAGTTCATTCTCGAAAATATATATATTTAAAGAAAAAGAAATATAACTTATATTGCTTTAATATAATAATTAATAATTTTTTTGCAATATACATATGTATATCAATTAACTCACACTTTCAACGTGTTAGATAATTATAATTGTCTGTTCGTTCTTTAGATCTAACTTTTAGATATTCTTACATATAATATTAATTGATGTAAATATTTTATATAAAATTCATACTGATCTATATATAATATTTATGTTTATTCATATTTTATATAACTTATCTTGATTTTTTAACTGTTTTCAACGTTTCATAAATGTTTCTAAAATATTTTCGAAACGTTTCTTAATTTTATAATTTTGAAATTGTGCTGGAAAAAGAAACTTTGAACTATGCTTAGAAGATGTTTGTGGAAGGTGCAAGTTGGATGCTTATTATATGTTCCGTAATCTATTCGGTCATCGCATCCCTCCATTGTATATATATAAAAGCTATGTGGTGCAGAGACCAGGGGCGAAACCAGGATGAAAATAAAGGGGGGGCCAACTTTGTGGAAAAATAAAATAGGGGGGCCAAAACAAATAAAATAGTTAAAGTATCAAAAAAGATGTTAAAAATGAGCTTGGAGGGCTTGAACCCATGACCTCTACCAATTAAATGAAGATTATAACCAACTAAGCTACAATTCTACTTAGTTTCATTACAATTTTTAGTGTATATATCACAAAAATTCAAAAAATTGTATATATATATATAACGATAACGAAAAATCTAGGGGGGCCGGTGCCCACCCCATCCCCCCTTGGGTCCGCCCCTGGCAGAGACTAAACCACACATAATGTTATGTTCTGGTTATAACCACATGAAGGCACTCTATGGTTTTTTCCATATAACCATGTCAGAGTTAGACCTTATTATAACCACAAGCAAACAATTTCTTGTTATGTTCAATTATATCTTATCTATGTCAAGTTATGGTTGTTTAACACAAGAGAGTTATTTTGTGGTTATTATTATTTAAGCAAGTCAAAATCATGTCATGGTTATAACAAGGATACACAGAGATACGAGTTGTTTATTCAATTACAAATGTAGAGTGTTGTTATTCAATCTGTTTGTCGAAGATGATTTTTATTTGTTTGGTCAGAACTCAGAACCATATCACACAATGTGGTAATGTTCTCGTTGCTACAGCAAAATAGCATATATAGCACACTAGTCACGCATAATGTTATGTTCTGATTATAATTACAACATATATCACAGTAACCACAATATAATTATGAAGTGGTTATTTCATAATACATGATTATGGAGTGGTTGCCTAAATCAATTTGGGAGGGTAATTTACTAAATCTCCATTTAGTATTGTGGTACTGAAAGAAATTTAGCACCCCAAATCAAATTCACTAGTTACAATCTTCAATTCACATATCAAAGGAAGAAATCTTCAATAGGATTGAATGACAACTAACTATTCATTTCTTTCAATTTATGTTATTTTGAACACGAAGGTTCAATAGTGGTGTACCCGCAAATAGGACTGGAAAGATATCTTTCTATGTATTGATATAATTAACTTATATGCGATATACTCAATTTTGTACGCATTCATGTGACACATATGAACGTAAATTATTTTAAATTGTAAAACAGATAAAATTCAAAGATAATTTTGGCATAAGTAGTCATCAAGCTGTATTTTAATCCAAGGCTTCTAGCCTAGTGGTACCGGACGAGCCTCATTCCAAGAGGTCTCGGGTTCGAATCTAGCAGAGGAGTATATTTAAACATACTTCCTCTGCTTTCGTGGTTGCCTTTGCAGCATTTTCGGGGCTGCTTATGCAGCATTTCAGCACCCAACACTAGTACAAAAAAGCTCTTAGACAGCGCTCAAAAAACCTCTTAGACAGCACCTATCAGCGCTATTATGGAGACTGCTGTCTAAGTGAAAAGCACTTAGACAGCGCGACACGGGAGCGCTGTCTAAGTGGGACTTAGACAGCGCTTCATTGAGCGCTGTCTAAGTGAAAAAAACATTTAAAAAAAAATTAATTTTTTTTTTTCATTTTAGATCTATTAATACAAATATAAGCAAAAATGTACTAAAACTTACGAATAACCGCAAAAATTATCTTCAATTAAATAAACTATATACATTTAAACCAACAAAATTTAAATGTGATAAAAATTACATAAAATCATTAAAAGAAAGTAACATCTTTCATTTATATCCACATCTCCCTTCTTCATTCTTCATCCTGAAAAGGAGTACAACACCTACAACTAAGTATTTGACTAAGAGAACCAACACGCACTCAGTGGACTTGCAGTCCTCAGCACCATCTGAGCCTTGAACACTCAAATCCCCAGAATTGAAATGAAGGGATCCAGTCAGCCCTCTATTGCAAAGACAAACAGTAGGAGCAGGTCAAATATATGATAATCTCGAGTAATTGGTCGACTTGAGCATAGTTCACAAAATTGTAGGGTTCACTTGTCCAATTGAATAAATTTTGAGTAAATGAAACATTACCTCAAGCTTGCATCAATCTCAATAGCCTCAGATTGCTTTGAAGAAGGGATATTGCTGTACAGAGGGAGTAGAAAAGCACCTAACAGAGTTGACCTTTCCACAAACAGCAGCTCATTGCTTTCAGCATTTCGCACCATTTCGTGATCCTGTAGAGGACGACACATAGTTTTCATTCATATAATACTGAGCATAGTCTAATGAGATGTAGAACCTATGTTTAAAGTTACTCAAGACACATGCATTTAGAAATTAATATAACCTTTATAGAACCTTAATTATAAAAACAACAGGTCTTTCATAAAATTTACTAAGGTTACGGTATTAATTAATATTGCCCTTCTAGTTGAAGTGGCCTAACCTTCAGAACACTCTGAAGCTTTCTAGTTTCCGACAATAAGCGATCTTCTTCGATGAACGGAAGCTTGCAAATGGCCTTAAGAAAATATAGGGAAGGAATCAAACCAAGAAAATATTAGGAACCCAATCAACAAAAAGAATTGAGTAGTAAAAACAAAACCAGTAAGCCTCAATCTCAAACTATACATACTTGTCATACGAATCTTTTTCCGTCGGCATCAATCTCAAAATCTAAGATAAAACAAAACAAATTCAGTGACGTAATAAGTTACAAGTATAGTTCACAATGCTCGAAGGAACAACACAATACCATTTGGATAAAAGTCTCTTATTGGAGAATTCTCATCCAACATTAGTTGCTTGAATGGCCCAGGAAGCGCATGTCCATGGTCTTCAGATTGGGACCAGGGACTGCCAGATCCTTGCTGCCTAATTAGGACGTAAATGGGAGACAATACTTGACTGAGACCTACACAAGAACTAGAAACAACAAAGAAAAAAACAACAAAGAAAACGCAGGGTACAATGTGCCAGAATTATAGCTACCTTTGATACTTCAATTTTCCGACTTCGTTCACCACCACCTATGATTTTGATGTTCTGGATAGGCATGTTGCTCATCTTGGAAGCTACAGGAGATGTTCTGGTTTGTGCCTACATCTGTTATCAGATGATAGTGCGACATAACTATATCCTTGGGTAGTGGACAACCATCGGCAAGCTCAACCAATGCCATATCCATCAAATACTGACAAGTCAAGACCATAAATTTTACCACTTCGGGTCAAGTAGCGTATCACAAAAAACACATAACTCGAAATCGAACAGGGAGTATTACCCAATGCTCGACAAATTATCGGGTACTCGGAACGAGATCTATTCATTATAAGCTCTAATGCAAGTAAGCTCTAATGCAAGTTCAAAAGATATTAATTCAACTACGTAATCATTTCTTAAAAGTTGTATCGGATATGCTGAAAACTAACAAACGAAAATGCAAACACAAATACACGAAAAAATAGGTAGCAGATAAGAATCAGATTCAAAGCAATACCTTAATTGTTCAAGTTATTCAACATAAAGTAAAATTCACATGCAATAAAAGCTTCGTACCTCTTTGTCATCTGTTACCTTCAAAACCAATTTCCCATCGCAATTTATGTATTTCATACTATATACCTCATCTGAAATAAATTAATTAAATGGAATAAATTAAATAAATGAGTAATTAAGTATATAGTAGAATACGAAATGAAAACTAAAAGCGAGAAAATAACCTTTTCGGGATGAGCTCGAAAGAGCTGAATTGAGTCAACAACTTGCTATACTCAAACTAACATAATTCAATTAAATACTCAAACTAACAATGCAAGTAAAATATAATTAATATATATATCTAGGATTATGAACCGTTAGTTACTTAAGTAATAATCTTAATCCAAAGTCTTAATTAGTAATCAATCGTATCTTAATTCAATTAATTTAATTGGAAAACAAAAAGAATCAAGCATCTTGATAAACAAATCCTTCACATAAAACTTCATAATTATAGAACTCTAAATTGATAAACAAAAAAATTAATAAGAATAATTAATGTTACCTGGGTTGAGAAAGAAGAAATCGACGAATATTAGGGGCGACGATGTTGGTGAAGGACGATAATGGTGAGAATGGTCGACGATGATGACGGGGTGGACGACTTCAATTGATTTGGGGGTCGAAGATGGCGGTCGAAGATGAGGGTCGAAGCTACTACTCGTCGAAGCTGATGATTTGATGATGGTGGCCGAAGATGGTGGTGGCCGAAGATGATTTGATTATGGCGGCTGAATTTGGGGACTTT
>CM016561.1:28479502-28611792 GCA_003412495.2 Echium plantagineum | reverse complement strand
AAGGAATTGCAATAGAAGAGATGCTAGAGTTTGTGTAGGATCATCTACTGAAGATAATCCTCGTTGGCAAACTTCTATGAATATTCAAGGAAAAAGACTCAATTTTATGGGAACTCCATCTTCAAACAAGAAGAAGGAACAACCATCCTGGACTTCACCTCTTTTGGTGAAGTTATCGCAACCATCTTCATCTTATTGGGCAACTATAAACATCATAATATCTTCATTATTACTGATCACTTGGCTTCGCAGAATTGGTTTAATCTCCTCAAGAAGATCGAAGAGAAAGATGACTGGAAAAGCTTGAAGAAATCGACAATGAAGAACAATTGTGGAGTATTTTGATTCCCTACGATTATGGGATGTTTTGCTAATCTTTATGATATTTCTATTGAACACTTTAATTCGATGAACTTGTTTTGTATTAATAGAGCTACAGAAGCTCTTGGATATTATTTATGAATTGAATGCATTATCTATCAAAAAAAAAAAAACTTCAATGAATGTTTTAAATAAAAAGAATTTATCTGTAAAGTTTAACAGGTGAAACAATATACGATACTTTGTCCGTTTGTCAATAACTTATTTTTTGTTTCAAGCTACATTTTAGTTTATTTTTTCAATGCATATCTCATTTGATTATTATTCATATATATTTTAAACAAAATTTAAAATCACTTGTTTTTATTTTGCCTAAAGAAGTACGCAAGTATAACAAGATAGGAAAGTTATATACTCCCACTTTTAATACTTGTGATATTTAAAAAATGAGATGATTTTTTGATGTAAATGTTTAATTAATGAATATATCAACGATTGTATTGATAATCTTAGTTATCTATACTATATACTATAAAATAGAAAGAATATAAATGTTTGGTGAAGGTTAGAAAGTCATTCAAGCTAAGTATGTGGCATTATTATTTCACATGTTCAAGTTTAAATAACCAACTTAAAAAGTAACTATTCATAATTTTATTATTATTAATTGATCTTATCTACATTTAAATAATCTACGTGTTGAAAAGTAATTATTCATAGTCTTTATTATTATTTTATAAAATAGTTACTATATCCCTATAAATAATATATATTTGAATTAAATTAAGATTATTGTATAAGTAATAATGATTGTGCAAAAGATGCTACTAGTAGATATAATGCTTCTAAAATGATGAAGAAGTAAATTTATGTCTTGAGAATGATCAATTATGAGTTAAGACAATTAAGAAATCGAACATTCGAAATGGAGTCGACTAGTGTTATTTGATAAAGGCACATTGAAAAAGTAAAATATATAAAATGTATTGAGAAATGAACAGAGCATATTTTCTATATGTTATAGAGTTGTAGACAAATTCGTTATTTTTCAAGGGAATAATTGTTAATTTGGTTAAGATAGTGAAATGAAATTGCATTATTTTAGTTCTTGATCATATATTATCATTATTAATCAATTTTTAAACGTGATACAAATATTGCACTACAGTCATCGGGATGTCACAAGTACTGCACATCTGTCTTTGTTAATTCGAGAATTATATTGTAACATTATTAAATTTAGGGACCACATACATTATAACATTCGTATCGCTTTTATGAATAATATATAACAATATAATTATTTGAAACTAAAATCTAATTTAGTCCTAATCTTATTATTTAGACTTAAATTGAATATCGATTCGTTCATCAACATGTCATAATATTTTTGGAGACACTTAAAAGGACCAAGAGATGTAAGGAATCCGGAACCACTGAAGTGTTTGTTTAAATGTACTTTATGAACAATTGTCTTATGTATAAAGATATGTTTGATATATTTGTATGTAATAGATTTTGGTGATGCAATAATTCTCTTATAATCCGTATATCAAATATGACGTATAGTTAATTAATGAAATCATACGTAATATAACATAGTAGTAACAAGAGGCACCGAAAGTGGAAAAATAACTATCAAAGCGAATTTGAACGGAAGGAGTAAAAAAAAAGTGATAAAGAGTTTAGGATTAGTGCATTACGCTTTGTCTTTTCTATAACGCGTAGGTTCGAGTCTCTATAAAACAAAATCTAATGTGGAGGTGGTTAACGGACTATCTCAAGTCCCCTGACCATCTGACACAATACCTGCAATTTATTTCCTCGCAACACCCTAGGTAGGGCGACGGGGTTTGAGATTCCACCAAGGACATGTGTGGAATTAGAGGACGTAATAGCTAGTGACATTGTATCCAAACTTCGAATTAAAAGGTTGGATTCGAACTTTGTTGGATACAAGGGTTAAAGGCATGTCTGATCGCACATGTTCGACATCGCGTCATCTTTTGATCACACATGTCTTATATTATCCCGTTTGATAACACATCTTTTGTAATATTTTGACCTAGTCTAATATATTAAAATAGTATAATTATAATTAAAATTAATAACTTGTTCAAACTCGATTATATTGTTCGGGGACTCGTGAGGAAGTTATTTCGAACTAAGTTAAAAGGACCGTTATCGAATTGGGCTTGGGGATTTAAAATATTAATTACTCTATCTAAGAAAGGTTGAGTGCACTTAAGGTCACTAAAAGACAAAAAAATATTAATCACATTATCTTCTTTGAAGGCAATCGAATATGCGCCATTACACAAGTAGAGATATACTTGACCAAAAGTTTAAATTTAATGATATATTGGAACAATCTACAATAATTTAATAATGTTAAATTTTAATTAAAATTTCTCTATTGTATCTCTAGCGATCATTCAAAGAATAATTTAATAATGTTAAATTTTCCTATCGTGCCTCTAGCGATCATTTAATTTAAGCTATAATTTTAATGGTCAATAATGAAAGTAAAACATTAACTTAGGCTTCACTCCGACAAATACAAACTATCTAAACTTGTTTGACTCTTTTTTAAGGAAATAAAATTATAGAATAATATATTTACATAATACCTAAAATTATAAAAATAAAATAACAACTTCATTAAATAGTTAGTTGAATAAAACTATCTTGGTCAAATTCGGCCAAGTTATTAATGTAGATTATGTCATACAAATAAAAAGAAACATCTGCAATTCGTCTTTAGTAATTAATACTACATAGAATTAATGAGTTAATTTAACACTTTTTTGATAGATGATTCATATTGACATTAGATAATGTTTTGGCAAACACCGCCATTACAAGTAGAATCTAACATTACATCATAGTTTGTCTCATTGAAATCTGTAATGATAATATTTTTAAGCTTTTGTAGACATTAGTTTTCCAAAAGATATTACAACATTTTCTTGATCCATTGTTGAGCAAAAACTTCACTTTATCCTTCTGGTGCAAATAGTGAGAGTACCTAAACCAAATATGAGAAATGAAACAGTCAGTAACAATAAAGACACTATGATTAATAATGCTTCCTACAATGAGCAAAGCAGTAAGAATTCTAGTGCAGAGATTCTTCAGGTTCACTTTGTTGTTATGGACATCTTCAAGAAGATTTGTTCGTTCAATGGTCGAGTGATTACCATAAATGAACATTGAGATAGTCCATTCTGGGTTGGAGTCTGGAGTAGATCCGAAGAGGATTTCATTATTGTCTATCCTGTTGTTGAATCTTTGACCTGTTTTTCAGAAGAGAGTTTGTCCCCTAACTAATGAGAGGTCATCTCTTTCAATCGAGGCATTCTCCTCCAATCTATGTGTGTTCAAGGTGTGACGGGGTCGTTTTCTGGAAGCAAACCCTTTATGCAACTCGTTGCATAGATTGTTGGCGAGACACTTAGTCTTCTGGATGTCAAGTTTGGCCCCCTTTGAAGAGGCAATCATTCCTGACAAGCCAGATAGTCCAAAGAATACTTCCAAATTTATTGAGATCTTTAATGTTAATATTGGTCCATTTCTCATTGAACATCGGGTCACCGATTGGTTAATGGGGTCAGAAGGAGAAATATAAAGCTTGAGAGAAAAAATAATATCTTTTGAAAAAGTGCATTCAACAAAGAGGTGTTGGGTGCAATCAGTTCCCTGGTTACAAAGAGGGCAATCAAGATTTACGGTTGCCTTGATTTGGTAAAGATGTTGTCCATAGTGGGGAATCTGTTTAAAAGCAATTGCCAAAGAAAAATATGAATTTTTTCAAGGAAGGGGGTCTTATAGAGCTTTTTCCATACCTCTGAAGGGATGCGGCGATGATTTGAGGGGGGGGGGGGGGATTTCCTCGTGGAGGGAAGATCTAAGTTTAGAGTAGAGGCGTTTAGAGGAGAAGTTCTTTTCTGGCCAGGTTTTGGTATCTTCATCTTTGGTGATGTAGATGTTAAGAATATCGTGACCAATTTAGGGAGAGAAAAAAGCTTTGATTAAAGGGAGGTTTCATTAATTGAAACTAATGATCAAACTGGAGACAAAGTGGGGTGGTGGTTAGCTGGGGGTGGATGTTGATGGAGGTAAGTGGAGGGTGATAGTTATTATTATTTTTTTTTTTATAGGGATTCAAAAGTCATTCCAGATGTTTATTAAAGTGTCATTCCTAATTTTTTAAATGGAGAATTTATCAATGCATAAAATACCAGCAGTGTTACTTTTTCAAGTCCAGGAGGAGTTGGGTTTAGGATTGTGGAAAGTGGGCTTAGTGTTGGGGAAATATTTAAATTTGAGAAGTTGGGTCATGGGGAGATTAGGTTGGTTAATCACTTTCCAACTATTTCTTGCGATGAATGCAAGGTTGAAGTGATGAAAGTGTTTAAATCCTAGTCCTCCCTTGTCTTTGTCAAAATGAAGGAATTCCTAGTTCATCCAATGTATTCTTCGAACTTGCACACTTCCCTAGAAAAAATTAGTCAATAGTTTGTCAATTTCGTGAAGTGTTTAGAGGGAAATTTGTAGACACCCATCAGATAGACAAGGATAGCTTGGAGGACAGATTTGATTAGGGTAACTCTTTTAGGGAAGTTCAGGAATTTACCGTTACAGGACGAGATTTTCCTTTTGTTATCAAGTGTCTCCATTAAACTATGAAGTTCTCTAATTGTTAATGTAATCCTCCCTCTCTATTTTTACTTTATCATTTTAGTGATTTTAATATCAATTAAGAATCATTTAAGGATGAATGTTATTATATAAAAGGCAACCGTAACCATCACTCATATATCATTTGATTTGTCATTCACCCACTTGTGTTTAATATGGTCTCATTTACTCACGCGTCTTCATATCATGCTCTCATCCACTTACTCGGTTAAGTTTCTTGGTAAATCCATAGTTAGTTAACGACCGTTCTTAATTAAAAAAATGAAAAGGGCAAATGGTCGTGACCATCACTTATGTTTCACTTCATTCACCATTCACTCACTTCTTGTCTTTAACATTGTCTGATTCACTCACTCGTCTTCTTAATATGGTCTCACCCACTTTCTTCGTTAAGTTTTCTAGTAAGGCGTGTCTTAGAGATTGTGAAAGCCAAATTACCATATTATTTAGGGATGAAGTAATTAATTAGGCACGAAAAAAGGCAAAATTTCATAGGGCTCCCTAAACTATTGACAATCGTTTAAATGAGGGACTGAACAGGTCAATATGCCCTCTGAACAATTAATTTAGATCAGTTTAACTCATAAACAATTAGTTTTAATCAGTTGCCTCATGTCGTGATTTTCATTAAGGGTAAAATGGAGATTTCACAAGTATTAAAGTTTTAAAATAATTTAGCAAAAATTATATTATTTTGAACATAAAATTTAAATTTAGTTATTTAAGATGAATTAAATAATAATATTACATAGAAATATTATATTTATTTGTTAATAAAAGATCATATATTATAAATACGATGCACGATTTCGCACAGGCTGGACTGTGTACAAATATCTAGTTATATATAATTGGGGAAGGGGGAATTAGTTATTTTGTAATGAAGCCCCATGATCTATTAATTCATTGATTGTAGGAATAGTTATAAATCTACACTATATATAATTGGGGAAGGGGGGAATTAGTTATTTTGTAATGAAGCCCCATGGTCTATTAATTCCTTGATTGTAGGAATAGTTATAAATACAAATTAGTTTAAAATGATTTTTATATAAATTAGTTTAAATATAAATTTAAATATATACATTATTAACGATTATTTTTTTCACAATTATTAATTTTTTATTTAATGATTATTATTAAAATGCACAAGCATCGATTGTGCCCAAAATACTAGTCTAAAATAATTGTTAATGGGGCAAACATATCTAAAAAGTTGTCCAAAGGGCAAAGTGGTCTATTAAGAAGTCCAGTCATTCGTTCGAACCATTATCAATATTTTAAGGGACGTTGTGAAATTTAGCCGAAAAATAATATCACATCTCACTTTTTTGGGTAAACAATTGCATTAATCGATCCATCCTAGCCCAGTATAGACGCCCGTTCAATAGCTTAAGCTATGGCTGGAAAGGAGTCGGGTAACCCGTTACCCGCTCGAGCACCCGGCTCGAGTACTCGACTCGATAGACCGCTCGATAGTTAAGGAGTAGGGTAGGGGTACAAGGTTGTGCTCGTTTAAAATACCCGACTCGCTCGATAAATACCCGGTCCGTTAATAAATTAATAAATAAATTAATAATTTCAATATATATGGTAAAAATAATTATCTATAATTAAATTTTGTGCATTTTATTATGAATATTTGAAAGAATTAAGGTTTGTTTAATTTACTAAAATTTAAAATATACTAATACATCTTTATTTGTGTTAAAAAATAAGTTCTTTTTATTTTTACCTTAACGAGTCGGGTATTTATCGAGTCGGGTCGGGTAATTACCTTAACGAGCAGGTACTTATCGAGTAGGATATCTTATCGAGTCGAGTCGGGTACTAAAGTAGAGCTCGATATCTTATCGAGCGGGTCGGGTAATACCCGTTAGCTTATCGAGCGGGTCGGGTATTTATCGAGTCGGGCAGTACCCGACTCGTTTCCACCACTAGCTTAAGCTTTCTCAGTTCTCACTTCTCACACGCTTATCTTACCGGCCCGGCCCGGCCCATTAAGGATTCCCAGGCCCCTATCTGGCCCCGGCCCCCTAAGAAACCGGGCCTGGCGGGCCCAAACGGTATACCGTATCGGCCCACACGATATACCGTTTGGGCCAAATAGTCCAATTATTTTTGTTTTGTTTCAATTGTACCATAAAAAATAGAATGTTGCTTGAGGGATTTGAACCATAGACCTCTTGCAAACACAATGAACACCTTAACCATTGTGCCAAGACCTCATTTGTGTTGTTTGTGCATTGGTATTAATAAAATAATTATATTATACAATATCTATTATTATACTACAACTTCAATTAAAATTAATTAAGTTTTAGTATTAATAAAGAACTATATTAATCATTATATTACAAATTAGTTAGACAAATGTATTTTTTTCATTATATTATAAAAGTAATATAGGGGGCAAACGGCTAAAAGGCCTAAAAGTTGAATGTTAAAATTTTCTTTAAAAGATATTGTTTAATGTTAATTATATTACAAAAGAAAATAGATATTCGTTAATATACATGGTTTAATTTATAATGTGTTCATAAAGTAGTACATGGTGTAATTCGATTTAAATCACAAGTCTTGTATAATATTATTTAAGTGTATACAAAACGCATTAGTATATAGTAACACATCTTGTATTTTTAATAATATCTAACATTGAATAATATTTATAAGCATATCATAAAATAATGTGTTATACTATTAAATAATATGTAATGTAACACTAATCTACGTTTATTATTTTAAAGAATAATATATTGATGCATCTTATGATTTTATTTAGATATTAGACAATATTATTAATTATAACATAAAATATAACAAGTAATCATGTTGGCATAATGGTAAAGTCCACATATATGTTATCTTTGACAACCAAGGTTCAAACCCCACTAGCTTTACTTTATTTTTTAATAAAAACAACTACAAGATTATATTGTATACGGTATACCGCGTATTTTATACGGTATAGCGGGCCTAGGGGCCGGGCCGTGCATTCGTTAGCTTTTGAAGGGGGCCGGGCTCAGAGATTTAACTCATAGATGATGGCTGGGGCCGGACTAACGGGACGGGCCCTCGGGCGGCCCTGTTGGGCCCGGTTCGTTTAACACGTCTAGTTGTGTGTTAATGAAAGAAAGAATATTTACAAGAGTTCAAGGGTTCCGAATCAGGGCTATTTGAACACGCTCAAATGCCCATAACCAAAGACAAAACAAAGAACTTAACACATAATATATAATAGAGGGTCCTAATAATACTGAAAGCGTCTGACTGTGACTGGTTTCATTTGACGGTAGAAATGGGGTGATGGTTTGAAACCCAGGTCGAGCTCATCACAATTTGATAATGAACCAAAGTTGTTGTCTTCTTCTTCTGAGTCGTAACCGTCATCAGTATTAGCTTGGAGTCCGTTCCTTGCTCCTCTATTACACTTAAAGATGTAGTTTGATAACTTTGCAGAGGTTGGAGCTGCAACCAAATCCCCATTAGTACTCTTTACAATGTTGCTTGATTCTTGAGGAGTGACTATGCCCTCCAAAATATCTTCAGCGATGGCATGTTCAATCGTCGCATCAAACCTCTTTTTGTACATTTGCTCGATGACCTCCTCCAATCGCGCATTTGCTTGTTCTTTGTTCAAAGCATAGTTTTGATCTTTCACAAACTTGTCAACTTTAGCCTCATAATCCCCCTTCTTGAATGTCATCCGTAACAACCTGTTTTTTAACAACCTCAAGTTTGCAATCTGGTATAATCATCACCTGTTCTGTTTGTTGGACCAATGTTACACCAGTCTGTTCAACCTGCAGCTGAACACCATCCAAACCAAGCTTCTCCGCAGAAACAGGGCTTGTGTAAATAGGAGCAGGTTGTATGAATGGAGAGTTCTTCTCGACAGATAGCACAGTTTTATTCAATCTAACAATGCTAATGCACACCCTACAATCTCGACCTCTAGTTGATCCTTATTTAGTGCGTTTTAGTCTGCATTTTCCTGTGATTGCAGGTATGTTGTAACATCTCTATCCTTGAAACAAAGATTGCCATTTGTCTCGCCTTCAGAAATCTTGTTCACCCAAGAAGCCAACTGCTCAACATTTTCATGGTGATCTTGTACAGTCACGAGCCTTACCTTGGAATAACCTCTTTATTACAGCTAAAACCTGCAACTTCTTGCCACTCAATGACTGATCTGATTCGGTCACCGGGTGCACACACAAATCTGGTGCAAGGACTCCAATATCCGCAGCATCCTTACTGTTTACAACCACAGGTTTGTGCATTATCTTATACTTGATTGGTTTATGAGAAGCCTGAATTTTGCCAAGGGCATTTGCATTCTCAGAAACTGAGCCACCCAAACTGCTGAAGCTATTTTGTGTAGCCACAACAACATTCTTTTGCTGAATGCCAAGTCCTTTTCCAGCGAAGTTCTTGCACTTTCCAGCCGAATGCCAAACTTGTACACTTGATTTAGCTGTACTTTTAACTTAACATTACACTTGATTTAGTCTGCATTTTCCTGTGATTGCAGGTATGTTGTAACTCTCTCAGACTAAATCTCCAAGTACTTGAAATTCGACATCAGCAAACTGGATATGGGAATGTAATAGACTACATCTCCCAACCCCAAGATAACCGTTTTAAGAGGCACATTCTATGTTTATCAAGTACTTGTAATCTACGGAATCTATTTGCGCTCGAAGTGCACTCTCTTGAACCGCATGAATCTATAAATAAAAAAATTTGAATTGAGAAAGCATCAACGAAATACCTGAATTTAGTTTATCTCCTTACTATCTTTTTTCTTCATTAACCCCTCGTCCTCCCTTAGTAGCTTAGCCTTCGGATTTTAGGTTCTGAACATGATATATGTCTTAGAAATAATACCAGTTAGGAATTTGTGGACTCGAAAGAAAAAAAAATGGCTACCCTCTTCTGAAGCGAATTATAAAAGAATGTTAGTATTCCACTAACAGTAAAATCTGGTAAATGATTCATGTTCCCTTACTAAACATTATCATTAAAGAAATACAAAATACATACCTGACACTTTGTAAGATCATCCTCACTTTTCTGGAGACTGCCAAAATTAGTTGAGCTCAACACAAACTCGAGCTGAATTTAACATAGTCCTGTTTAAGGAATGGAACGCTCTGTTGTTTACGAATCCCAGCAGAAAGCAGCACCAGAACACAGGTTTAATTGTTTAACTTTTCGATTGAAAAAGTTAAATTTAACGTTTTCAAATTCCACTGGTTGCCATGGCAACAGCAGAACGGGCTGGCTACGCCAGTGAGTGTGCTTACGAGCACAAATTTTTGAAATTGTACAATGCTTATTTAAGCGTGTTTAGACTCGAATTTGTGTTAAATCATTTTTGGCCTGGCCTGTGTTCACTAGTCATGTTCTAAATTCCCTTCTAATATCATTGTCATCCAATAAAAAGTTCATAAATTCCCACAATCAAATTACCCGTTTCAAATCCTAAATGTTATATGTAATTATGTTTCGCACAAGATGAAATAGAGTGATTCAAAGATGGCGAGATTAGCGATACTAAAGATTTAAACTTACAAGATCCAATGACAACGAACATGAAGAAACAACACAAAACAATTTTTCTAATACTCAACAATTCATATATATATTCATCAGTAAATATACATCTCCAAATTGAATACACATTCTACTCAAAAATCACTATAAACATTCTGGAATCGAGTGTAAATATCCCAAAACATTATTACAAAAAACTAATTGAAAACTTAACCGAATTTGATTTCTCTTTGCATAACCATGTCTTTAGCAAATTCTAGTTTTTGTTTGCACACCAGAAGATCATTAATATCGAAAAACTCTTTGGGGTCGAGACACCGCAACCACGCTTCCATATCAGTATCCCCTGTAATAGGTTCTTGATGGGATTTCTCAGAAACAGTATTTACGTCGGAAAGAAGACGATGATCATCCAATGTATATGATTTTCCAGCACCAGATACTACTTTAATTGCAATAATCGCACCAGACAAAGAGCTCAATTCGGCAGCTTTCTTGAAAAGCCCTTTTCGCCTTTTTGAGAACGCAACCATTCTTGACCTTGCGTTTTCGATTTTCTTGATTTCGATCTTCTTCTTCCCGGTACCCATCTCAGTATCGATTATTGTTCTAGTAAACAATTGTATTTTCTATGTAATAAAAGGCTCTTTGGAAAAATACTTGGACAAATTAATAATTGGACAACTGAAAATCTTTTTTGTAAGAAAAATTAGGTAAATCGAAAAGGGTAAATGCAGAATAAGATTTGAGAAAGAGAGTAGCAACACTATAAGAAGAAGGAGCCACCAAACGATCCCGCCAAGAATGACCATTGGCGCCATGACCGTTGCCGTCATGACCGCCTTTACTCTTTACTTAGGATGCAATAACATTTCAATTTCTAACTGTTATAGAAATATAGGCTGTTGTAAAATTAACCCATGGGCCATGGCTCGTTATTATATGCATTTGCAAGTAAGGCTGTAAACGAGCCACGTACACCCGGCCGGGTTTATTATTTATCGAGCTCGTTAATTACCAGGTACTATAGAGCCGGGTAGCAAACCTATTACCCTCGTATCGGTCAATAAGAACACGAGCGAGTATTGAGTCAGGTTTTTTGAGTCGGACGACGAGCGGGTGCCATGTTACCCTCAAATTTCTGTTTAAAAAAAAACAAAAAAAACTATTATAGGGTTCTTTTCAACAAATCTGTAAATTCTTTTCAATATTAGTTTTATACTAATCAATGAAATTAATTATGGTTAAAGTATAACATATATATTATATAAATATATAATAAAAAAATAAACGAGTGGGTAATCAAGCGGAGCTAGGTGTAATCGATAAGCAATCTAGTAAAAAACTTATTCGAATATCACTCGATAAGGATACGAGCGGGTAACGGACCCAAGTTTTCCGAGTCGAGTAACGACATGTTCCGAATGACCCGGTAATTTAATAGCACTATGTGCAAGTGGGAAGTTTGTCAGTTGTTCGTTGATTATCGAGTTCTACTCGAGTAAAAATTATTTTTCTAATATTGTGAATAACCACTAATTGCTATAGTCGATAATACGGGCTACCCAATCAATTAACAAAGCAACTTAATATCCATTCGATACTCAGCCAAAAAACTAAACTCGATCACCCGATTGACATCCAGCTTGGATTCGATTCAAATAGGGAATTAAGGCAACTTGATTATATGAATACCAATTGAGGTGCTCGCTCGAAGCTACTCGATAACCGAAATGAGTATTTTTTACCTTTTTTTATTTGGTTATATTTTATATTCAACCAACATCATATTTAATTAGTTACGATTTGTTGAATATCTTATTTGTTATTTCGATCTTCTTTTACTAACTATTCTATTTTTCATTATCCTGTTCTTTTTCTATTACTATATCATTTTCTTATTGAGATGTTCTAGCACTGTGTATGTTTTGATTGTATTTGAGAAGTAACAAATCATTTTCATGGCAAAATGGTTGCATTATTTTTTTTACTTTTTATTATATGATTTATTCATGAACTTGTTAAAATGTTCTTAAACAATTTTGAAATAGTAAACTAACAACAATGATGACGATAGAAAATGACGTATAATGTGAAAAATGTATGATGAATGGGTGTGCATTACCTTTTCGCACCTAAATCATCTTTTTTTATTTCAAAATTTCCTATAAAAATATAATTTGTGTAATTCTACATTTTCCAAATCCATTTAAGTTAATTAAAAAATAACATGAGCATCAAATTGAAAAAACAATCAGTTTAAACAAGACATTAAAACGTTTGGTCTCTCAAATAATTATTTTATAATATATAATTTTGGTGCATATAGGCAATGTATATTGTGTATTTTCGAAAGTATGTTTCTCAGTACTTCAGCTTGTATTTCAGTATTTCAGTTGTATTTTTTATTGAATTGTTTTCGGTCAGTTAATAGTTGGTAGTTAGCTTAGCTGGACAATCATAGCCATTAGTGGGAAGAGTTAGTAAGACCATCTCCAATAAGAGATAATTCATCTCCTAAATATTCATTGCCACATCACATTATTCCTCCTACACATCATCGAATATTTTCATTCATATTTCAAATATCTCCATACTCTACAATAGGAGACATTTGAAAAAGTTATTCTACTTTGTCTTCTTCCATACCATTTTCTCTTGAAATTAGAGATAAAATGAGAGAAAATTAAAGTTTTTATTGGTTTCCAAATCAAACAAACCTAATATCGATTTATAGATTTTAAAAAGTAAAAAAAATTGGTGAAAAAGAAAAAAATAAATTCGATAAAATACTATGTCAAAAATGCCAAATACAATTATGGAATAAAGTAAAATTGGAGGTACATCAAATAACTCCTATTGAAAGTAAATATCTTTTCAAACATCATGTGGCATTCTTTAATTGGTTGCTTTATGCTTTGTGTCATAATAAATAGAAGATTATTGAATAATTCTTTTAAAATTGGTAAGAAAGTTACTCACCTCAAATATTTTCTGTTGGAGTACTTTATCACCTCAAATATCTCCAAATGGAGATGGTCTAAAGGTAATTTTCTCTCTCCTCGACTATAAATAAGTGTATTAATTCACAACTAATTTCACAACTTATTTTCCAGATTTATTTTTTGCTTTCTCTTCCAAGATACAAGCCAATTGATTTCCAAGTAATACCAAATGCCAATTGATTTGGACCAATTTAAAGCGCCCTGTAGTTCAAACGCGTGTTAGGCCCAATTTTTCTTTGAAATGAAATCAATCATCTTGTCCCTATTTAATTTCAGCCACAAGATCTAAAAAGCTAAAGATAAGGTAAATGATTCAGATTGACTTAGCACGAGGTTTTTGGTGAAATGGTCCCGAAAGTGTGATCGGGTTGTCATTTAGTCCTCAATAGTTGAAAAGTTGTTATTTTTTGTACAGATTTGCAATTGTTTGACATTTTGTGGATTAAATCACAATTTTTCAACTATTGAGGACTAAATGACAACCCGATCACACTTTCGGGGACCATTTTCACCAAAAACCTCGTGTTAAGTCAATCTGAATCATTAGATTACCTTATCTTTAGTTTTTTAGATCTTGTGGCTGAAATTAAATAGTGGCAAGATGGTCGATTTCATTTCAAAAAAAAATTGGGCATAACACGCGCTTGAACTACACGCGCTTTAAATTGGTCAAAACTAATGAAAATTAATAAATCGTAGAAGAAGAATTTTATTAACTAATTTGGAGTGATATTTAGTAAGGTAGAATTGGGAGAAAATCGTCGAAATAGTCCCCGATAGTAGTTACAAGTTGTACTTTGGTTCTGATAGTGACATTGTAGCAATTAAGTCCCCGATAGTGACACACTAGTAGTTAAGTCACCGATAGTGACACAAAACTTGCAACAAAACTTGCACTTTAGTCCTCAAATTCACTTCACTGTAAAACTTTAAGAACTAGACGCGATACAATAATACTATACATATTAGACAAGTGTAACTATCTTAACCACCATAGTGGCAGTTTTGATGGCGCTTAAAAAAGCTATCTAACCCTGAATAAGTACTCCCTTCATCCCTAAATAATTGGTACATTTTGACTTTTGTAATTAAACTTTAAAAAATTTGATCAAGAATTCTCATTAAACGAAAAGAAAAAAGACAGTCATGTGGACCTTGTTAGATTCGCCTCAATATATATTTTTGAAATATCAAGTTTTTATATATATTTTTTGCATGTAGAGTGATAAATATTTATGTTTTAAATCATTTTTTTATTGAACATAAAAATTAAAATGTACCATTCATTTAAGGATGGAGAAAGTATTATTAAAGCTCCCTACTGTACTAATGACTAATAATAATGCACGTATTTAAAACAAAAATCGAGTTTGTTTCTTATAATTAATTTTCCATATATTGATTCGTCCCACAATTTAGTCAAAACAGAAACATAACAGGGGATGTCGCCTAAATTGGAAAAACCTTCCTATCAATTCGGGATGGATGAAATACTAAATAAGTTTGAGGAGAGTACGTTAGTATATAGTGATATATATTTATATCAGATAATTATTAATTTGGTCTCAGATAGATAAAATATATTTTGGTCTCAAATAGTTACATTGTTACAGATTAGTCCTCAAAAGTGATTTGAGTGTTACGATACAATCTCCAAAAGTGACAATCTTTGCACATTATTAGTCCCTATTTTTGCGAAAATCATGCTGCAACATTTGTCACTTTCAGAGACTACACTACAATACTTATACCACTTTCAGGAACTAAACTGCAACACTGTAACTATCTGAAAACTAAAGTGCAACTGCATCCCGTTATTTAAGACCAAATCTATAATTAACTATGATATATTACATGCATAGAAAGCAATTTTTTCTTCAAAATTTTGTGTATGTATATGTGGGTGTGGGGTTTTGGAAAATAGTCTGTACAGTTTGGTGGAATTCTTTTCCCTATTGAGGTTGCTATTGTTTCTGAGTGTGTTTCAATAATGATAAAGATTGAGTGTGGAGATAGACAAAGAGTGAGTAATGCTAAGAGAATAAGAGGTTGCAGCTTTTGTTGGTCTGGGGCTGTAGAAATATATGAATGCGTGAATTGTATCTCATGCAAAAGCAACTACCTAATGCAAAAGACATATTTAATACAAAGTTACCTAATAGCTAGCTATTTTAATTAAACTAGCATGTTGAAGTACAGGGATACCTAGGATGGTCATCTCTCTATTGTTGTTGTCTCCACGACTTAGAGTTCGTCGGGATAAAATTGTTGAAATGGTCCCCGATAGTATGACCGAGTTACACTTTGGTCCTCAATAATTAACGGTTGCACGTTAGTCTCGAAAGTGGTAAAAAAAGTTGCATTTTAGTCTTACGTTTCCGTTAATATTTCAGGTTTATGCTTTAAAATTGCGGTAAAATATAATTTTTAAAACTTAAAGTTGATTTTTTGTCCTAGTTAGTGCCAAAATAAAACTCCACAACCCTAATTGGGTTGGGGAAGAAAGGGGGAGTTTTGGCTAGAGGGGGTTGTGGAGTTTCAGTTTGGCACGAATCGGGACAAAAAATCAACTTTAAGTCTTAAAAATTATATTGTTACCCCAATTTTAACGCTTAACCATGAGATGTTAACGAAAAACTTGACGCGGGGACTAAAATGCAACTTTTTGACCACTTTCGATGACTAACGTACAACCGTGTAACTATTGGGGACCAAAGTGCAATTCGGTCATACTATCGGGGGCCATTTCAACAATTTGCTCTCGTTTACAGTATTGAATAGAGTTGTTGTTTCAACAAGCATATATAAACTTTGACGTCGTAGATTGGTGTTGTGAAAATATGTTTTTCCTGGAACTAAAGGGTTAATAGACTTAAAAGGAGTTGAATCTTTTAAGTAAAGATCAAGAGGGCAGAGGATCAAATGATTTGAAAACAAAGTTATAACTTTGTGTTCTATTTTACTTGTCTTTTTAGCCTCAAATTTTTTTTCCCTGGCCATTTCAATGTTATACCAATTTTTCCTCTTCTAATCTTACTAATGTAATTATATTATTAATGCTAGAATTAAGTTGTATAGAATGGAGGTAGATACATAATTAAATGCGACAAGAAAGTGGAGTAGTCACATTAATTTTAGCTTTCAATGGCAACAATCAATGAGACCTCTCCTAGAATTAAGTTGCACAGAGGCAACACATGGACGAGGGATCCTCTGGCAGTATGCGTAGGATATGTTTAGATAGATTTATAGTCTTGCTGAGCGTGCTCCTATTGTTTATTCATGAGCACATTAGATTTTTTTCCAGCGCACTTGGTGTGGGGGCTCGGGTGTTTTCTAGCGCTGGATCCCGTGTCTTGCTAGACTTCCTGAGCTCCTGATATCAAGAGCCCTATGAATTTTTGTTGTACTTTATTGTTTACTCTGCACTCGCAAGATGATGTATTTTTATTGTTTTTATTTAACACGTAATCCACTCGTTGGTTTAGCTGGAAAAAAAAGAGGTAGAAGTTTGTAACATCAATAATATGTAATACATTCAAGTTTAAATCATTATAATTAATTCAATCATTAAATTCTTTACTCAAAGGCGTATAGGTAAATTTATATGATTTCTTAATAAACGTGCTTGAGGCAAAAAAGATAAGTAAAAAAGAACTTAAATTTACTCAAGGAAATACACGTAAGTGTGTATAGTTTGCTCAAATGATTCTCATAAGTGTCTATCGTGTGCGCAAATAAATGGTCCTTGTATAAGTGTGTATAATTTGCGGAAATGGTCCTTAAAATAAATGAACCTAAATTTTCCATCTCCATCTCTATCAACATTTAAGAGGACTGTTAATTTAAGGCTCATTTGTGCACACAATACACACTTACATGAACCATTTGTACAACGTTACCACTTTTCGAGAAGTGACAGATCTAGGAGTATGAAAGTGTATGTTCGAAATTGTCATAATTCTCAAAATGCTTGTTTAAAACACTTAAATAAAATATATTCATATATAATTTCTAATACTAATGTTTACATTAACTTTTCTTTAAATATATATAAATTCTTTTTTTTTTAAAATATGTCTATTCAAGTGAACAGACGTGACTCAAATGAGTCCGCCATTGAGACCAAAGTAGAATAATCCCCACTCACTAACACCATATCATCAATTATCTCCTACTTATTACATATGTGATCATGCATCCATGATACATTAGAATCTAAGATAGGGAGATGATTGCAACAAATAAAAAAACACATCTTCATATTCTCCTTTTGGCAATCTACAAAAACAATCACTTTATTATTTCTTAGGCCTAATAAAGAATCCCAAGCTAAAGAAAAGAACACTTCACATGGTCAACAATTCAACTCCACCAATTACACTAGAATATATATGATTGGCACGCTACGCCTAACTCTTAGGCTTCAACATATTAAATACAATAACAATAAAATATATTATCGAATTTTTATAGACTATATAGTTGATATAGGTAATAATATATTACTTTAGGAATATATAAATACATAGGACTTAAATTATTATTTTACCATTAATGTCGGAGTCATTCTTTATACATAAAGAATGTTCTATATATGCATCTTCATTTAGCTCCATCTCTTTATGCAACTTCATTGAGCTCTGATCTCCTCCATTTCATTCAATTCAAATTGCTTAAATAGTAGATACAGTATTAATTAGCTTCATCACCCCCTTCGAAATCGCCCGGGAAGGGATTATTCTGCCACGGAAGAGGATAGGGGAGAGGGAACGTTGGGGACGGGTAAAACCCGCCTCCACCATCCCCTCCACCACCTTCATTCCCCATTCTTCGATTTATCTCAATGATCGGCCTATGTCCATTATGAGGCACGATCAAGGGCGCGTTACAGGGTATTGTAGTTGTCGTTGTTATTATCTGGTTGCACGTTGCAAAACGCATTAAATCCGCGTTAGCAGCATCAAGTTCCTTCTGGAGCTTATCCACTTGTCTCTGGAGGAAGGTGATTGCCCCAACGCAACCATAGACCGGGTTACGGACCCTTGCTTCGGCCTCATAAGCGAGGGAGCTAACCGCGTCATCTCTTTGGTGAGGGAGAAGCTCATGGAGGAGCTTGCTAACATTACTAGCACCAAAAATCTTGTGAACATTGGCAAATTTTTGGGGCTCCTCTGGAGGGAAATAGGGTGCAAAAATGCAACCTGGCATGCATTTTCTTCTCAAAAACTTGCATGCAGCACAAGGGGAGCTGTATGATGAGCTATTGTTTGAAGTAGCCATTGTACTAACTCAACAAATTTTCCTCTTTGGTCTATAAATATTTACTAGAATACACGCTTTCAGTGTCGGGTAATTTCTCACCTGCAAAGAAGAGAACCATCCAAATATTTCATCAAGTAATTTATTTGTCAATATATAAGTTAGTTACTAATTAACTAAAATCAACATATAATAACAACATCACTATTTCATTCTCCATCTTTTTTTTTCTTTAGAAATTTCTGATTTTTTAATTATTTCTCAAAATGGTTGTCCATCATTTTCCTCAAATGTCCTTGTAAATTTGAAGTTGATATGTTTGATCTTGTATGTACCACACATAAACTAAATAGATAAACCTCTTGGGATTTTTAAAAAATATATAAGATGCATATACTGATATTTTTTTGGCAATATCTTCCTATTTAATTAATTAATAACATCCAAATTTTCTCTTTTTTCTTTTATCCAAAACGATCCGAAATTGGTATTTTTTTGTTAAATCTTCAATTTTAATTTGTTGATCTTATTTCTTGTGTGCCCGGCCATATTATTGGAAGATAAAGTTTAATGTAAAATAAACTCAATTAATACACTAATCTGTCTATATATATTGATTATCTCCTTCATTTATATTTTAGTTATATGATAATAATCTTTAACAAAGGCGAATCTTGAAATTTATTTTTTAACATAGTTAAAAGGGTCAAAATTAAAATACTTTGTTCCAAAATTGTTGGTTCTGATGTAATAATTATTACATCGGTAGTAAGAAGTTCGTCTGAATTTTATTTTCTCTTGAAGACAATGTCTTTGTCACTAGCTCGACCTAATCAAGTCAAAAACAGAAAGAACCCTAAATTATCATATAGCAAGAGATTAGAAAATTAAAGATATATAGATGTAAACCTAGCTAATTAACTCCATCAACACATGATCATATTCATACAAAAAACATGAACAATTATTCCAGTTAATCGATGAATAGCCTAGAGGAAAAGGCTCTCCCTAATGACCAGAATGTTCTCGGTTCGAATCTCACATCATCGCTAATTTTAAAAAAAATGTGTAATTCATTCAAGAAATGTAGAAAACACTCAGAGCATCAAGATTCATGTAAAAGGCAAACTTGAACATACCTGTTTGACCTAGGTTTAATTTTCCTGGTCAAAAAATAAAGTGTAAGTCACCTTTTAATAAAGCTCAATTCAAGAAAGTTGTTCAGTAACTTCTTCTTAATATGTTCAGCTCAAGAAATCTTTATAAACACAAAAAACTGATGGTGGGCTTTACAGATTTAGCCAACTGAAATATCATATACCAATCAAAAGAAGAAACCCTAATAAGATAAGTATTGTAGGAAGAGAATTAAAGAGGGGGAGGGGGGGGGGAATTTCAGTGGATGGAGAAGGAATGAGGGGAAAAGACAAAGGTAATAAATGGATTGTACACTAAAAAAGTTGAATGTGACACAACTGCATCAAATAATAATAATAATAATGTCATGCCCACTGTCTGTGGGGAAGCCCTAAAATTTTAGTTCCTGTTTTTCTCACCATCTCCTTGTTCATGCAATTTGAGATAGGATGAAAGATGATCAAAGAGCTTGGGTGCAAAAGTGTTATTAACATAGTTTATTCGTATGGTGTGATTACGAGTCCTAGTCCTATCAAGATTGCGTATTTGATCTCAGTTACTGAGACGTAGTTGCATTTTAGTCCAACGTTATAAATTAGTCGTTGAAAATGACATATTGTTGTAATGTAGTCCCTGAAAATAGCAAATGTTGCAGTGTGGCTCACGAAAAAATAGGGACTAATGTGTAACGATTATCACTATTGAGGACTATATCATAACACTTGAGCCATTTTCGGGGATTAATCTGCAACAGTGTAACTATTCTGGAACTGAAGTGCAACTTCGTCCCACTATCGAACAAATCGACAATTGTCTCTCCTAGCTACCTACAACACACATAATCTCGTATTAAGTGGTAAATAAACAAACTCAAGTCTTCTGATGACCAGCCAGATCCGAAGATTTACCTCCTCATACTTATACAGGGCAGGGTGCGACAACCCCTATATCATCGTTTTGAGACAAGTTGAGGGGGAAGGGGGGGTGAGCTACTGACAGTTTCTGTTCATGGTTTTTTGCTTTAATATATAATACTATGTCTTCAATTTCTTTTACTTTAATGGATTGTCAGTAGTTAGTATTGGGTCTCTATTTGCTTCTATTGCTTGAAAGACATAAACTATTTTTGGGCCATATCATGTAACTGTTTGCTCTGGAATTTTAAGCTCTTATAATCAATCTTATCATGGAGAGAAGCAACTGAGGTTAAACTGATTATTCAGGTTTTGGTAAAGCATGCACTATTGAGTAGCAGTATGATATCTTGGAAAATACTAGACTAAATCTTTATGATGCGGAATAGTAATAATATTCTTTATCAAGTAAATTAATATATATACTTATTTTAATTTATAAAAACTTAATGGTTTCGAAATAGTAATGTAATTGTTACTAATTTAATTCATGATAGTTAGGTGTGTGAACGAACCCGAAAGCTCGATTCAGCTCGAAAATCTTGAATCGAGGTTCCATTCGATGGTCACCGAGCCGGACCGAACCGTGGGAATTGATATTCAGCGAGCCGAAGTGAACCGTTTGAAAATGTTTGATTGTTTCACCTAGTAAAATGGTTGGATTTTTCGGTTTCGTACTTTTTTAGCAAAAATGTTCGATTTCTTACTTTTTTTTTTTATCAACTACCAAAATCAAAACTTTTTGCGAAACAACTATCAAAACCTAACATTTTTTGCCAAAACAATTATCAAAACTGAACATTTTGGTAAAAAAAGTACGAAACCGAGAAATCGAACCATTTTTACTAGGAAAAGAAATCAAAAAATAAAAGGAATCGAAAAAAGAATCCAAAAGAAATCGAGAAAACAATCGGAAAAAAATCTAAGAGAAATCGAAAAAATCTAAACAACTACCAAAATCAAAACTTCTTGCGAAACAACTACCAAAATCGGACATTTTTTGCCAAAACAATTCTCAAAACCGAACATTTTTCTCAAAAAAGTACAAAACCAAAAAATCGAACCATTTTTACTAGGAAAAAAAATAAAAACGAAATAAAACAGAAAAGGAATCGAAAAGAATAATCGAAAAGAAATTGAAATAAAAATAGAATAAATCCAAAACAATCGGAAAAAAATTGTAAAAAATTAATTACGGAGACTAAAGTACACTAAAAAAATTATACATGACTGCATTGTATCCAATTTACATTTTAACCTTGAATTAATGCTAAAACTTCAATTTTTTCCCAAAGTTACAATTTTCCGTCAACTTTTAACGTCAAAGGAGTAAAGTGCACCAAATATAAAAATTACTGGGACCATATTCGCAGCCTGACCATTAAGTGGGACCAAACTGCAAGTAACACATACTTACTGGGACCAAACCGAAAATTTTCTCAATCGTTATACTTGTTCGATTATGCCTTTAATTGTGGCCTAAATCGATGACCTTGATAATAACGATGTTTCATTGTATGTAACTTGTTTTTTGGTTTGATGAAAACTTGTTATGGGTTCGATTATTGTCCAATTTATATTCTTTTAGTTGCGATTTAGGGTTGTTACTTTTCTAAATTCATTCAAAATATTCTATGCATGTTGTGTTTTAGGTCCGATTGTTGTTCGATTTCATGTTTTCTTTCTTTCAATGTAAAATTTTGGATGTTAACTTATGAAAAACCTTTCGAATTATGTATACATGTTGTGTGTTGCTTTTACTTATTGTCTGATTGTGTTATTGTTTTATCAATTTTACTTGTTGACTTTTGTTGACTTAAGTAAGGGTTTTGAAATAGGGTTATGAGATTTAGGGGTTTGATGAATAATAACTGAATAATTTGATAATAATTGAACATATGTAATCTCTAAGGTTTTGCTTTTTGTCTGATTATATCACTTGACTGTTGATTCATTTAATAATTGAATAAGTTAAGACACCTTATTGGATTTCATGTCCAAAAGGACCTAAGAAACTATGCAAGCTACAAAGGTCCATTTATGGACTTAAGAGAGCTTTGAGAAAGTTGAAATCTTCATTTTAATGAAACAATCAAAGAGTTTGGTTTCATTAAGAACGAAGAAATTCTTTTTGTACACAACAAGGTTAATAAGAGGAATGTTGCATTTATAATCTTGTATTTAGATGACATACTAATAGGGAATGACAATGCCATCATGCATAGTCGGACCCAGGAGTCTAATATTGATGGTACAATTGTAAATTCTTTTCTTTAACATAACGTTATTTATTTAATGAAGTTTATAAAATTTATCATCTTTCAAGGGGGTACTTTAAAAAATTACTCAGACACTAACGAGTCTCTTCGCACCACGAACAGTGGCAATAATATATACTCCTGCTTCTCAAAGAAAACTTTAAAAATAATTCAAAGACAATCCTGCTTGTCAAAGGAATCTTCAAAAACAAAAGTCCACCAACAAGGTCACTCCTCTAACTATCTGCGCTGCAAATATTGTTTGTTAATAAATCAACATCTATAATAGATATTTTTAAAAACAAGATTCTGGTGGTGCATTCGCACAGTAAGTTATACATAGGTCCGACTATGTTCTCATGCTTGAATTAGTCAAGTCATGGTTATGTAAGTGTTTCTCGATCTATGAAGGATTTACGAGAAGCTCAATACTTTCCTGGAATCAATATCTATAGAGATATATCTAAAATGCTCATTGGAGTGAGCCGGATCATTTACATTAATAATGTGTTAAAAAGATTCAAAATGAATTATTTTAAGAAAGGAAATCTCCCATGAGACATGACATTACTCTTAACCGTTGAGACTGTGCCACAAAGGAGGCTGGAGAGAAAAGAATGAGTGGTGTTCCTTACGCATCAGCCATATGATCCATCATGTATGTCAAGTTACGTACACGGCAAGACGTACCGTACGCTATGAGTATAACAAGCCGTTACTAATTATCTCCAGGTGAAAGTTACTAGATAGTTGTAAATGCCATACTTGAGTACTTAAGAATGACTAGATATATGTTTCTGATTTACGGAGGCGAGAATGAGTTAGGGCTACACCGATGCAAGTTTCCAAATCGGTAGAGACAATTCTCAAGCTGGTTATGTATTATGTCTAACAGTACTTGGTTCACTGTCGTGGTGTAGTAGCATGTAGCTGACTCAACAACAGAACCTGAATACATTGCACACTTTGATGCTGCAAAAGAAGATTGTTGCATAAAGAAGTTTGTGAGTGAACTTGGAACAGTACCTAGCATTGAATGCCCATTAAAGTTGTTATGTGATAACATTGGTGAAATAGCTCATATTAAAGAACCAAGATCATATCATAGCCTCATAGGTCCAAGCATGTACTTAGAAAGTATCATCTCATTCATGAGATAGTTGATATAGGAGATGTAAAATTTCGACAGATGATAATATAGAAGATCCCCTCACCAAACCACTACTAAATAAACATGATAAGCACTTCTCTAGCACGAGTCTTAAAGAAATGCTTGAGTGGTGTTAGTTTTAGTGGGAACTAGTTTTTCTATAAAGTCATAGGTTTTATTGTAAGCCAATTACTTTGACATCATTTATGAATTTAACTTTCAAATTTAATATATGTTTCAGTTTATTATTTATTGTTATAAAGATATATAAGAGTATATATACATTTTCATTATTATAAGTAATGAATTTTATTTTATTGTAATCTAAAGCTTTCTAAAGAGGCCTTTGGAGTCGAGAACTCAAACAAGAAATCCTCTATCAAGCTTAGAAAACAATGAGATAGCTTATCTCTAGTTAGATATTCACTATTGAAATAGAACATTCTATATGGCTACTATGTGAATAACTATCTTGATCACATTTCTTGGAACAAGAAGAGAGTATGACCGCTAGTCAATCACATAGGTATATGTATGATTTTGGAATAGTGACAAACCATGAGTACTGAACATGACCATTATGAGAACTTCGAAGACAATGTATTTGTGTCCTAAATAATTTCTCGTAAAACTTATGTTAAATGGTGATTTCATCTTATGGGAGTAATGTGTTGTGACCTTATCAAAACGTCTTTTACAACAGGAAGTCTATAAAATGAATGTGTTCTAACTACGAGTGTGGTTGTGGAAAGACATGTACCTCGTTAGGGGTTCGTACAACCTGGTATAAAGGTAGATTTTTAGCCTGTTGGAGAATCTAAGATGATTTTTTATTGTCGTCCCCATATAATCTGTTAACCACATTTGATTCAAGATCTAAGAAAAGAACAGATGTAAGAGTTTGGTGACACATATCTTACCATAGTTTGTTGTTAGAAATCGGGTAATGATGAAGAGTCGTTTTACAAGTAATCGTCGAAGGGCAAGTGGAAGTGTTGGAAATATGACATTATTAAATCTCATAAATATTCTCGTTGAACAATTAGATTGTAAAATTAATTTACTTATTTATACTTAAGTTCAATTGAATATTAACTCTAGTAGAAATTAATATTATAGGATTACTCAAATTGACATTAATAAGGGTTATGATAGCTTACTATAGTCCGCTCGAACTCTATGTATTAAATTATAATATGCGGTTAATATATATTATATAAGTCGTTGCTAATCGTTACTCTAGCAATCAGACCTAAGAGGTCACACACATACAACGTAATGAATTATAAATATGTTATAACTTCCCGGGTTCACTATGCAATACATAAAAAGAACATTTGGGGTCAATATGGTATTAATGAAAGTACATAGGCATAGATAAAAAAATGGAACACTTTTGTGCAAATAAGCTAATACTATAAATATAGAATTATAGTGTTAAGTTTTGAGTTCTTCCTCATTTTTCAAAGATAAAATGAGACAGAAAACTCTCTCCACACCCCCTCCCCTCTAGGTCGAAGCATTGTGAGAAGAATAGTTTCATTCTTTATACACATAAAAAAATTTTAGTAAAACGTAAAGAGTAATTTGAGCAATCGTTGGTGTTGATCATTCTTAGATGCATTTCTTTTGGATGCCAAAAATCAGTTCATATTCCGCTGCAAACTTCCAAAAAAAGAGTACATATTATGCCTATAATTATTGTTTTTACAATTTCTACGTATTCTTGAAATTATATATTTGAGTATTCTTGAAATTATATATTTGAGTATTATGAAAAAATTTTATATGTAAAACCCAACAATTATTACCACTATTATCAATAGTAATATTACTGTTCTTATTAGTATTATTGTTTTCTTTTAAATTATGGCAAAAGGTATGAGTCATCATTATTCTGGATTCCTTTCGCTCACTCATGTTTTAAATATCCTCAGTCGCTCATCCATTAACTTAGTCATATGCTAATCACATGATTCTTGTATGGATATATATAAAACTTCTTAATTAGTAGAAACTAAAAAAGAATACAAAAGTGATCCCAGGATGAAACCACGAGCATTTAATATGACAAAATTCAAGGAGGAACATAAGACAAAGTGAGTGAATAGAGACTTTTAAAACATGGGTGAGCGAATGAGACATTTAAAACATTAGTGAGCAAAATAGTCCAAGACAAAACATAGACGATAATCTTTACGTTTTACCCTATAAATTAGTATCACTAGTTTAAGAACACATAGGAAACATGTAGTTAGCTAGTGGGATAAACTGTCAAAAAGCCTTATAATAATAATAATAATAATTAATTTTGTTATTATTATTATTAAAGCCTTATTTCTATTCATATTACTATTATTATCTAGCCTTGCTACTGTCGTAATTAAAAGTTTTTTCTACAAATTATTATCAAACATCTAAATATATTATGCATTCAAATTCAGTTATAATTCAGGTTCAGACATTTACCATTCAGTCAGAGCTTAAATTTTAGTTTTTAGTTTTCAGTTTTCAAATATAACAAACATGCCCTAATAATCAGACTTCAAATTTCAATTTTGAGTTTTCCAATTTAACGAAGCCTCGGTATATATGATCCCTTAGTATATATGATCCCTTTTTGTTCTAGCAAATAATTCAATTAAATCATCAAAACGATTTGTAGTAGAGTAAGCGGTATAAGAGCAGTCACATTAGTTTGCCTAAATGTTAAAATAAAGGGTGAAAACTAAAAATATTAAAATGTTATTTTTGCGACTTTTCTAAAGTGGGTTGAACCTCAAAAAATATTCACACACCCTGCTCATTCCCTACATCTATACTAGGCATTGATCCCTACAACAACCTTTTGGTGATTCACCGTCAATTGCTTTTTTGATTCACAAAAGAATATTATGGACTTGACTACAGATAACTTTTACATGGTGGTTGTTGAAAATAGGGTTGTAAATGGGTCAAACTATACCGAAGATATTTATATTTAAGTAAGATCCGCACATTATATCAGTGTCAAACCGTAGTTTCGACTTGATCCGAATGTGGGAACCTAAGATTTGAGGGTTTGAGCTTGAAAGTATTTTTTGGAGTCCTGATTGGGGGGAAAATTGCCAAAATGGTCCCAGTAAATATGTGCAAGTTGCACTTTGGTCCCAGTTAATATTGGGTCTGCGGAAATGGTCCCAGATATTGGTACAAATGGTGCGTTTTAGTCCCTAACCGTTACTTTTTGACGGAAAAATGTTAGTGTGGGGCAAAAACATAAGATTCAGCACAGTTAAGGACATAAAATGCGATTCTAACTAATATTGGGGCAAAAATCGAAAATTAATCAACTAATATACACTTTATGTCTACACCCACCCCAATTCCCTCCAAAATTCCAATTTTCCCTCCAAAACATTAGATATTTACTCTATCTAACATAAGGGTGGATAGGAACCTAATAATTATCGAATGATTCAAGTTCGAATGCGACGAGTGACTGTTCGAATGCGAAACTTGACGGATTCGAACCGAGCACAAATACTAAAATGATATGCGATTTAAATTCGAATAATCTAAATTAATATTCGATGAATTATTTTAATTTGGTGTATATTCGACATTTGATAAACACATTTGTATTCGGGACTTATATTCGATAATTGACATTAGTATTTAATATTCACTTTCATGTTTATTCGATTTGAAATGAAATGATATTCCATTGGTATTCGAATATTAAATTCGATATTCACAAATACATTTCGATATTCACAAATACATGTGATTCATTATCCTTATTTGGTTCGTATGCGGTTCGTATTCGTATTCGATATTCGGTTTGTATTCGGTACTCATCACATTCCATATTTGGCCTTCATATTCGATCGACTTCGTTTTCATACTCAACATTTGAATTCAATATTAAGTAATAGGAGTAACAATTAGTATTAACTGAAAATATTGGGAACTTTAAAAAACAAAAAAGAACAGATGATGTTTCTAACCTCAAAGTCTGACCTGTTATATGCACACCCAAATAGTGCCCAAATAGTGATTGTGAGGAGTGATATGGCCCCCCTATTTGTAAATGTAGTTATTGAGGTGTTGACACCTCAACAACTTACGCTATTTGGGTATGCATATAGTGCTGCCCCTCAAAGTTGTTTCAAGATATTAAGATTATTTGTACAATAAATAAATAAAAAAGTCGTAACACAAAAGTAACAGATCATATAAATATATAGAGTAATACATCTATTTATTCGTTACAATTAGATAACTGTAGATTGACTGATGTTTAACCCATCTTAAATTTTTTATTTAAGAACAAGGCTTTAATTAATCATTCAAAAACATCAATATTCTAATAACTTGTGAACTCTTCACAGAATGAACTCATGGTTCCATATGGAGCAACATTGGAGCAATTTTCAATAAATGTGCATCCGAATCCAATTCATAATAAGAAGCATAATAAATCATCACAGTCAGCAAGAAACATAACCAATAATTTAATTAAAACGGAAGAGATCTCAGTGAAAAATCAAATTAAACTAATAGATCTATAACATTTCAATAAAACTAAAAAGCATAATAAAATCAAATTAAATTAATAGATCTATAAACAATGAATTAAACTAAAAATCATAACAAAAGATGCGACTGTATATAAAACTATTATAAAAAGTTAAGTATTTTGAAAAACAATAATTATGTAAGAAAACTTTGTAACGAAATAAAAAAAGCGAGATGGGTTGAATTTCACAATAGAGGAGCGAGGCTCGATCGTAGAAGTGAAGAATCTTGGTCTTTGAAGGACTCGGCTTAGGAGGAAATCATTTTATTAGATGAAGCTGTTGAGAGATGGGGGTAGGAGATGGAGAAGGAGGAGGCTACTACTAACAAAGGATATGGGGTAGGGTTTTGTTGCTTCATGTATGTACTACGGAAATAGTAGCATGAAAGTATTATTTTACCCCTCTAACTTTTTCAAAATGTAATGTTTAGTTATATTTTAGAATAGGGGTGTGCACGGTTCGGTTCGGTCCAATTCTAGACCCAAAAAAAAACCGAACCGACCATGTCGGTTTTCCCACAACTAGAACCGAACTTGAATCGGTTTTGATCGGTTCCCAATCAATCGGTTCCGCCCGGTTTCGGTTCGGTTCCGGTTCAAAGTCGGCTGAACAATTTTGTGTAAGTGTACTAGGCTCCCATTTATAAAAATATTGAGACCCTAAGTTTGTGTGTAGGAAACGATGTGGGACAAATATAAACTTTCTAAAACAAAAGTAAAGCCTTGAACCTCTTCTCATGAACAGCCAACACACTGCAATCACTAAATGAGTGAATGCTTGAAGAAACCAGAAGAACCCATTCACAAGTTTCCATTGACTCTCGGTATTTCTACTGACAATCACAACTTCTAAAGATACAGAACGTCATGCATAAGATTGACACAAAAAACGATAGTTTGGACCAAGTATTAGTTCTAACAACTTTAGCTCTACTATTCTCAATGAGGGGCTTCTCAATCTCTGAATCGGAACATTCATTCAAGGTGAACCTTGAATAGAGTTTCTGTATGGCCAAGATGAGAAGAAAATGTAGCTCATTAAGTTGTTTCTTTATGTTGACCAGTGTTGGAAGGATTATGGGTTGCGTTTGGAAAGTATGAATGTGCGTATTAAGGTGTGAGCAAAGAGGAAATTGTGTCAATACTGCTTGTGGGAATAGGGTTTCACTTCTTGTTAGCATTTTCTTCAGTTATAGTCTTCAAATAGGAACGAAATATCAATGGATGAAAATAATATTCTTTGAGGGCATGGAGAGAGGGAAACAAATTTTAGCCATTGAATTATGGATATATTTGTACTGTCCTCAAGCATAGATGCAATTTGAAGATGCTGATTATTATTAATAATAATAAGCTTGGCATCCCACATCGCCAACCTATATAGATTTTACAGTATCATCTTTCTATAAATTAGTATACCAATGCAATTCAACCTTTAAGTAGTAATGCCGGTTCGGTTCGGTTCATAACCGATTGTTTTTGTTGTCGGAACCGAACCGAACCGATTAATCACCGGTTTTTATATTTCTAGAACCGAAATTGGTTCGGTTTTTATCGGTTTTTAATTTTTCGGTTTTTTTCGGTTCGGTTTGGGTCGGTTTGAGTCGGTTTCGGTTTGCTTGCACAGCCCTATTTTAGATAGGTGCATAACTGTACGATTATAAGTGATTAATTTTTGATTTTTGCCTCAATATTAGTTAGAATCGCATTTTATGTCCTTAACTGTACTGAATCTTACGTTTTGCCCCACACTAACATTTTCCGTCAAAAAGTAACGGTTAAGGACTAAAACGCACCATTTGTACCAATATCTGGGACCATTTCCGCAGACCCAATATTAACTGGGACCAAAGTGCAACTTGCACATATTTACTGGGACTATTTTGACAATTTTCTCCCTGATTGGGCTCGACTTAGATTCAATTTTTTACATGGTTTACAAATAGTTCGGTTTAA
This sequence comes from Echium plantagineum, assembly GCA_003412495.2. Classification (NCBI taxonomy): domain Eukaryota; kingdom Viridiplantae; phylum Streptophyta; class Magnoliopsida; order Boraginales; family Boraginaceae; genus Echium; species Echium plantagineum. The sequence goes on along the minus strand of CM016561.1, from coordinate 28,580,965 downwards.
CTTTTCAACATGTTTGCAAAAGTGTTCTGTCCGGTCCAAATGAAGACTCCTGTATTGTTTTTGTTTCTAGGATTCAAAATAATGTCAAATAAATATGGAATCCTAATTATTCTAAGGACACTATATTTTTATTTGTGTTATGTCTAACTTTTATTTATACCAATGGGCCAGAGTATAAATGAGTCCTTTATTAGTAGGTTTGCCGAATTTTGCATTTTACATTTTGGTTTGGTGTTGGCTGATATGTATCGAGCTTCGAGTCGAATGTTTTCGAATCGAAATACGAGATTAGTTAAATTTGTTACATTTACTCACAATTCTAGTTGAGAATATACTGGTCAAGCGAACTTATAACTTAATACATGTAGCTAGGCCTGTGATCGAGTCAAATCGAGTCAAATAATTGGGAAGTTTGGATTTGGCTTGAAAAATTAATAGGGGAGGTTTGATTTGGTCTTATTTGGTCAAATGTTAAAACTAAAGATGTGGCTTGAGTTTGAAGGTTCGAGTCGAACACGTTTGAAAACGTTTGGCTTGGTAACAATTGGAAGAAAAATAAAAAAAACGAAAACATTATATGAACAAAAAAACTGAAAAAATAACAATTGAAATCGTAATTGAAGCTACAATTATATAAACAGAGGTGAGGGGGAGGGGAGGGGGTTTGGAGAATTGATGTGGATGAGCGATGCCATGCGTCATGAGGGTGAGCGGGGGAACGGCTTTTGAGAAGAGAAGAGAAGAGATGAAAGGTGACCTAAGGTGGGCAGGGGGGGTGCGATCTGGAGAGTGGAGATGAAAGAATGAGATGAGTACATAGAAGGGAATATATGTGGGTTGATAATGATTTTATCATTAAATAGATATATGGTAACCGAGCCGCACCTTTTCGCACTGTTTGGCTTGATTTGAAAAATACCCAATCTTAAGGTGTGGTTTGATATTTGAATAGTCGAATTGAGCTTCAAGCTGCACCTTTTCGAGTCAAATACCTCGAGCTTTATCGAACCGAAACGTTCGCTCACAGGCCTACATGTAACTAGTTCATCCATAAGATCTAACTAATTTACTCGTAATCCAATAATCAAGTTGGATTTTATTACTAAACTATTAATTTTGCCGGTTGGCAAAGTACATTCATTACGATACTCGTTAAACAAAAATATATTTGTAAATTTAATACAGATTTTATGTATGAACTAATAATATGGTTAAGAATTGGCTTTTGATTTTTACACTCCAAACATTTATTACTACATTTCATTTTCTCTATTTTACCCTTCAATTTACTCTATAAAAATCTTCAAAATGTAATAAAATGGAGTGTGATTGTATAATTTGAAATGTAAAAATTAAAGGCCTAAGAATTTAATGTAATGATTAGGTACGCACGTATAAATATATATATATATCAGAGTATAGAGGTGAAGGATTTACCATAGTACTACTTTTTTCTTCTAAAAATGTATAACGGGAAAAGTAACCTGTTACTGTTTTATTATTCAACCAAAAACTACCATAATAAATTTATCTAACTTGTACAGACTAACATCTAGGCTTATTTTCATTTTGGACCCTGAACTATAATGAAAATTTCAAATTGGACCCTAATACTATCCTAAGCCTCATATTGGACCCTATACTAAGGTTTGTCTCATTTTACCCCCTAAAACGCCAAATATAATGTAATTTCGTTTTAAAATAACGGCAAAATTGAAATAACACATATATTAAACTTTTGGGCCCAATTCACTAATAAAAAAGCTTATTAAATTAAAAATAAATCCTATGCTTATTTTCATTTTGGACCCTGAACTATCACGTAAGTTTCAAATTGGACCCTGATACTATCATTAGTTATTTGTAAAAATGCCCCAAAAGTTTGATATATGTGATAATCTGAATTTGCCCTTCTTTTAAAACGAAATTCAATATAAAATTGGCATTTGAGGGGGCAAAATGAGACAAAACGTAGTATAAGGGGCAATTCGAGGCTTATGATAGTATCAGGGTCCAATTTGAAATTTACGTGATAGTTCAGGGTCCAAAATGAAAATAAGCCTATCTAAGTCGTTGTAGTATAGTGGTAAGTATTCCCGCCTGTCACGCGGGTGACCCGGGTTCGATCCCCGGCAACGGCGTTTTCTTTTTTTTATAGTATCATAACACATTCGTCTTCCACCTATATCTAGTTCCATTTTGCAATTCATTATGTTCATAGTTTCATATGAATTTACCTCCATATACCCCAATGCAAACAAACCATTAAGCTATAGTTTATGTAGCGAGGACATCGTAAGCTTCAACCGAAAATAAAACTAGTAGCACTAATAAAAAATCTAATTGAAGATCTTTTAATTTGGGACCATGGTTATGTGTTCCTAATATTCAAAATCATGCTTATGTAAAATGACCAATTTGTTTTCATTTTTTATGGTATTCTCGAGATGCAATTGTAAAATGATCTTTCAAACTTTTTGACAATAATCTTGTCTAGTAATTTTCATATCCCACATAGGAAAGTTGCATAAGATTTGGCCCCAACCATCTGTATAAATGTAGGTGTAAGAGCACCTGAAAATTCACTTACCTGGACGGGGTCAATGGGTGATCAAGAAGGCTCATGGCCTAGGGTAGTGACCTCCATTGCACTTTGGAGGGGTGCTTCCCTATGGTCTCCCCAAGCGGGAGAGCCAACGTCATAATTTGTGGCAGTGGGGGCCTGCGTTCGCGCGGCCCCTAACCAATATCAGTATTAATTTTTACTTTATATGCAAGACTGGTTAGTATACGTACATGTAATAATATGGCACATGTGCAGCTCAGTTGGGGTCGCCCTAAGGAGGTTATCGTCCAACATCTCAATAGGTGGTAGCGGGACGCCACCCTAGTAGTTTCTTGTTCTGTAATTTTATCTGTCATTTCGACATTACTACTCCTGGGAACATCTATTCATTTCATGTAACTTGGTAACTACCTGCATAAACACTGGCCACGAACCTATTCGGTTGCAAGGGAAGTGGAAGAAAAGGTGTATGGTCTGGGGCAGTGACCCCTATTGGGATTGAAAGATGTCTCCCTTTCGTCTCAAATCGACAAATAACGTCATATTTTGAGACAGCCGGTGTCTGCATTCGCCTGACGCCTTACAGGAACAAGTTCTGAATGTACACTAAAGCTTCCTAACGTTCACAAACTCCTTCAGTGAATGTCATTCAAACTCAATTTCAAAGTTTCTAGTCCAACCATGTTGGTACTACTATGAGCATCTTTTAGTTGCATAGCACTTAAGCAGATGCTAAATGCTTCAATGGTTTCCTCTCCTCTAATAATGATAGTAGATCACATCTACATTGCATTTTGTATTTTCCTAACTATTTCATGAAGGGTCTCAAGTGAATCTCCCAGAATTTCTAAGTTGAGCAGTCTGAGCACAAAAAACACCTTAGCTCTTAAACATCCCACACAGATTTATTACATGAGAGTATTTACTAGACGTCTATACAAAATTTAGATGTCCTACCTACTGAAAAATCACTTACCTGGACAGGGTCAATGAATGCTCTTGAACGGGTGTACCTGCAAAAATAACAAAATCAACCTTCGGAGGTTTCCTAGCTCCCTGGAACGGGTGTTACCGCCATCAACAGGAGTTCAGAAGGGCATTAATACTTGTAAGTCTCAGGAACGAGTGTTACCCCCATCAAACGAGAAATACAAGTATACCCCCCTCCTATAAGTCGACATTAGTGACAAAAAGCTCCAAAGTAGCTGCAAAATTAGCACAATCAACCTTGAGGGGTTTCTAAGCTCCCTGAAACGGGTGTTACCCCATCAACAAGAACTTAGAAGGGCGTTAACATGTCAAGACATCTTGCTCTAGTGGCAAGCATGCTGACACCTCTAGCGGAGATCTCGGGTTCGAGCCCTCTTGCTAGCAAGGAAGTGGTCAGAGAGAAGAATTTCTCTCACTAGTTTGATGCTAGTCACCTCTTTCCTTGAATTTACGAGTTTACGAATTGTACTGATGTTTGGTGATTGTAATGGATTATTCGTATTAATAAAATCAAAGGGCAACCCCCTTTTAAAAAAAAAAAAAAAAAAAGAAGGGCGTTAACATTCCTAATTCCCTTACCCCCATCAACAAGAATTACAAATGTGCTTCCCCACCCCCCCCCCCCCCCCCCCCTTAAAAGTCGACATTAGTGACCAAAGTACATAGGTTCCACGAGGCATACCCGTATCAAACAATCTGCTTGTAGTGGGACTTGTTTAGTATTAAAATCTATTTGAAGAAATAATTAAAAGTCAAGTTTATTTATTAATTTATATGTTCATAAAATAATACACAATTTAACTAAATTTAAATAATAAGAATTGTTTAGTATTTATAAGTGTCTATAAAAGCATGAAATGAATTAGTATATTATTCTTTATATAATAAAACTTATTTAATGTTACAAATATATTTTTCTAAATTATAAATTGTGCAACCCCGTAAATTTGTTCCAAACTATTGATTTCGTCTTACATCGATAATAAATTTATACTCTAATATTTTATAACATAATCAAAGAACTCACATAAAATCATATTATTTAACCATATATTGAATTGGACCATATCAATCAATATTAGTACAAATCCTTCCACCTTTGCAACCAATGTTCAAATCTCACAACGGCATCTTATGAGTCCACATGGTTCACCGCTTGAACTGAGCCTGACGGGCCTGGAGGCCGAATATTCGTGGGCTTTGAAAGGGCCTGGGCCTATTCCTGGCCCCTATTCGATCCCTTAATTGATGGGCTGGGGCATGTTGGGGGCCAGAACGGGCTAACGGGCCAAGACCACGGTACCAGTCCACACGCCACACCCATCCTTTTTAAATTATACAGTTGTAGTACCACTATACCCTATGTTGATATAGACTTTTGTAATTTGGATTTTCCTTTAATCAAACTACCTAACTCCTTTTTTATTGGACACAAGGCAATATTAATGTGTTGGACGCAATAGCTATTTATAATTTAAACAACTTTGGATCTTGACATATACTCTTTCGATGTTAATATGATTGATTTAAAAAAGAAAAATAATTAGTGTCTAGGCGAGTTTCGAATTCAAATCTTGTGATCGCTAACAAGAATTCTTTCCCACTATACTAATTGATTAACTCTAATTTGATTGATTATTGATTGTTAAAATTAAAAATATAAACCTCAAAAATATTTGATATCACTTCTAGATAAATTATTTTTCATTTTACAATGTAATGGCTATCTCTAATTAATGGAATAAAAAGAGAAAATGAACTTACATACTTAATAAATTACTTTTAGTCTAAATAGTTAATACTAAAAAAAATTGAACCGGAACCCTAACGGATTTTAGTAAACCCTCCAAAATATGTCACGAACGTCAGAAGAATTTATGCATGGGGCGAGTAGGTCTCCAAAAGGAGATGTCTTAATCCAGTTTTATTTTTAAGGCCCAGCTAACGCGTGAAACACTCCGCCTGAGGAGTACGGTCGCAAGACCGAAACTCACTATCAGACGGGAGCTTGCGGTTGTGTGTAGACTACCAAGCTAAGGAGTTGCGAGGAGGTAAATCGCGGGATGTATGTCAGATGGTCAGGGGACTTGACGTTGCTCGTTAACCATTTCTACAACAGATTCTACCTCATAGGAGACTCGAGTCCACGCACTCCAAAAATGACAAGACGTGATGTTACTCACTCCAAACTATTTACCACTTAACAGTTAACATGTGCCCCGGATAAACAATTATTACTCCTTGTATGGAGAATGTATAAAGTAAATGTATATGTGGGCTTGGACATGAGCTATCAATCAAATACTCTTTGTCACGTCATATTATCACTCTTCCACGTAATCAAATATTTTCATTTATTTATCTTTCACATAGCGTTACATTCTACAGATATAGATATTAAATTTGTTATTTCATTTTCTATTCCATTAACTGTAGGGAATGGAGAGAAAACGTAATCAAATATTTTCATTTATTTTTGTGATATCATTACATTCTAATACAAAATTAGATATTTAGATTGTTTATTCCATTTTCTCTTCCATTAACTTTAGGAAACAGAGAGAAAGAGGGGAAATCGAAATCTTTTAGGTGTTCAAATCTAACAAGTCTAATCTCTCTTTGTAGATCTTGAAAAATAGAAAAATACTGGTAAAAAAATTGATGAAAATAATATACAAAAAATGTCAACTAAAGAGGGCGGTGTCCACTTTGTAAAAAGTAGTTATCACTTTTATTGATTGAATAATGGACATACTCTTTAGTTTTGCAAATAACAAATTACAGTTATGATTTAATATTCTTATTGTTGACTCTTACAGTTCGATTTTGGAGGATCACAAGACACAATTTAAGTCGAAAGCAAAGAGCAAGATTCGGAAGATTTCTATTTATTGTTATATGCGGTCTTTATAAGAAATCAATTACTTGTGTCTCTCGTTGGTTTGATTGAATAAATTCATAATTTTTAATGCATATTAAGTTTTTTTTTGTTATAACTTAGCTTACCCGTTTTGATTAAAAAGAAATATATCGAAGTGTTTTACTAAAAATGTTTTTGTATTTAGAACAAGAAGGATGACAAAAATCAATGATATGCCTTTGTGACATAAAGAAATTGATTTTTTAAGCCTTACTATTGTGCCATGTCTCTATCTTAGACTGATTTCTCGTTTTTATCTGAAAACCCGCTGTCGTACTTAGTCGACCAAGCACCGGCTAAAACCTCAAACCCTCTCGCAATAGAGTTTTGAACATGATCAGTAGTTGGTCAACTACTAAGTACCCAAACACGGCAACGTAAATTTTCTGAACGTTAGGGCATATCGGGACATGATCGAGACTTGCTAAACACCAACCCATGTTTTCATCATCATTATAAAGACCACTTCTTCATAATTTTTAACTCAAGATTTTCAAGAGATTTTTTTTACAAAATAAAAAAGAGTTCTTAACACTTTTATTCACATAACTGAGAGGGTACATCAATTTAGTTATATCATTGAAATCTTAGAAGAGTTTTTAGGTTTTTAAGTGGGGAGATTAAGATAGTAAAATTTTAAGGCGTGTCTTTAGGTTTCTAGCTAGAGTTGTTAAATCCTTTTGATTCAATTGGAGTTGATTGTGTGTACGAACACTTGGAGTTTCTCCATTCTTTCATAGTAGAACCATTAACGAGATCTTAAAGCTTTTGGAAAGCCGAAGAATAAACAATAAGGTTATCCAAAGCTCGTCAAAATAGCTGATCTTTTTTTCCCTTGGACTACTTTAAATTTCAATTATTGTTATTACATATTTGTTCATTGCAATTAATTGTACGCATAATTGATTGTGTTTTTATTATATCATTTTTTTTTATTATAATATTTATCAATTTCAATATTTTTTCATATAACGTAAAAATATACAAAGATTCCTTGTTCACTCTATCTAAGAATTACGAATTAATTAACAATTTGTACATTCTTTTATCATAACAATTCCCCAATTATTTAATAAATCTCAAAAAATGAACAAACATTTGCCCCTCTCCAATATTTTCTATTAGATAAAAATACACCTCCAAATACTTGCTATTAGAGGTGGTCTAATGGTGGATCTTTTCTCTAATTTGACATGCAACGTGCTCCATGCTTTTGTATATAAGAGAATATTATAATTAAAGTGTGATTATTAAAGCTATATTGAGTACAAAATTGTTACTATATTGTTTTGAATATGAAAGAGTATTATATATTTAAAGTGTGATTTTTAATTATTTTATATGATCCGACAATCCAACCGGTTCCCACGTATATCAATCATTCCAAATTAGTTGATCACCAAATACCACTCATACCGAAACCCCACTCTTTCCGAAAATAAATTCATAGATTTAGCCTCACGTCACCCCCTCTCTTCCTTCCCTCTTGAGTTACTACTTCCCGTGTCCCTCTAAGACCGCCCGCAACAATAAACACAATAAACCCACTTTATTCAGTGTTACTTTAGCATTAAACCCACTTAAATCCCAAATTGAACTCAACTTTCGCAATAGAGTTTTGTTCAGGGTTTGATTTACTTTTTCTCTCTTCCACATCAGCTTATCATATACCCCACTATATATTTACTTATATCATTATTTATACAAACGTTATCGTTAAAATTATAATCTTTATATTTATTAGTTTTTATAATATTTTAATTAATAGTTAATTTATTTGTAATTAATTAATTCATTACGATAAAAATTAATAATTAAATAAAATAAAATTTTAACATTTTATTAAAACAAACACACAATATTATTAATCACTCGGTAAATCGAAACATACATAGATTATTGAAGCAAACTTGGGCTCTATTTAGAGAAAGGTGTAAAAAACTTGTTTTTTGTGTCCAAATGAAGCAAACTTGGGCTATAATTATACATCTCGAAAAATAAAAAATTTTGATATATTTTTTATTTTTTTATTTTATTGAATTATTGCCTAAGTAACACATTTATTAAATAAGGGAAACAAAAAAAATTGAAAAGCATTCAATGGGGCGCTGCCACGCAGCCCCCACGTAGGGTGTGTCGGGCGCGTGTGCAACACAATAAATTCACCTCATTGGGTGCTTTTGAAGCGTAGGGCCCACATAATACTCAAATGAACCTGATTCATTCAATTGAACCCATAATAATTTCACCCCAAATAAATCTTTGTTGTGTGTAATGAACCCCATACAAACACCCCAATTAAACCTTATTTTGGGTGGTCTAAGAACAAAATAAAATTGCCGTTTTAACGAACTCAATATACTACTCCCTTCGTCAAAAAATAGTTGACGTTTTGGCACTATCTTTTGTCCCAAAATAGTTGACGTTTTAACATTGAAAATCGTACTTTTACATTCTCAATGAACTTTTTTACTACTTTTTATATTGAAATTAGCAACCAACCAATGATATAGTTCCAAATAATTGTATTTCTACTTTTTCAATGTACTCTTTGACTAGTTTTAATTTTTCTTAATCTATGTACAAATTGCTAAAACGTCAACTCTTTTTGGACGAAGAGAGTATGTACTGAAGTGCGTAAAGGAGATAAATCACTAGATGTAATAAAATGAATAGAGCTTGTCTTTTTTTTTTTATAGATAATGCATTCATTTCATTCAAAACAAAGGCGACAATGTTTGCGCCTTTAAAACATCGATATTACATCCCATATGGCATGAATTAAAACAACTAATAGAAATATCATAGAGTTTCTCAAAACATCCAACACTAGTTGGAAGCCAAAAAATATTGCAACTAGACATAATGACTTTGCTCTTCTGTCTTCTCCAGTCTTCCGTGTTACAAATTAACTTGAAGTGATTAGTCCATATCAGTGAAGTAAGGGAATCAGTAACTATGAAGATGTTATGGTGCCTATAAAGCTCCATAAGATAAAAGATTGTGAAAATTATTTCACCGAAGGAAGTCAAGTCAAAAAAAGTGTCTTCCTCATTAGTAGTCAAAATATTGCTTCCAAAGATACAATGCCTAGAACCTTTAACAAGAAGCGATGTGATCCAACGTGGGGTTGGATCGTTTGATATTCCAAGGCAAATTCTTGTGTCCCTTTTGTTACAAGATCTTTGACAACCATTCATGAAGATAGGAAAACAACTGCCTGTAATATAGGATAGTCTTGAATTCGGATTATGGTGTGAGTTATTTGTAGACTTCCGATCAGTGCTAGAGCTTGTCTTTTAATTGCTAGCTTCAACACCAAGTATAAAACTATAACTTTTGGTACTTGATTACTCTGATCTTTATAGGTTATTCCAAAAAAAGACCGTAGCTGTTGGTACTCAATTACATATATACGAACATTTAAGAAACATTATAGAATATTTAAAAAATGATGTAAAAAATAAATCAAGGTAAGTTATATATGTTAAAAGAATTTGAATAAACATATATATTAGTTACAAAAAGGGCAAATGGCTTGGTTGATTACTTATGTTTGGTAAGGGTCCCGATTGATCACCTATGTTTTAAAAGTTTCTGTTCGATCACTTATGTTATCTAAATCGATCTCAGTTGATATTTTAGACCTAAAATTTGTTAGTTATCACTTAATCACGTCACGTGACATGCACATGTTATTTTACAGGGACAATTTAGTCATTTCAAGTCCTTTCTTCGTTTTCTTTCCAAAAAAAAAAAAGTGAGACCGATTTTGGAAATATAAGTGATCAACAAGGATACTTTGAAACATAAGTGATCAACCGGGACCTCTACTCAAACATAAGCTCCCCTTAGAATGTAAAAGAATCACAACAAATATGGTTAAAAGTAAATAATATTAACTAATCCTAATAATATAATGTTTAATATATGTAACATCGTAACGATTTAACTTAATAATTAAATTTAAATTTAGTAATTATGCTTTGAATAACAGTGATAATAATCATTAATTATAAATTTAACTTAATTCATTTGATATTTAACTTTTATTTGAGACTTATATGGTAATATTTTTATTCTTTTAGCATAATGGGTAATATATAAAGAACTTGCACAAATAACAACCCTAAAAATTATTCGCATTCATTTATGCATTATTTTAAAATAATTATTATACTTTTTTATTTTATTTAAATTGCTGGTGCATATTTATTTAGTGTATATTTTATAAGGGGAAGTTATGTTTGGGTTAGGGTCCCGGTTGATCAATTATGTTTCAAATGATCCTTGTTATATTTCTAAATCAGTCTCACTTATATTCGCGAATTGTTTTCTTGAAAAAAATCGAAGAAAAGACTTCAAATGACTAAATTGCCCCTAGAAAATGACATGTGTATGTCAAGTGACATGATTAGATGATAATTAATAGATTTTAGGTCTAAAATATCGATTAAGATCGATTTAGATAACATAAGTGATCAACTAGGAACTTTTAAAACATAAGTGATCAACTAGGAACTTTTAAAACATAGGTGATCAACTGGGACCACTACCATTACATAAGTGATCAACCCAGTCATTTGCCCCACAAAAGATTATACTTTTATGTAGATTCCTTACATCATTCAATATTATTTTTAAAAATATCTAAAATTTGGATCTAAAAAAGAGTAGACAATTGTAATTATCTAACACGTTGAAAGTGTGAGCTATATGTATATATATACATTGCAAATAAATTATGAAGTAATTATACTAAATCACTATATAAAGTTATATTTTTCTTTATTTAAATATATATTTTCTAGAAAATTAATAAATATTCCTTATTTCCAATGTTTATAAGAAAAATTGAATATTTAAACTTATTTTTAAGGAAAAATATTTCGGAATTAAAATTATATTTCGTTTCTACAATTTCAAAAATGAAAACTTTTCGGATGTTTCATGTATGATTGCATCAATTATATTTGTACGCAAAGTTGAATATTTGAGAACTTATGTTTCATCAATTATAAGAGATGTAAATTAGTTCCAAAAGTGACGACATTACTACAGAAATGTGCTTAGATAGAGCTTGTTTTTTTGCCTTAGATAGTGCTTTTTTGAGCTATATATATGCGGAGTACTTTGATAGCTCTTCATACTTATATAGCGCTCCAAAAGGGGCCATAATGGGATTCTGTGACATTTACCAGATGAGATTGTGTTTCTTGTCATGTTTCTGGAGCAACCACTATCAAAGATGTGAGCACATTGTTAATTGTTTGAATATGAATAGGTTTAGTTATGGAGCTGCCCACACCTTTGGTTGTAACTTCATTGTCTTTTTCATTAATCTCATCATCAGATAGTGTAGTAAAGAAGTTCCTCGGAAAATTTGGACATTCTGCCTGAAAGTGACCAAACCCTTCAGATTTCCTACATTGTACATTTTGGCTTATGTTAAAGGATCTAAAGTTGGATCCTCCTTTCTTTTGTTTGTCAAACCGTCTGTCTCTACCAGTTGGTTCATCAAGCCATGTAATGCCCCGCCCCCGAATCGGGCCGAAACGTTATTTGATTTGATGGACTGGCCTCACAAACCACCACGAGTCTTTTCAGCACGTTTTGTCCTCACCCACGTGCTCACCGAGACACTTCCCAGTGGGTCACCCATCCCAGAATTACCCTAAGTCAAGCATGCTTAACTTTAGAGTTCTTATGAGTTGGGCTACCGAAAAGAAGATGCATCTTAATGGTATGAGTAGTATCAATCAAATCATATCAAACATATCACATTTCCCACTTTTGGGCCGGGTATTACAATCTCCCCCACTTAAACACTCAACGTCCTCGTTGAGCCACATCCACATCCACATCCACATCCACACTCACATCCAGGACCGTACCATCCGTGTGAGACTCATCTCACGATTCCGGACGGCTCCGCTCTGATACCATTTGTAACGCCCCGCCCTCGAACCGGTCGGAACGTTATTTGATTTGATGGACTGGCCTCACAAACCACCACGAGTCTTTTTAGCACGTTTTGTCCTCACTCACGTGCTCACCGAGACACTTCCCAGTGGGTCACCCATCCCAGAATTACCCCAAGTCAAACACGCTTAACTTTAGAGTTCTTATGAGTTGGGCTACCGAAAAGAAGATGCATCTTGATGTTATGAGTACAAAATACAATTTGCTATATGCTGTCCTGCTCTCAATATCGTTGACACCCTTCTATATCGATGAGCTCTCCTTTGTATAGCTAGGTCTTGGGCTTCTTGTGTATATGAAGACTAAGGTAATGTCTTCATACGTTAAATATGCACATTCCACTTTAGGTAATGTGGATGATCGGCCTAATCTTCTTCCATTCCTTGATCGATTGATTGTTCCTTAAGTAACCTAAGTTACATAATTTTATTGTTTGCTCTTCAAGTCTAAATCTCATCCATAATTGATCAAAAATTTTCCAATCCACTTTAGGTAATAACATTGCCTGTCTTCGAAATAATGATCCTCGACTTCTCTTGTGGATTGGAATGGTCGATTGCTTTAACACTTGTGCACATTTACTCAGAGATTCCCTTCAGTTCACTGTTATAACCCAGGTGGTATAAGAATTGGTTCTTAGAAAAACTTGACCAATTAGACTGCTCTAACAGATAATCGTATTCTAACCGTACTAATTTAGTTAATCGAATAAAGCTAGTATCTCTAAGCATCAAATGCATTCCATCGTTAAATCTTCAACCCAATTAATTGTTTAACCACTTTCATATAAACTGTCGACCATACCGTGAAATAAATTACATGCTTATGATCAAGTTACACATGAGAGAGAGTGTTGAGATGCATAAATCCACATTGGAAGTTGGTGTCCTTCCAGGTCAACATATAAAATCTTGGGTCACTCGATCTATTGTCGTGATTTTAGAGTTGTACCCCATAGATTCTTAACATGGTATCACGAGTCAACCCTGAGTTGTACCCCATAGAAAAAGTTCATCCGATGATTGGATTACACGTGAAGGGAATGGCGAGATGCACATGGAAATTGGTGTGCTCCCAGTTGAACATATAAGATCTTGGACTACTCCTCAATTGATAATTAATTTTAGAGTGGAACCTCACAAACTTTTAACATGTCCTATAAATATAGTCTTTATATCGTATTTACAACAAATAACAATGGTCTATCTATATTTCTACATGTCCTATAAGTATAAGTCTTTCTATAGTATCTGACCTTCTATATTTCTACATGGTATCTGACCTCTAGGTTACATTAATGGTGTGAATCAGAGAGAATGAAAGGAAAATATAATTAAATATGTGGTTGTCCTCCATTCTCCTCCGATTGGAGGGGAGAAGAAAATTAGAAGGGGATCAGTGGTAATGAGGGTGGATAAGTAGTAATAAATTCTCCTAAGTAGAAATGAATTTAGTTCCTAAACACAAAAAATTATTAAATTCGTTTGATTCCCCCCGATTCTCCCCAAACAAACACACTTAATGGTATGTTTGGAACGAGATGAATTAGAAGAAGGAAGAGAGAATATATTTTATTGTTATTTGAGTACCATAATTGTAAACAACGAGAATTAATTAAAACTTTTTTATTGGAGATTTGGAGGTATTCTCAAACCTTTACAAATACAAATAATTCCACACATGATATAGTGATCAGAGTTTTCCAAATAAGGCTTAACCTGCTCGACTGCTTCTTCCTATTTCCGGCTCTGTAAGTACATTCTACAATCTCCTCCATGCATAACTATTACTCACTTCATCCCAAAAAGATTGTCCAGTTTTGAATTTCAACTAATTGAAGTCAACACATTTTCATATATATTGTGTAATATTGGTCATCGACGAGGATCAACTAGTTTTGAGTTCGAATCGTTGACTTATTTGGTGTTCTTTTGCCGGAGGCGTAAAAAGCATTTAACGATTTCAAGCGGTGTGTGTGGTAGTGCTCACGCCGGTGATTAAAGTTAAGGCTCTGTCGAGTATGGATCAGCTGTAACACTTGACATTCTCGGTTATACTTCTATTATTCGAATAATTTTTTCAATTTTTCAAGCATATTATCTTAAGAAACAATCTTCATAACGTTATTTACTAACACCTCCAATTAAAAAATCTGGCTGTTTTTGTTTTTTATGAAAGTTTTGTCATTTTTAATGATAAAAGTTACGAATAGTCAAATATCCGCCTCTACAAATATAAGTGACAATGCAGTAGTTTATGTCTATAACAACATGATTAAATCAGATATTGTGCTTGAAAATTAAAAAAAAAAAGACAAATAATAGAAGTGGAAAAGAAAGTGTCGCACAAAGTATTGCAGAAGATGCAAAAGATCCGGACTCGTCGAAACGGGGACCAACTTGCACTAACTGCATTTATTGAGACCAAAGTTCAACTTGATCACACTAGGATGATATCTGCAATTAACTGGTTGAAGTTAATTATTTTGTGCTATGTACAATTTTTGATGAAAATATGTATACAATGATATCATTTTACTATGCTTGAGTATTGAGATGATGATTTTGAATCAAATCGAAGTTGTTTGTCAATGGCAACAAAATTTGACAATTTTGACCATCGAAAATAAAACGAAGAATGTTTTCGGGATGGAGTGAGGGTCAAATATTACTCGATTCATTTCAAAATTTTGGTCTAGTTTTTTAATTTTATTTGACGGTTGCTCTAAATATTGAACTCAAATATGTTTGTATGTATGTTACATAATATTTCATTAAAGTTATAAATGTATTTTTGTAGAGGTGAAGTGTGTGGAGCTGGTGGAACTAGAAGACTGAAAGTGGGGAGGAGGTTGCTGTATGTCAGAAGATTGTGATAGGTTGCATCACTGGAGTTGCGGTTGTGGATTCGGACAGCTTGCTAATCAATTACAATGGCCTCAACTTCGAAAAAAGCGTCGGCTGTGTGTTGCGATCAGGGAGAATCCTCCTCCGCCATCAGCTGCCAAGGGTCACCTGCTGCTGGTGCGTCTCCAGAGTGGAGTGAGGAAATGAAAAGCAAGAACGCTACCGTGATTTCATTGGTTCGTCCAGAACCTGTTACTAAACCTACCACTAAAGGTATATTACAATGTATATACTGGTTGATCACATATGTTCTTATAATCTTGAAGTGTATATAGTTGAGTAACCAAAATGCTGAAGTTGTCTATATACTAGCCTTTTATTTTATTTCCTTTATTGCACTCGAGATAGCCATTCAGTGATTGAGAGTTCCAAGAAAATCATTTGGAGTTGTTTTGGTTGTGGTCCTACTTCGATTTATCAAAAATCAGAATCAAGTTTCGAATAATCAGTCGTCAGAAAATGAAGTCGGTCCTTACTTAGTTCAATTAGAAGGTCTAGCTCATGAAAATGAAGTCGGTCCTACTTTGAACGATCATACACTGGTAAGGTTGTGAAAAATCCAGTTCCTTTGTCCTGCTTGGATTGAAACATTTAGAGACACTAGGGCATGTTGTATGATGTATGCTTCGATATATTTGCTGAAATTATTGCTTTTCAGGAATCCAGTATATGGCAAGGGTTCAAACTAGCCATCCTTTGGACCCTTTATCTCCTGCTGAAATCGCCGTCGCTATTTCCACTGTCAGAGCAGCTGGTGCTACTCCCGAGGTTACGACCTACTATCTGTACCTTGAGTGAACTAGTTCACAAATATCTCTTTCGACCATGTTGATGTTAATGCAGTGCTTACTGGTTTGGTGTTCAGGTTAGAGATAGCATGAGGTTTGTTGAAGTGGTTCTCTTGGAACCAGATAAACAAGTTGTTGCGTTGGCAGATGCATATTTCTTTCCCCCGTTTCAGCCGTCATTGCTGCCTAGAACAAAAGGAGGATCAATTATTCCAAGAGAACTGCCTCCAAGGTTGGCTAGGCTTGTTGTTTACAATAAAAAGTCCAATGAGACTAGTGTATGGACGGTTCAACTCTCAGAAGTACATGCTGCAACTCGAGGTGGTCATCATAGGGGGAAAGTCATCTCGTCGAAAGTTATCCATGACGTTCAACCTCCCATGGTATAATCTTTAAGTTCACCATTTTGTGCTTAGTACTCTGAATAACTTATAAGCCTGAATGATTATAAGATACTATATCTTTTTTCTTCTTCATATTCTTGGTTGTATTTTCTTCAAGAACCGATCACTGCCTAAACATATTACATATATGATTCCCCCTCTGCTTTTATACTGTCTTCAAAATTTTGCCCAGGCCAAAGTAGCCAACTAAATCTTCGTCATTGACACTCAGAAATTCAGCTTTTTGTTGAGATAAGTTACTACATGCACTGTAATAATGAACCTATGTCTTTACTGTACATATCGATATACTTCATGTACGTAAAAATGAACCCGTCTATTCCGATAAGGTTTGCTCCATCTATTGTGTTGATCATGGATGTCATTTTTATTCACAGTTTTTGACATTTTCTATACATGTGCAGCTTCAGCGTCAAGATCCAGCAGCTTATTTGATTTGTATTTGAGTTTCATAACCCTAATTACCTTATACAAAGTTGTCCCACCATTAAGTTGGAATTAATTTGTTTGGCATAAAACGTCATCATAATTTCTTATTTCCACTTCAATTTCTCCCCAAGATAACTAACCTTGTTTATGCATGTAATGCAATTGTTATTCACTTAATCTGTGAATGAAACTTATAATTGATTTTGGTGGATTAATCCCTGAAGAATGTTGAGTATAAAGTATAAACGTTACCATAAGTTAGAGAGACTAGGAAGATGAATGAAAAACGGACTTCACCATTCAGTTTCTGCTTCTGTATAATCCATATTATATTTTGTTTTTGTTGTAGGATGCTCTTGAATATGCTGATTGTGAGTCTGTTGTCAAAGCGTATCTTCCTTTCATTGATGCTATGAAGAAGAGGGGTATTGAAGATATGGACCTGGTGATGGTTGATGCTTGGTTAGTATCGTTTACAGTTTTTTAGATTACTATCTTATTAAAGACATCTAAATCATTTTCATTTTTCTTCAGGTGTGTTGGTTATTATAGTGAGGCTGATGCACCTAGCCGCAGGCTTGCTAAACCACTTATATTTTGTAGAACAGAGAGTGATTGCCCAATGGAAAATGGTTATGCACGACCTGTAGAAGGAATTCATGTAGTTGTTGATATGCAAAACATGATACTTCTTGAGTTTGAAGACCGCAAGCTTGTTCCATTGCCTCCAGCTGATCCACTTCGCAACTATACACCAGGTACGACCAGAGGTGGGGTTGATCGTAGTGATGTGAAACCGCTGAAGATCAATCAACCTGAGGGTCCAAGTTTCCGTGTTGATGGACGCTATGTAGAATGGCAGAAGGTACTCCTTGTTTCCTGTATTTGACAATATTTACTGTGTTACAATTAAAGCCGAAACCATTTGCTATCTGATTCCCAGTGGAATTTCCGAGTTGGTTTCACGCCAAGAGAAGGTTTGGTTATCCATTCAGTTGCATATGATGATGGAAGTAGGGGTCGAAGACCAATCGCCCATAGGTTGAGTTTTGTGGAAATGGTTGTGCCTTACGGGGATCCAAATGAACCACATTACAGAAAGAACGCATTTGATGCTGGAGAAGATGGACTGGGAAAAAATGCTCATTCTCTTAAGAAGGTAAGGATCCATTTGCCACGATTATTTGGAATGACCTCATGTTCTTTTAATTGGGTCACTATATATTCAAATATAACAACGCAAATAGTCTTCACAAAGGTAGCACTTACTTAGTCGAAAGCATGCATAGGATAATCCATTTACAAACACTGATGCAATAACCAACTTTTCAGGGATGTGATTGCTTAGGATATATAAAATGCTTTGACGCTCATTTTACAAATTTTACCGGGGGAGTAGATACAATTGAAAATTGTGTATGCATGCATGAAGAAGATCATGGAATCCTATGGAAGCATCAAGACTGGAGAACTGGTCTTGCAGAAGTTCGCAGATCAAGGAGGCTTTCAGTTTCATTCATGTGCACTGTGGCTAACTATGAATATGGGTTTTACTGGTACTTCTATCAGGCAAGTTGAATATAGTGACTGTATCGTCGTCTAAATTCTCATGCTTATACTGTATCTTCTGTGTTCACAACTGAACCAGTATGCAAACACATAGATATTGTGATTTCTGTTCAGCCAGTTGTTACTCGTTTCACGAACAAGCTTGTGACTATCTTCAGATCTTGTGTTTTCTATAATTTCTTCACACATATAACTAAAAATTGAAATTCATGTGCCTGATCTGGAACTGTATATACATTTCACCAACACATAGTTTCAAGTTGAGTTACCTATGTCATGTCTATAAGGGGAGGGGAGGGGAGGGGAGACTGGGGATTCTGCTCATATATAGGCTGCCTTTACCTTACGCAAAACGTCTGCTCATTGCAGGATGGAAAAATTGAAGCAGAAGTGAAGCTTACAGGGGTTCTTAGTTTGGGAGCTCTGCAACCTGGAGAATTTAGAAAATATGGAACAATGATTGCACCCGGACTCTATGCACCAGTCCATCAACATTTCTTTGTTGCTCGTATGGACATGGCAATCGACTGTAAGCCGGGGGAAGCACATAACCAGGTATGGTTAGATCTGGTGTAGGAGATTCTGTTTGGCTGTCAAATCATATGCATATTATCTATGTGACATGAAACTCCAACTTTGCAAGGTTGTCGAAGTCAATGTTCAAGTTGAGGGGCCTAATAAGGAAAATATCCACAATAATGCATTCTATGCGGAAGAAACTTTACTTAGGTCTGAACTGGAAGCCATGCGGGAATGCAATCCTCGTTCTGCTCGTCATTGGATTGTAAGTGACCATACCTTATTCAGAAAGTTTCTTGAGTAGTGTTCTCTACTAGTAGTCTAAGTGCCCCCGAGATCCACTGCCTGCAACATTTTAGACTCCTTGTGATTAAACGTTATGTAATTTCAATCATGTAATACCAAACACAGCTTATAATATGCTTCTTAGGTTATATTAGTAAGTTGCCTTTTGCCCATAAGAAGCTTGTCATTTTCTTCATATCTTGAAGCTGAGTACTCGACTCTTCTGTTGTATTTTTTTTTTTTTTTTTTAATCATTATTAAATGCTTAACCTAAGAGAAAACGCATTGAGAACATCGAATGACCTAGTGGTTAGGAGGTCTTCCATTGACTTAGAGGTCATGGGTTCGATTCTCATTGTAAGGGGGCGGTGGGTGGGTTTAAAAAAAAAAAAAAAAAACTTAAGAGAAAATGCATTTTAGTCATTCCAGTCCCTCCACCGTCCCCTCACTTTCTGTCGAATTATGATTGGTGCAGTAGCGTCCTGCTATTTAACAGTTGTCATAGTCTGCGAGGAAAAATTTGGAGGTTTTATAATTGTTTTTTACAATTAAAGAGATATATAGTAGCTTGAAGGTGATTCCCGATTAATATTGCAGGTAAGGAATACTCGAACAGTGAACAGGACAGGCCAACTGACTGGCTACAAATTGGTTCCTAGTTCAAACTGTTTACCATTTTCTTCTCCTGAGGCAATGTTCTTGAGAAGAGCTGCTTTTCTGAAACACAATCTTTGGGTTACACAATACGCCAGGGGTGAGGATTTTCCTGGAGGGGAATTTCCTAATCAAAATCCACGAGGTTTTGAAGGATTGGCATCATGGGTTAAGCAGAATCGCTCTTTAGAGGAAACTGATATTGTTCTATGGTCAGTTTTCGTATCCCCCCAAATTGTTTGGAACCTTTTCACTTCGAAAAATGTTTGAGTTTACAAGTTAAAAAGAACGGCAATCATGAATTTCTTCTTCTCAATTGGTAGAATATATGACCGTGTTGGTATCTCTTAGAATTGAAAACACGACAATCAAAACAAAGAAGAGGGCACTCTATATTTCGTTGTATTGCACACGTTCTTGTGTTTTGTGTTAGACATGATTCTGAAATGACGTATAATGATATAAAGTCTCTTACTTCAGTGTTGGAATTTGGATATAATGAAAGCAGTTTCTGCAACTACTGCATATTGAGTTATGTGTACTGAGTTAAAGTAAATCAAATATGCTACACTGCAGGTATGTTTTTGGAATCACTCATGTTCCCCGACTAGAAGACTGGCCTGTAATGCCGGTGGAGCACATCGGTTTCATGCTCCAGGTATTTTTGATTAACTTACCCAATTAACTTACTGGAGACTTGAATTATCTGCGAAGAATTTTTCTTATAAATTATCATATTGCAATTTCAGTTTGCAAATGTGTCTGATGAGAAAACCCATCAAACAACCATATTATTTCTTTTGCTTCTTCTGAAGTTTCCATCTTATGCCTACATCCGTTCTAACAGTCGAAGAAGGGCCTTAATAAACCATTTTTACTTTTGGCATCTTGTATCAGTTATCTGCTATGACTATGAGTATGACTGCATGTTTTGTTGGTCTTTACGCTATCCTGATATATTTTGTTGTTGTAAGATTGTTCTTCTGCTTGTTCGTCAGTCACTTCTCGTGTTTACCATGCCTAAAACTTTTTCTAATGCAGCCGCATGGATTTTTTAATTGCTCTCCTGCTGTGGACGTTCCGCCCAATGCATGTCAGCTGGAAATCAAGGACAACGACGTGAAAGACAATGCTGAAGTGAAGCCGGATCCACCTAGTCTGATAGCCAAGCTCTGAAGTGAAAAATGTTAAATGAATGTCGTAAAACTCTCTTAAACAACCCATATGTTACTCGAAAGCGTCGAACTTAGAAACATATTTTTCATGTTGTTAAGTATTAACTGTTACTGTTGTATGTAAGTATGTTGAGATGTTCCAGATTGCTTTCTGTGTTTA
The DNA here is from genome assembly GCA_003412495.2 of Echium plantagineum. Classification (NCBI taxonomy): domain Eukaryota; kingdom Viridiplantae; phylum Streptophyta; class Magnoliopsida; order Boraginales; family Boraginaceae; genus Echium; species Echium plantagineum. Next base: position 28,559,618 of record CM016561.1, on the reverse strand, counting down.
CTTTGATAGATTGCTTATGGAGTATTTGCCTAATAACACTATTTATTCTTCTTCTGAAAAATGTTCTTTTTCTCATTTTCTTCATTTATCACTTTCATACATTTCCTTTTTCTCATTTTTTTTGTTTCTTTTTGTGTAGCACCAGATAAATCTAACGAAATTATATGTTCGGGCTTCACTATAAGAGTGTGTTTCTCCACAAGTGTGTGGGTTCGATCAACGGCAGGTGCATGAATATAACTCTGTATTTGTTCAAGGGAGGACTTGCTTGTGGGTGGTTACTCAGAGTCTGGGCACTCTTGAGGTGGAATACCGCACCGCTAGATAAAGGCACATCCCGATACCTTCTATGTTGGGCGATGGGCTAGCCAAGCGGGGGCCCTTAAGATGGAGTCAAGCTCCTCTCCAATTTCATTCTCTCATGTTCCCTCATGTTCTCTTCATTTTCATCATTTTCTCACCAATTTTTATATTATCAAAGATATTGATGAAGAAAGTTAGGCATGTAGAAGACAACAAATGCTTCCAAGTAGACATTTAATCAAGTAATTTGCTTCCAAGGTGAATATTTCATTCTAAGGTGATTTTATCGTCTTCCACATGCATGACATGCATTTTTAATATAGTGTTGATGGAATGTCTACTTAAAAGCATTTGTTATCTTTTATATGGTTAGCTTTCTTCATCAACACCTTTGATAGTATAAAAATTGGTGAGAAAGTGATAGAAAGGAGGAGAACATGAGGGAACATGAGGGATTGAAATTGGAGAGGAGCCGGACTCCTTAAGATGAGCGTATCATCTTTATATAGATAATCTCACAAAGTAGAGTATGGTAATTAGGACAGGTCCATATACTTTTGGGGCTTAATATGCAAATAAAAAGATGAGGCCCTCAATGTAGATGAATATACTTTTAATTTTCCATAGCTCATTTTTATGTATAAAAGAGATCTTTAAGCACTATTTGATGTAAAAATTTGTTAATAATAGAATCAACATATATGTTGTATTTGTATAGCATCTTCTCCTCGATACATAAAATTATCAAGTCATATAATGAAATGTTTCTCTCACATTGGATGACAAATTGATGCTCAACCTTTTGCTCATTTCTAATTTTCCTCTTTTTTGAAAATAAAAAAATAATAAAACGAGTTTCGAACCCAGAATATTTTGATCACTAGAAATGATGGAAGCCTTTTTAAGTAGGCTATCTAATTTTTTTTATCTTTTTATATACTCCTTTTCCAGTGTTACAGTGTGTCAGTAATCAAGTATTCAATCACTCTCAGCAGAGAATTTCATGTAGATATTGACTTCTCTAAGTTTTTTGGTGTTAAATCCTTTGCTTCATATTCTCCATAATATTGGACCATAAAAGCACCAGCATATATAGTTGCCTCAAGGATCCCAAAAAGTGAATATCAGGCATTTTCAGGGCACTACACTGATGAAAGACTATGACATACTATTAATATTTGAATTTTAACTATCAAAATTTACAAATTTTGCGACCTTAATTGACATACATTACATCATCGACTAGAATAAGTATGGTCATGTTAATAGTAAATAATCTCGAAATTGTTCCGATATTAAAGAACGCTTACACAAATATTTGAACTCGAAACTTAAAATGTCAATCGTAAAATTCGGACAGATCGATCTTTTAAACACGCGGAATTAATGTATTTATTGTTTGTGGAATTTTTAGCATTCTTTTCATGTTGGAAAGTGTGACATGCCAACCTCGAGCCATTATGTAAACTGTCTTCACCAAAGTGATTAACTTGATTTAACTTGCTATCTCCTTTATGATGCTAACTCTTCATACAATAAGTTTTTGGTAGATGTGATCTCTGCAAAACTTTATTAAAATTGTTATAAATGAGCCTAAAATTGTCATATATAAAGTTGCATGTAGAATAATAAAAGAGAGATCATATTTATGGTACATTTGGATTGAGGTGAATTTATGTAAGGGTAAATATTTAAAATTATGCTAAGTTAGGAGAATGCAATGGAATATAAGTGAAACTATTATAATTTCCGTTTGGATATCATTACCCTTCATTAGGTGAAACAATATAATTAATAACTTTAAAGATATTATTTTAAAATTATAAACGATTGAACTGACATTTATATCATTCTCTTTATTTCTATATAAAACGTCTAGTTTAGATTGGTTTTGTTTACAAATTAAATGTGATTAAAAATAAAAACATTAGCAAAACATAAACATGGTCAACAAAAAATAAATATAAAAAACCTATAAATCATTACCAAACGAACATAAACATGTTGAAGGAAAGATAGACATAAGAATTAATAAATATCATAAACTAAAAACCAAAAAGCTAATGGTGATAGTAAAAAATATTAATCAAATCTAATATCATAAGGACATTCCTCCCTAACACTTATGAATTCCTATGAATTATATGAATGTAAAAGAATCAAGAAGAACAAGTAATTGTTAGTCTAAAAAACACCTTAGAGGGGGGTGAATAAGGTATATCGATAACAATGACAACCTTTTCGATTTATGATGATATAATTTGATATATAAGTGAAAAACGCGAAATATAGTTAGACTTATCTAAATAGGTTCACTTAAGCAATATATCAAACACCTTAAACACTAACACAGTAAGATATGGAGAAGTTAAACAAAACTAAAACATAAACAATAATAAAGAGTAGTAAGGGAAGAAGAATGCAAACACGATTTTTATGAGCTTCGGTTTCCCTACGTAGACCCTCGGCTTTCCAACCTTGGGATTTGGAAACGGCTAACTTGTCTTTGCAGAGATTTTGATATACACAATCCACTTCAAACCTAAGCTACCACCCAATGGTCAACACCACTAGGATTTCACTACTAACTAACCCAAGCTAACAACTCAAACCTAAGCTAAGGATTTCAACTCTAGATAGTTAGAACCCAGTTCTACAAACTAGGATTTCAATGTTTGGAAAAGAAGGGTTTCACTCCTTTACAAAATAATCCCACAATGAATAGATGAAGAATGATTAACAAATAAGCTCTATGAATTGTTCTTCAACAACAAAGGTTTGTGATGCAATTGAAGTTGAATGGCTTTTGCTTGTAAGATTTAAGATTTGATTTTGTGGTAATTAGCAAAAGTGAAGTCTCAAAATGGGTGTGATTGCTATTTATAGTTAGACTAAAAATAGCTGAAATTTAGCCCATCGAGATCAGCCATAGTGACCAAAACAGCTCACTACGGTACCTTTTAAAATTCAAACGGTAAAAAAAGACACATCATCGAGACCGGCATCGAGACCAGGAGATCTCGATGGTTGGTCTCGATGAAACTCATTTGAAAGGCCTGGAAGTCACCGAGACCAGGCATCGAGAGCAGCAGCTCTCTATGATAGATCTCGATGATTTTTGATCAATTTCTGCCAGTCATCAAGACCAGTCATCGTGACTAACAAGTCTCGATGACAGCTCTCGATGAACTAAAAAGAAGAATCAAAGGCCCGTCATCCTGACCAGTCATAGATACCAAGAGGTCTCGATGGCTGCTCTCGATGAAGTGTAAAATTGACATTTAGGATTAATATAGTTGCATCAATTTTAATCTTAGTATAAATAACACACATACATATATATTAAATTCAAGGTTGTTTCAAATAAATGAATCCCAGAATATCGACACACATCAAACGAGTTAATTTTCAAAACAATTTTAAACACCATTTAAAACTCAAAAAGCCATTCAAACTCAAAGCATACCAAACAATGAAGAATTAGAAACAATTCTTACACAAGTCCTAAAGCAATAAAAACAAGTAAACCCCAGACTTGCGTTCCGACTTGAAGTGAGTGTCTAAGACATTTTCAAGGCACACTGTGCAAGTCACTTAACAAACGATGTTAGATCATAAAACGTAATTTGTTATTATCAAAATAAGGAAGATTGACATTAAGTCAACAAACTCCCCCTTTTTAATGATAACAAATTAAGTTATGCTTGATGTATGAGAGAAAAAAAACAGTAAGCAACGCTCCCCTCAACATAAGATTTTAGTCCTGTTTTAAGCAAAGCAGCTATAGCTCAACGAATAAAGCATATCAAACATAAACACCCATAAAACAGAACATCTAGAAGACATAAAATCATTTAAATATAATATCACAATATCCAGAAACAAGCATAAGTCAAAAAACATCTGAAAGCATAAATCAAACATCCGAAAGCATAAATCAAAAGTCCGAAAGCATAGAAATTTCTCCCCCTTTGGTAACATAAAAAAGGAGGAGACACTAGAACACATACTACAACTAGATAGTTATCAGAGCCATCAGTCAAATCGAGGTCCAGTGTACGAAGCCATCGCACCACCATCATCATCACCATGCCCAAACCCAAAGTGAGAAGCCTGAACAGATGTGCCAGTGTCTTCTGCATATGTCGCCGGCTCAGACTCCGAATCAGAGCCATCAGTCAAATCGAGGTCCAGTGTACGAAGCCATCGCACCACCATCATCATCACCATGCCCAAACCCAAAGTGAGAAGCCTGAACAGATGTGCCAGTGTCTTCTGCATATGTAGCCGGCTCAGACTCCGAATCAGATATAACAAGGTGTTGCTGAGGATCCTTCACCTCGACCCAAACAACCGAAGAACTTGGCAAAACCCCTCAAGATCTTACCGTGCTTCTTGCTCTTCCTCTCTACGCGTTGAATGACCCTCCCATGTTCGGCTTGAACTCTCAGAATCTGGCGAATGTCTTCTTCTCCAATATCGGCTGGATGATCCTCATCACCCTCAGAATCAGACTCTTCCCTAGGGGACGTATTTCGGGAACCACAACCCTTAAGTGCCTTAATGGCACTTTGTACATTGGGGGAAGCTTGAGTGATTTGCCAATCAAACCATAGGTGCCCCTCATAAAAGTATAGTTGTTGCTTCGTGAGAGAAAATCTTCCAACCATATGAATATGGCGAGACGGCAAGGGATTACCCAGAGGTATCACACTCCACCTCCTCATAATCTTAGTAATCAACATGCCACATGGAAGGGTGGAAGTCTTAGATTGGTTCATGGCATAGATCATGTGTTGCAGGATGAACTCAACTAGGTTAATCTTTTGACCTGTTCAAAATTTATGTAGCAAGATTGTACCCACATTGCTCACCCTTTTCATTTGAGTACCAATCTGTAATAAGGCTCTCATAAAGACAAAAAAATAGTCTATCATCCCTCGTGAAGTCAACAGCACTCGCAAAGCCTCTCGGGGACACATTTGGATTAGCATTTTAACTCTCAACTATCTCAGTGTAACTACTTTCATCTACACTATCAATCCAAGATACACCAAGATATTCATTAAACCCACGATTATCTAATCCAAAATCATTCATGAAATCATTCTTGTTATAAATATATGTCTCCTCATCAAAACGAAGACGAATATCCGAATGTCTAAGAGTAATTGTGACATGCTCATAGAAGAATAAACCCAATCAGGATAAGTAAGTTCATGAGATTGAAGAAATTGAGCCCAACCTTGAGTTTGCACAAGTGCCCAAAATGGAGTGTTGGCGATTTCTTCCTCATTGAAATAGTCTCCATCCAAAATCCTGCATTTTCCCACTCTTCCACATTTACCACCGCGATCCGGAAGTAGATTTTCATGAATGGGTTGAGAGGTACTTGTATCTTTGGATCTCTTGCTACGTTTGGATGAAGTTTTGGCTATAATATGGAGTAATTGGGTTGAATAGGTGTTCGGTAGGGATAATTTGAGAGAACATTGATGGAAGAGGTTTAAAATTGAGAAAAGAAAATAGTAGAGGTTGAAGAAAATTGGGAATTTACAGTTAGGGTTCTAAAATTCTGAGATTGGGCATATATAGTTGTCGCCATCGAGACCTGTCAGCGAGACCAGGTGGTCTCGATGCCAGCTCTCGATGAGTTCCAGAAGGTTTGGTCAAATTTCTTTGAGACCAGTCATCGTGACCTAGTGCTCTCGATGACAGCTCTCGATGACTTCCAGAGACATGGTCAAATATCATAGAGACCAGGCACAGAGGCCAGAGGAGCTCTCTATGACATGTCTCGATGGAGGCCAAAAAAATGAACGTAGAAGCGTGCAAGAAATCTCCCAACAAACCCATACAATCAATCCAAACCTTTGTAGAATTCAACCCGAACTCAAAATAAACCTTCTCTAACACCCAACATACCACAATGTAGATCCAAACCACCCTTTCCACAAAAATTCCAAGGACAATAACCAATTGGTCATGAACCGTACACCACCACTTATATCCCTTGGCTCATCATTTCACCAAACATATAGACGAAATGCATAACAAAATAAGCACATATGGAGTCTTAGAGGCACGACTCCCCTTCACATAGACACATATGGAGTCTTAAAGGCACGACTCCGCCTCACAAAAAGTACATATATGAAAATGAAAAGAAACGAATAGAAAAGCATGTGAATCACATAGAAAAAATGTCAAGCATCCCAAGTTCACGCCTAATCTTACTAAATTGATCCTCGCTAGGGGTTTAGTGAAAATGTCCGCTAGTTGGTCATTTGGGTCTACAAATTTTAGATCTATATGACCCTTTTGAACGTGATCTCGAATAAAATGATGTCGAATCTCGATGTGCTTGGTTCGTGAGTGTTGGACAAGGTTCTTAGCAATGTCGATCGCTCTCGTGGTATCGCACAAAACGGGAATATGATCAAACTTAAGGCCAAAATCTTCTAAGGTTTGTTTCACCCAAAGGATTTGAGCAGCACAATTCCTAACGGCTACATATTCGGCTTCGGTTGTCGACAAGGCTACACTATTTTGCTTCTTACTAGACCAAGAGGTGAGACACGGTCCAAGAAAGTGACATGTCCCACTAGTGCTTTTCCTATCAAGGGTGCAAAACGCAAAATCAGCATCGGAAAAACCTATAAGATCAAAACTCTTATATCTAGGATAAAATAGGCCAAAATCTATCGTCCCTTTGACATACCTAAGAATCCTCGTAACCGATTTTAGATGCGATTCCTTGAGAGAAGCTTGAAATCTTGCACATAAGCATACGGAAAATATAATATCTGGCCTAGATGTCGTAAGATAAAGAAGGCTACCGATCATACCTCGATACATAGTTTCATTCACGCTCTTCCCATCTTCATCCTTATCAAGCTTTGTCGTCGTCGCCATATGAGTTCCAATCGTCTTAGAGTCCTCCATTTTGAACTTCTTGATCAACTCCTTCGAGAATTTACTTTGAGAAATGAAGATTCCATCCTCAAGTTGTTTGACTTGTAGCCCGAGAAAGAATGTAACCTCCCTTAAGAGCTCATCTCAAATTCCTTAGTCATCACATTTAAAAAAATTCTTTGCACAAGGAATCGTTAGTAGAACTGAGAATGATATCATCTACATAGATTTGAGCTACTATGATATGTTTGCCTCTGGATTTTAGGAAAAGTGTAGAATCTAACTTTCATTTGGAAAATTCATTGGTAATTAGATGTGTGATAAGTCTATCATACCAAGCTCTAGGAGCTTGTTTAAGACCGTAAAGGGCTTTGTCAAGTTTGTACACATGATTGGGAAACTCATAATCGTCAAAACCGGGGGTTGTTTAACAAAAACTTCTTCATCCAAAAGACCATTTAGGAAAGCACTTTTTACGTCCATTTGATGAAGCTTAAATCCCATGTAAATAGCAAAAGCCAATATCATTCGAATTGACTCTAATCTAGCCACGGGAGCAAAGGTTTCATCAAAGTCGACCCCCTTTATTTGGTTGTATCCTTGGACTACGAGATGACTTTTGTTAACCAAAACAACTCCGGTTTCCAAAAACCCATTTTGTACCAATAATAGTCCTATCAACCGGTTTTTCAACCAAGTGCCAAACTTTACATCTGTAAAATTGTTCTAACTCTTTTTGCATTGAAATTACCCAATTCGGATCTTCTAAAGCTTGTTTAACGTTCAAAGGAACAACTTGAGAGACGTAAGCACTATGAAGACAAACATTATTTAAGGAAGTTACCCCCTTTGTGATATGACATAGAATCCACGTCTTGCACCTTATTTGTCTCCTTGTCACGCTCCCCCATAGATTGAGCATCTTCTTCAAGCACATCAACACGTGGCTCATCAACTACGTTGGGGACACTTCCTATCTCAATTCCTATAGGCTCATTGTCATCTTTTGACGCATTTTCAACAAAAGGATTAGATTCGTCAAATAAAACATGAATAGATTCATTTGATTTAGCATCAAATTTTCCAAGCTTATCTTTGGTATTCAAGATGTAACACTTACACCCAAAAAATTTGAAATAAGATATAGTGGGAGTTTTGCCATACCATAGCTCATAAAGCGTCTTGTTCAAGAGTGGCGTTAAGAGTACTCTATTCAAAACATGGCAAGCGACCCCAAAAGTATGTCGGAAGATTGTGTTCATTCAACATCGGTCTTGACATCTCTTGAATAGTCCTATTTTTCCTTTCCACCACTGCATCTTGTCGAGGAGTTCGAGGAGCCGAGAAGTTGTGTTCAATCCATGTAGCTCACAAACTCTTCGAACTTCTCATTCTCGAACTCACCTCCATGATCACTTCTAATAACTTTGATCTTAAGATCCTTTTCATTTGTGATCTTTCTACACAACTTAACAAACTCTTTAAAAGCATCAATCTTATCAGCAAGACAAATGACCCAAGTGAATCGAGAGTAATCATCAATTATAACATAAACATATTTCGAGCCACCCAAACTCGTCACATCCATCTCACAAAAAATGTCCATGTGAAGCAAGTCAAGCACATTTGAAGTAGATATATTCTTAACCGATTTGAAAGAAATCTTATGCATCTTACCTAGTTGACATGCATCACAGAATTTACCTTTTTTATCCTTGAGTTTAGGCAAGCATCTAACATGCTCATGCTTAGACAATCTAGAAAGCATATCAATACCAACATGACCAAGACGTCTATGCCACAAGTCAACATCATTAAGAGCAACACTCATACATAAGTTACTAGGCTCGACATGAAGAATCAAAGGCCCGTCATCGAGACCAGTCATAGAGACCAGGAGGTCTCGATGGCTGCTCTCGATGATGTGTAAAATTGACATTTTGGATTAATATAGTTGAATCAACCTTAATCTCAATATAAATAACATAGTCATATATAATAAATTCAAGATTGTTTCAAATAAATGAATCCAAGAATATCAACACACATCAAACGAGTTAATTTTCAAAACAATTTTGGACAAACTTTCGAACAACGAACCGGAGGGAATAGTCCCCAATACACCAGCTTTTATGAGGATGGATTCCAACAATTTTGCAGCAAACAATCTGAAAAATGATGGTACAACATCATTCTTAACACAGGTTGCCCAAAAATGGAAGACATAGGTTAATTAAATATGTTTGTCTTTATCTTTTTTGTCATTTAATAAGGTGTCACATGCATTTGCATGAAACCATGTATGTTGTCATGGTTTGAATAATCATACAAAATACTTGACAAGTGTATAAGTCAAGTTTGCATGAAGTATCACAAGTGTCTTTAGGAGTTCAAGTGGTCACCACTATATAAGGTGATCATCCTTTGTTGTAAACTCATTCCAAGTTGATGCAATAAAAATGTCTTAGTAGCAAACCACTCCCCTCCTCATACTTGTTCTAAACACTTATGTTTTAAACACTTATATTTTTTTTTATATTTTACTTTTATGTTACATTCATCCATTAGAGTTTCTTTGTTAAATGAGTCTCAAACAAGTACTTGTTTAACTTGGTTTGATGAAAACTTTAATTATAAATATCAATAAAAACTAATCTATTATCAACTTAATAATAATACTTATATTATTTATAGTCTAAGATTTAGTATTACAAAGTATATTTAGAAATACTTTTAGCTAAGATCCTTGTTACCCTCCTAAGTGGTTATACCCTCCTTTCGTGGTTGTATATCTGGTATCAGAGCCAAATAAGGTAAGTGTTTCTTAACTCTGTCTTTAAATATTTAACTACTCTTTTTTTCTCTTAACACATAGCTAAGCATAGAATGCGAACTTTTGTTCCCTCTATCTAGTTCTATGTTGTTTCTTAAGAACTCAAAAAATAAGTAGAATTGTTCTTCGAAATATTGGACGTGTTTTGCCTAAGAGAAAGGTGTTTTTGTCCGATTTAAGAACAAGAAATAGGTAGAGGTTCTTTTTGAGTTATTGAAATCTTTAAGCTTATCTTAGGTTAATTCCAGCAAAAGAGTTTGAAGAAGATAAATTCAAATACTCTTGGAAAATGAAAAGCCCATCAGTCAGAAACCGAGACAGGACTTCACAACAAATCTCTGCAGTAGAAGCCACCCTAAATTGGCAGTCAGAAAATGCAGCAGCTCAAAACGACCTTCTAAAGAAAGTTGCTATAAATCAAGAAAGGTATTTTCAGCAAACTAAAAGAAAGGTCTCCACACTTGATGCTGCATTAAGTGAAGTACAAGAGAAGATGGCATTATTACATCATGAGCTACTTAATTTAGCAACAACCATTACTGGTGCTTCACCACTAATATCACAAAAAGAGGCCGAGCTAAAACACCTTAAAGCTCAACTTATTTCACTTCAAAATAAACCTACAAACCAGAAAGCCCAAACAATTTACAAATGATGGTAGAACCTACAAACCAGAGAGCCCAAACAGTTAATTTTTCCAAAAAGGCTGAGATGGGGTTTGTAGGTTCTACCATCATTTGTAAATTGTTTGGGCTTTCTAGTTTTGTGGGAGAAGAAGGTCTTTCCGTATGATGTCTATTTTTTCTAATGATGTTTTCTGCATCTTTTGGGTGTAGGAAAGGAGAGGAATCAAATGGATTTTGGCCTTTTGAGAGTGAAGGTAATGGTTGTGAGAAGTTTGTAGATGGAGGAAAGACTGGAAATTGGGAAAAGGGGTTGTAGGGCATTGTTTGGGGTTTATTTTGAAGTGAATTAGTTGAGCTTTACGGTATTTTCGCTCAGCCTCTTTTTGTGAGATTAGTGGTGAAGCACCGATAACGGTTGTTGCTAAATTAAGTAGCTCATGATGTAATAATGCCATCTTCTCTTGTACTTCACTTACTACAACATCAAGTGTGGAGACCTTTCTTTCAGTTTGCTAATAATACCTTTCTTGATTTATAGCAATTTTCTTTAGAAGGTCGTTTTGAGCTGCTGCATTTTCTGACTTCCAATTTAGGGTGGCTTATGCTGCAGAGATCTGTTGTGAAGTCCCGTCTGGGTTTCTGACTGATGGGCTTTTTATTTTTCAAGAGTGTTTGAATTTATCTTCGTCAAACTCTTTTGCTGGAAATTTATGAGATTGAGAAAATTCTCCTTCAAACATTAGAATTTCACTGATATCCTTTGAGTTGGCTTTCTTTAGTGTAGTTCATTATCACAAGAAAGTCTTCTTAAGGCTGTAAGAAAGAAGAAAAAATGTTGGAGTACTATCTTTATGGTGATAAAAGATATCAAATTCAAATAAAAAAGCAAATACTTATAGACTTGGTCGATAATTATATTTTTTGAAACTACAAGAGCTTTTCTCCACTTATCAGATTATCTGATAATTGAGTTGGAATTAAGCTAAGATAAGCTTAAAGATTTCAACAACTCAAAAAGAACCTCTACCAGTTCTTATTCTTAAATCGGACAAAAACGCATTTCTCTTTGGCTAAACACGTCCATGATTTTGAAGAATAATTCCACTGATTTTTTGAGTTCTTAATAAACAACTTAGAAATAGATAGAAGGAACAAAAGTTGGCATTCTATGCTTAGATATGTGTTAAGATTAGTTAAAAAATATATTTAAAGACAAAGTTAAGAAACACTTACCTTATTTGGCTCGGATACCAGATATACAACCACGAATGGAGGGTACAACCACTTAGGAGGATAACAAGGATTTTAGCTAAAAGTGTTTCTAAATATTCTTTGTAATACTAAGTCTTAGACTATGAATAAATACAAGTATTATTATTAAGTTGATAATGGATTACATTGTATTGATATTTATAATTAAAGTTTTCATTAAACCAAATTAAACAAGTACTTATTTGAGACTCATTTAACAAAGGAACTCTAACGGATGAATGTAACATCAAAAGTAAAACATATAAAAATATATAAGTGTTTAAAACATAAGTGTTTAGAACAAGTATGAGGAGGAGAGTGTTTTGCTACTAAGGCTTTTTTATTGCATCAACTTGAAATGAGTTTACAACAAAGGATGATCACCTTATATAGTGGTGACCACTTAAATTCCTAAAGACACTTGTGGAGTTGTGGTACTTCATGCAAACTTGACTTATACACTTGTCAAGTATTTTGCATGATTATTCAAAACATGATAATATACATGGTTTCATGCAAATGCATGTGACACCTTATTAAATGACAAAAGACATAAAGACAAACATATTTAATTTAGTTTGTGGATGTTAGGGGGGGGGGGGGGAGGGGGGGGGGGGTATAGGGTGAATTTTTGTTTTTAGTCTTTTTTAATATATAATAATATATACTATAATAATTGTTTCTATTTTTAAAAGAATTCAAAGAGTTTCAGAGGTGGCACCTGAACTTTATTCAAATTTTTGGCGCCTATAATATCATTTATTAATGGCACCTGAACTTTTCTAAAAAGATTTACCTTCAAAAAGTCATTTTTCAATATGATTAACTTGTCCCGGGTTAAGGAATTTTTAAATACGGAATATAAAAAATCTGAGAAATTAAGAAAATTGTTAAAAAAGAAGATTCCAGATAAAATTAAGCCATATATAAATTGGAACAATAGTATTTTCAAAAATTCAATTATGTAGCCGACTAGCCGTACATATGATAGGTACCTGATATGTGGTCATCGGACAATAAATATGTGAAGACCGAACAAAATACGTAGAAAATTCGTGAATATGTACATATGAAGACCTGACGTTGATTTTGCCATCTTGGGACCATTGTCCAAACCAGACATAAAAGTCAATTAGTCAATTAATCAAAATAAATTGTATACAAGACCCACAATATCTTTCATGGGTCAAGGTTCAAGACCAGTTGGATGTTCGAAATTGATAAATTTTTTAAGTGATTATTCAAATTATTTAAAATTAGTTAAATAGAAATAAAACTCATAATTTCTATATTATTTTTTTCTTTATGCCTTCACAATTTCTAGTTTTTCGAAAAGAAGCAATTGTTTGATTAAACAAGGCCGAACCTATACAGGTCTGCTACTGGTCAACACCCTAATAATGGAGATAGCTAGAAAAATACAACAATAGAGACGTTCTTGATATAGATATTTTGTTTCACTCATTTAGAAAATATTTTCGATTTGGTCCCAAATAGTTAGACGAAGTACTACCAGATAATTACAATATTGTAAATTAGTTCCCGAAATTGCTCAAGTATTGCGATAATGTAGTCCGTGCAATCACAATTAATATTTAAGAAGTATTCTCTCCGTCTCTAAGAACTTGATACATTTTTATTTTTTATGGTCAACAAAATACGATTTGAAACGTAAATTTTTCTTATTCTACATGCAAACAATGCAAATTATAAAAGTTGATATTTCAAATATATATATTGAGACGAATCTAACAAGATCCCACATGACTATATTATTTCTTATCGTTTAATAAGAATTCTTGATCAAATTTTTTAAAGTTTGACCATGAAAAGTTAAAATGTACCAATTTTTAGGAACGGAGCGAGTAATACTTATAGATATATTTTTATAGAGGATAAATATATTATATATGCCATATTTTCACATCATGTAGAATCACAAGCATACAATTTTGACAAAACTTTATGCTCAAACAAACTAAAAAAGAAACACACATCACAAAACTTTATGCTCAAGCAAACCAAAAAAATCCTCACCTGAACCTCTTCTTTTGTCTCAAAACTCAGAAGTATGTATGTCACATTTCACTATTAACCATCTCTGGCTAATTGTATATTTACTGTGTCTGTGTGTGTGCTCACTCAAATAATAAACACCAAAAAATTGGATTTACACATAATTATAATTGGTCGAAAGCGTATTCCAGGCAGGGGTGCATGGGGCCGGTAGGATGACAGTTTCATCCTTTTTATAATTGGTTGAAAGCCTATTGCAGGCAGAGGTGCATGGGGCCTGTAGGATGACAGTTTCATCCTTTTTATAATTGGTCGAAAGCATCCATGTTTTCAGCACTCATATCTTCAGATAATGAAGTCAATTGATGATGATAGTTACCATAATCATCTCCATTTTGACTCTGAAGCTGCCCTTGATGATAATAATGATGATCATGATGCCATGCATTGTTGGCACTAGCTTCTTGATCATCTTTCGTCCAATTGATCTGATATTGCTGATGATATAATGATGAATCAAGTTTTTGTGTATCAAAATTTTCCCATGCAGAAATAGTCGATGGATTTTCGCCCATGTTGTTGTTGATCATGTATGATGAAGTGATTCTTGAACTGGAACTGTCTGCAAAATCTGATTCAACCATGTTCATAACATGATGATGATGATCCAAATGCATCAAATTTGGCAACGAATTGTTGAATTCGTAGGTTGCCCCTCCCGAATCATTCAAGTTTTGTTGAGTATACGAATCAAGAAGACTCGAATAGTAAGGAGGGGCAACATTAGTTGCTTGTAAATCAAACAACAGAGGATCAAATATAGGTTGTCTGTTATTCATCTGCATTTCTTGAAAATGCATCAAATTCCCCTCCATTTCACCCGACGATGATGTTGAGGTTGTTGACAGATTTGGAAGGCTACATGGTTGTGGTAATAAGTGTAAAGATGATGATTTATCTGCAAAATTTTCCTCACTTCTAGACCTCATCATTTCGGCTTCGGTTATCGGCTTGTGTGTGTTTGGATCAATGCCTTGCCTTATCAGTTTTTTCTTCAAACATGAATTCCAGAAATTCTTGATCTCATTATCTGTTCTGCCTGGCAATTGAGCAGCTATCTGTGCCCACCTAATGAATCAAATCGAACTTATGTAAAATGGCGCAGAATCACGATTTAAGATGATACAACATTATATTATAAGACAAAAAATTAAAACTGAAAAAACACATGCATTTGAGTATATACTTGTTTAGCCACAGTTTGGCGTCAGGATCGTCTGTCTCTATTGCTCCGCTTTATATTTGAGTAACGAAAATTACCATGTTCTTGATTTTGAGTACTTGTATTATACTTGTTTGATTTCTAAATTTATAAAAAAAAATTACATAAAAAATTGAAAATGTTGCATTTTTATCAAGACTTAAAGTACCTGTTTCCAAGAACATCATGAAGATTAATAATAAGATCCTCCTCTTCCTGAGAAAACATGCCTCTCTTTAGATCAGGCCTTAAATAATTAATCCATCTCAACCTGCAACTCTTTCCACATCTTTGTAATCCTACACATCATAGATTCACACAACCATATATAAAAAAAATCGTTCTAAAAACATCGTAAGAAGACACATCGGGGCATCAAATTTAATTGATCAGTTAACCTAGTAGTCACGAGTATTACTTTAGCATACACGAACCGGGGAAGGTAACATCAAATGTATTTGATGCCCCGATGTGTCTCTTTACGACACATATCACACAAGCATATATCAAAATCCTATCAATGACCAGGGTCGAATTTTATA
Organism: Echium plantagineum; assembly: GCA_003412495.2. Lineage (NCBI taxonomy): Eukaryota > Viridiplantae > Streptophyta > Magnoliopsida > Boraginales > Boraginaceae > Echium > Echium plantagineum. The sequence continues at coordinate 28,543,871 of CM016561.1, read as the reverse complement.
AAAAAAACGTTACCCGCGAGTTTAGGGACTGAACTCCAGCAACCAACGCCGAATCTTGTAATGTGGTTGAACAACTTCTCATCTTCTTCTGGAGACCATAACCCTTTTCTCAGCTTCTGTTTTATTACACAACATGATTGGCGTCCCATTTGTTCACCTATCTTGTCTGCTTTGGTATATGATAAATGTGGACAAGTAATAGAAATTTATGTGACAATTGAAATGAAACAGTGACTTTTATATATGAAATTCTTAAATTTAGGAGTATAATATATATCTTTGTAACAAAGTTTGATGATTAATATTAATGATCAAATAGCATCTAGTAAGATATTTGATTGATGATTTAAAGTGAATTACTTAGAGAAAATTAAACTTAGAACCAAAGCTAAAGTGATGAATGTGATGAGACTAGAGAGTAGAGGAAGGTATGAAGCAATCAAGTAGTCTTCAAGAAAATATAATTTGGTGCTTTTGCATTTGTATGGATTGAATTTTAAGATATGTGATAGCTAGAAATTTATGTATATATACTATAAAATATATAAAGGAAAATATTGAACTTTCATTAATGTGACAATACAGCTATATATTTTTATGGTAAATAGGTATTGCATTGAAGTTATCTGATGTGTAGTATACTAATAATAAAGAGAGTAGTTGTGGATGAGAAATTATTTTTTATTTTGATTGTGTGAGATAATTGTTAAAATGATCTTAATAGTTGAGCGATTGTCATATTTTGGAGTTAATTGCTAGAATGGTTCCAATAATTGAGGGCCAGATGTAATGTAGGTCCCTGATCTGTTAACATTGATAGTTTACGGCGTGAATAGTGAAGTTTGGGGGCAAAAATGAAACTTTTGAGATGTTGGTTACCTTAATGAAACTTGGAAGGACAAAATGACTAAATTACCCCCCGATATTTTGATACACTTTTTCTCGATTTTTTCATTTCGATTTATTTTTATTTTTTTTCCTAGTAAAAAGAGTTTGATTTTGGTAGTTGTTCTAAATAAAAAGTTTTGGTTTGGGCAAAAATGTTCAAGTTTTGATTTTGTTAGTTGTTTGCCAAAAAACTACGAAAATCGAACATTTTTGCCAAAAAACTGAAACTTTTTTGTTAAAACAACTACCAAAATCGTACCTTTTTTTATAGGAAAAACAATTCAAAAAAGTTGAAAAAAAAATCAATTTTTTTGTTAAAAAGTCGAAAAAAGAACAAAAGTGTATCAAGGGGTAAATTTAGTCATGTGTGGAAATAATGGTCTATAACATAAATTCCAATTCTCTTTGTCCATTAACATTTCACGAAGGTATTAATTTAATACTCCCTCCGTTCCAATTTAATTGACGTTTTGGGAATTCGTGTCAAACTTTGACTACAAATTACTTTATATTCATTAGTCCAAAAAATATAAAATTGATATAATTGAATTCGTTTTTCAAAATACTTTCATAATATTATTTTTTTGTAATTTTATATAATGTAAATATAAAATAATTGATGATTGAAATTGTATTTCGAAAAGCGTGAAGTCAAGTATTTTGGAACGGAGGGAGTAGTTGTTTGTGTAGGCGATACACACTTATAAAAACCACTTATTCATAATTACCACATACAAGAAGAGCCAAACTACAACGAACTTATTTCGATAATTATCTCCCTTTCATCGATAAAAAATAATTAGAAGGGACTGAAAACAATATTATAGTCTTTATACTTGCTATTGGGACCCTTGATATCAAATACTTTGTGAAATTTATAAACCTCAAATTTAGAAATGTGGTCATGAAATTGGACCGTTTACTTGTCAATCTCTCCTCCAGAGAAGTAGTTATTTCAAAGGTAAACACATGGTTGAAAATGATGTAACTTTATTTGCATGTTCTAATTCTTCGTTTGCATTCTCGATTGTTACTTTTTTTTTTAAAAATCCATCCACCACCTTCTTACAATGAGAATCAAACTCAAAACCTCTAAGTCACTACTGGAAGACTTCCTAACCACTAGATCATTCGATGTTCTCAGATATATATCAATTATTTGTGAAACTGTACATTCTCGATTGTTACTGAAGTCATTATCAATCACCTAATATATATATGAGATTTTTTTTCCTTCATGCTTCTTTTGATAATTGGGGGTTAATAAATTAATCAAATACCTATATATTTGAATGAGGTAATTTTTAAAAGAATAGGGAGTATCATAACTGAGAATTATTATAATGACCATTATCTTTTCATTTTAATAAGTTTAGTTAATTGATAATATATAATCTAAAATAACGTGATTTCAATGCAGTTTATAAGTAATACAAATATTGTCGTATGATTTTCGAAAGTAATATTCCAAATATTTTACTAATGTGAGTATATATATGTCACTTTCACGAGATCACATTCTTCTTTTTCCTCATCATTAATTTCTCCTTTCATGATCTCTTTCTAAAATTTTGTTCATTTCTCACGCTAGCTAAAAACTCATAATCACAAACATACATAATTACTACTGTATCAAATAAATATTGCTACACATTAACATATTTGTTATATATATAAAACATGAATTAGTAAAACTCCCTTAGTGTTACGACTCGCTCTGTTTTTTTATTCATTGTTTTAGATTTTAATACAACAATTAAGAATCGCTTAACTTTTATTTGTATATCCTCATTTATTATAATACTATCTCGAATTTTAAGACAAATATATAATTCATTCCCACTCAATGATAAGGTCAAAATAGAATAACCAAACAAAAAAGTATCTTGAAAATGTAAAACGATAAGTAAGAAATTTTCTTTTCTAAAACCAACAAGTAATAAGAAATGTGGACAATATGTTTGAACATTATTCAAGCTAAAAATTATTGATGGTTTATATATTTTTATTTATAAAATTACTGTATCTATAATATTATGTTTCAAACAATATACTCATCTAACTTGTTATATTTTTGTTATTCCTTTTACATTATATTTCGATGCAAATTTATTTAGTACAATTTTTCTTAGTAGGCTCATATAAAATGAATTTATTTTATCTATCCAATTCTGGTAGTGTTCTCAATTATTCTTTATCATTGAACCTAAAAAAAATGCACTATTTTGTCATTTTAAAATCACCTTTTTAAAAAGGCCGAGGATCCAACTATATATTAAGTGTGTAATGAATAAACTTCAAATTAATTAATGCTGCATTCGATAGACGAGAATGGAATGAAATAGATTAAAACATAACTAAATATAACAACCTGCAAACCATATTAGTCAAATAAACTAAACTATATTTAAATGTAAATCCAAAGGGACAAAATCAGCCAAATATAATACTCCTTCCATTCCACTTTAATTAACTTCACGTTTGTCAAAACATTTCTTTGATCATCAATTGCTTTACATATATATTATAAAAAATTACAGATAGTATTATGAAAATATTTTGAAAAACGTATATTCAATGATATCAATTTTATATTTTTCAGACAAATGAATAAAAAATAGTTTATAGTCAAAATCTGACACGCATTTGCAAAACGTCAATTAAAATGGAATAGAGTAATACTATAATAAATAAAAAAATCGAACTCATGATTTTTTCATCACAATTTCCTCTACTCTCTCACCCCTATCTTTTTAATAGCATCGGACAGAGAAAAATGAAAATTGATTAATGGAGTCCTTTATGATGCACATAATTTTGTGGGCTAAGTTTCTTTAATCATAAATATTAATTTAAATTCTACCGACACCATTAGGTCAAAGAAATGTAGGGTATGATTATACATCAAAATAATTAAGTGTCACTCTACAAGAGACAAAAAAGGGTTATTCGGATCTTCAATCATCTTTACATACTTTCGTTTGTCTTTATTATTCAATTAAAAATATCATTTTCATTTTATTTTATTTTCTCATATTCATTTTTTTTGGGTATTTAGTTTTATTTTTCTTATGTGATAAAGAGAGTAGTGAAAGCAATATATTCAAGAATTCAGTTTGACATGTTTTAATCTTTTGTGCAATTGGAAGAAGAAAACAAATTCCCAAAGTCAAAGTTTCTTAAATGAGAATGTTACATTTTCATCTGAAATCATTATTATCTCCATGAAAACACATGCATGTACTAAATGGTAAGGAGATCACGGATTCGTAACATGTCAATTTGAGACAACAAATAAAGGTCATTTAGTTTTAGAGTACTATTGTGATTGTCCATCTGACATATTCAAATTGACTCATTTTACGATGGGCGAAATTAGGATAAAGTTCTTCTGATTATTATCGATATTTTTTATAAAAATAAAAACTTAATTTTTTATATAAAACATAATTTTTTTGATGTATATTTTTATTAGGATATGTTTGAAAATAATATATATATATATATTATTGAAGAGACGTATACTTACAATTAGTTACAAACATGAGGTAAGAGGGAAAGAGGGTCGAGTATTCAGTGTTGATGATTGGACAATCAAGATAATAATATGATAATGTGTATGAGATGTACAACTAATATAAATTACTAAATGAATCATAATATATCGGGGTTGACCATGTGGGGCCAGGCGCAAAATGGTCATTTTCCGCCCAAGGGCAAAATTGTCATTTTTCCGAATTGAGCTAAAAGACTATTGATATGTATAATAATTCATGATGTAACTATTAAGAGTCGGACGGGGTATATTTGGAGTAGTATTTGACCTAAAGTATGTATATTATATAGGTCCCATTGTGTGAGCGATTCCAATTCGAGACTTGGGGGTACTATTGCCTTGCTGTTTACTTGAGGTGAGTTCTTACTCACGTGTTGTTATTACTCTTGTATGTGCTGTGTGGGAGTGATAGTATATATTGATGCATTATGATGATTAGTGTTGAGCATTGAGCATGAGTAGAGATGTTTAGAGTGGACCTACGAGTCATATATGTGTTATGTATGCTGTCCTTATCCGGCAACCTAGGATTGAGCGGTCGCCATAGTTGGTTATGGGTCTGTATGCTTATGTGATGATGGTGGTATAAGGATGATGTGTGATGTGGATGAGATGGTATGAGATGAGATGATGTTTACTCCCTGCAGGTTGAGCTAGGTAGAGTGTTGTACAGTAGCAAAGTCCGGATCCATGCATATAGTTGCGCATTTATGTGGATATTGTGGTTATTATTGCACTTACTCATGTATTTATACCGTTGTATGTTTCACATTATCATTATATATGTCATTGCTTTCGCATCACGTATGTGGGGTGGTAGCCACGCGTGAGAAGGATTCACCAGCTGTCGAGCTGACCACTTCGAGGACCTATCTTTTCAGGCTAGATCAGCAGAGTTAGAATATGCATCTATAAGACATGGACGACATTAGGAGTTTCCTCAGTCATCGTATTTGGAATCGAGTATTACGTATGTTTATTGACTATTTTACCCCTGCGTGGGTCATCAGATATTGCACTTTTATTTTACTTCTTATATGTTGTGCACTTTTATTGATTTTTTTTTTTCACATTTTTCACTTTCTTTTATTTAAACCGCTGTATTTATTTAAAACTGTTTTACTTATCGAGTCATCCATCGAGTGGTGACTCTGGTTTCGGATTTGTTGTCGAACCTAACCTTAGGGCGGGCCCACCTGGGGCTGGTCGTTACAGTAGGGGTGGTGGTGATGGTGATGGGGTAGTAGGAGAAGAAGATGAAGTGTGGAGAAAAGGACGAGGATGAAAATGATATTGGTGTAATTTATTTTAACTTTAAGGGTATATAGTCAATTTCAGGGGATGGGTGCTATGATTTTGCAAAAAAAAGTGGTGGGTGCTCCAAGTTAAAAACACCCTTCAAGGGGTGCTAGTTTGCTAAAATTCCCTATATATACCGGCCTTATTATGAAGTAAAGATTTACCGGCCTCCACGAAACGGATGATTCTTTTACATGCATAAACTTCAAATTAGAGTATTAGGACCATGGTTCAAAGTTTCTTTTTCGAACATAGTTTCGAAATTGTAAAATTAAGAAATGTTTCGGAACTAGGAAACATTTAAGAAACGATATAAAAAATCGAAAAAACAAAAGACAAGATAAGTTGTACTATATTCGTTCTTTTTTATTTGTCTTCCTAACTTAATTTTTTGTTTCTAAATACTGTCTTTCTGGCATAATTAATAACAAATTTTAATTTTCAATATACTTTTTGATTACTTTTGCTTATTATGAAGTTATCAACTAATCAATTATATACTTTCAATTAATTGTCATTTTATATTTTCAATGTGATTTCATCTTCTTGAATACTTTTTATTTTTCCTTAATTAATCTACGTGCATATAGCTACAAAGACAAATACAAAAGTACGAAAGGACTATATGTTAAAAGAAATATGAATAAACATAAATATTTATATATATATTAATATTAATATATATATATTTCATCTTCTTGAATACTTTCATCCTAATTGCAAGGAGCTTGGAATTACTAATGTGTGTTTTGCAGATGATATGTTTGTCTTATGTGGTGCAAATAGGAGAACTATGCAGGTTGTTGAGCAAGTTTTGAAGAGGTTTGGTGATTTGTCGGGACTTAAACCAAATCCTGAGAAGAGTACGTTGTATGTGGCGGGGCTTCATGATCAACAGGCGCAAGTTTTAAGTGTAATTATGGGAATCTCATTAGGGAAGCTTCCTATTAAATATCTAGGGATACCTCTGTTTACGAAGCAACTGAGTTATGCTGATTGCAGGCCGCTTATTGATGGTATTATTAGCAAAGTTGAGGCTTGGGGAAACAAATTTCTAACCTTCGCGGGGCAGCTTGTCTTGGTAAACACGGTGATTTTTGGAAAGTATAGTTATTGGTGTCAAAGCACATATCTTCCGAAAGCGGTTGCGAAAAAAATTGAGTAGATTATACGGTGTTTTCTCTGGAAGGGGGCTGCGCAAGGGAAATATCTCCCTAAAGTCAAGTGGGTAGATATCACACGTTCCAAAGCTTGTGGTGGGCTTGGTGTTAAGGAAGTACAGAGTTGGAACCGAGCATGTATGGCTTATCACATATGGGATATTTGCAACCGAAGAGATTCCTTATGGGTCAAGTGGATTGCAATTTATTATCTGAAGGGGAGAAACATTTGGGGGGTGCAAGCAAAGAGTGTGGATAGTTGGGCATGGAAGCAACTTCTTAGGGATAGAGAGGATTGTCGAAAGCATATTAGCATGCAGGTTGGGAATGGTCAGAGAACCAGTTTTTGGTATGAGAGCTGACACACGCAAGGCATTCTGAATGATGTTTTATCTAGGGACGCGAAGAGGAGACTGAGAATTGGTGAGTGTGCAACTGTGGCAGAGGTTGTAAGGCAGAATAGATGGCCGAGGGGGAGATCTCATACGGCGGATATACAAGAAATGGTTCGAGCTTTGCATGCGCTTCGTGATGGAGTGCCTGATGTGGTCCAATGGGGTAGTCGCAGAGGGGTTTTACGAATATCAGAAATCTGGAATGCTAATTTGCATAATGATCCTAAGCTTGACTGGCCAGATTTGGTGTGGTTTAAGAGTCATATTCCAAGGCACAATTTCTGTTGTTGGGTGCTTTGTCAGCGAAAGTTACCCACAAGAGATCGACTTTTGAAATGGGGAACTGAAACAAGTTGTTCTTGTATGTTCTGTGATGAAGCTGAAACTATAGACCACCTGCTTGTCAAGTGCCCTTTTACAGGTGCAATATGGCGGAAAATATTGATGTACATCAATGACTTCTGAGCTCCGGGAGGATGGGAGGAGGAGATGAAAGTTGCTATGGTCAAATGTAGAGGCAAGTCTTTTAGAAGTCGGTTGAATAAGCTCTGCCTAAATTGTGTGATTTATGAGATATGGAATGAGAGAAATCGTCGAGTTTTTGAGAATGGTAGTAGAAATGTTGATAATATTGTCCATGGTTGTATAGTTATTACAAGAGGTAGTGTTTGTAGTTGGAAGATCCCAAGAAATAAAACAAATTGGAAGATTTGTGTTGATTGGGGTTTTCCGCTTGATATCATTGTATAAATGTTAATATTCATGGGATAAATTTTTACGAAAAAAGGAATGGGAATAGAGTTATGGTGGTTGCTGATTCGAGTGCTGAAGCAAAAGGGGCTCTGCAATGGGCACTTTCTCATACTGTTCAGCCTGAGGACTGTTGTTCCCTGATATTACGAGGTGTAAATGACTATATGCTCAGGTTCTTGGCGTTAGTTCTGCAAAAGGTCCGGCCTATCAATCTATCATCACACAGCACAAATCAAGGCAGACAAAAACATCTCTCGAGAGACATATAGTGAGGACGAGTTGTGAGTTGACAATGAAGTCAGTCGGTCAATATGGGGCTAGGACTGAAGCTTGAGATATGTTTTAAGTTGAAGAATAGGCAATTATAGTAAATATGCGGGAATTATATCTTAGATTAGTTATGCTGAGTCATTCCTTGCTGATCGCATTGGAGATGAAAACAAATACTTCTGTATTAGGTGTATTTCAATAAAAGATCATTTCTATAAAAAAAATATATATATATATAAGTACAAACTAAATTAAAAGTATAAGAGATTGAAATAAGATGTTAACAAATAATTAAAATTTTATGTAAAATATTTATATCATATAATATTGTTTGTAAAATATCTAAAAGTGAGATCTAAAAACGAATAAATAATTGTAATTATCTAACGCGTTAAAAAGTGAGACCTATACGTTATATATGTACATTGCCAAAAAAGTTATGAAGCAATTGTTAAATCAATGTATGAACTTATTTTTTTATTTAAATATATATATATATATATATATATATCGGAAAAAATTAGTGAATTTTCTTTATATATATGTTTCTAAGAAAAGTTGAAGACTTAGCCTTATTTCTATAAAAAATTGATTTCGAAATTATAGAAACATTTCGTTTGCATATTTTCATAAATGGAAACTTTTCGAGTGTTTCATAAGAAATATTTAAAAATTTTAATCCATATTAGGACCAAGTTTCAAAGGATTATCAACTTTATTTGAATGTTCCTAATACTGGATGAGGTCCAACTATTAGCACCATATTTTAGTTTAAGTTTTCAATTATGAGAGTTAGACTTAGTGGTGGCAAACGAATTGGGCTTGGCAGTCCATTCGTGGGCTTGTCCCATTAGGCTAGCCCAATCACTTCATTAATGGGTCGAATAGAGGTCGAGGAATAGGCCCAACCCCTCCAAGAACCCCGAATATTGGGTCCGGTCTGGCCTAAGATGACGTAACTGCAACAAAGGACTCTGGGTTTCAGCATACCGATTTTCACTATATTCACCACAAGAAGTGGAGAAGTTTTGCATTTCATCATTCAGATTTCACACCAAAAAGTAATACATACGGAAATTAACTTATGTATATGGTAATCGTACATGATTGTTCGTCATCTTCTACTTATCATATAAATTCATCTTATAATTACTTTTGTATCTCTAAATATTATATTTAAGAATCACGATCCATAATGGATCTCTTCCTTTTTAGTCTTTACTCCCTCCGTTCCTGAAAGATTGTTACATTTTGAGTTTTGTTGGTCAAATGTTACAAATTCGACCATGAATTCTCATTAAACGATATGAAAAAAATATAGTCTTGTGGAACCTTGTTAGATTTGTCTCAATATATATTTTTAAAATATCAACTTTTTATAATTTTTTTTCGCATGTAAAATAATAGATCTTTACATTTTAAATCTTGTTTTGTTGACCATCAAAAGTCAAAATGTGACAATCATTTAGGGATGGCGGGAGTACATTAAGGCATCTGTTTATTGTAGATTCAAAATCAACATTGAGAAAACATCCACCTCTGATACTGACCAAGAAAAGCTCGAGTTTTTCTTCTGCTCATGTCAAACCTCTACTTGCATTTCGTTTCCCTATACCTAACCTAGCCAATTCAAAGTTGACACTAAAAAATTCTACTTCCACTTGCCTTCTCGCTCAAATTCATGAATTAAGAATATGAATTAATATTTGTTTTTATAAGTGTTGTTTGGATTTTTCGGATTCATAGGAAACTAAGGTCTTTCGTAGAAAGTTTCATCAATATAAGAATATTACAACTACTAGTCTTCAACTTAAGTTTTATTATATTATGCTTGTGTTAAATTTCATTTGTTAAAGTAGTTATTGATGGGATTTGAATCATATTCTAACGAATGTTATAAAGTTCATTTTTCCTAGACTAAGATTCTATGAATCATAATTGACAATAATCTCGCAGGATTTTGAACCTTGTAGGAGATGGCAGCGGAAATGTTGAACTCCTCTTTAATGCTTGAAATCCAACACCTCCAAGATGTAGTCCACACCAACGAATGTTTCGAATCAAACGTCGTTCCACTAAAACATTATAGATGTGTTTTCAGGGGAAAAAGAAAAAAGAAAAATGGGATTTCTCTATCACCGTATTGTCGGCCAACATGAGGAGAAAATGAGCCTTTTCTTATTCTTTAAGTGAAGTAAAAAAATTTCTCATGTAACATACATGAATAATGAGAAAATGAATTCACTCATGAGTAACATTAACACTTTAATTAAATGGTGGTTTTGATTCGTAATCATAATGGTGGATTCAGTTCTCATTGAATTCCATTATAACCAACATGGCTATTCGAAACTTCTTATTATTGTGTGGATTTTATCACATAGAATCCGGCACAGTAATAGTGACACACCTTTCCCGGTTATTTTAAATAATAATCTTTATTATTATTATATTCGGTTCTTTGTTTGTGTATGACATCTTGGGCTTAATTAATAGTAGTAATGTAATACAATATTTAACTGAATATTATATTAGATTAATTATGAGCGGGCTCTTAGTAAACCATCATAACTCATATTTCCAGCAGTTCTAATCCTTTTGAGACAATGTAATTGTTCAACGAGCACACTTTATGAGATTAAAATGATCTCATATTTCCAGCAGTTCTAAACTAAGTCTTGATCTTCAATGATCTCCATCATATTTATTGTTCTCTGTCGCCTGTGCGATTCCTTTGGTGGGTCGTCGTCTTTTACTAGTTACGTAATTCTTAATGTATGTAATAAATCGACACGCATGTCAATACTATTCTAAGAAAAATACGTTGACACAGCTTGTCATATAAAAGATAACACGCAAGCTGTATTGCGAAAATAGACTAGATCATATCACTCAGATTGTCCCTTGAAGAATTTTGGGGAAATGACACTGGACATCACTAATATTTACTTCTTCTTTTTTTCCACTTTCATCACCTATGTTCAATTTCGGCCAAATACATCATTAATGTTCGAATTTTTTATAAAGGGCAATTTATACTTGTGGTCGATTTTACCAAAGTCGATCTAAATTGCCCTTTATACTTTTGTGCTTAAAAGGCCGAATTCGGTAAAATCGACCAAAAATAGTCGAGTTGCACTAAATTGGAACAAGAGTGATGTATTTGGCCGAAATCGAACATAGGTGATGAAAGTGGAAAAAAAGTAAACGTTAGTTATGTCCGGTGCTATTTGCCCAAGAATTATTTAGGTCAGTTTGCCCCCCCGGAACAATTCTTCTAGATCTAATTGCCCGTAAGTTTGATCAAAATAAACTTGTCATAAGAGTAAAATAAGACTTTCACAAAAAATGAAGGTTTGGGCTCAATTTTAAATTTGTAAAAAAATTTCCTTAACAATATTTATTATTAGCCATTTTAGCAGGTTGCGTATGCAATTGTTTTCTATATGCCCCTTATACTATTATTTTTTCTGTGCCCCCGGAAGTCGTTTTTCACACTTAAATCGCGTTTTTAAAATTTTTAAAAATGAAATAACTATTGTACCCTTACACTCTGTGTACTTTCTGTCTTATCAATATTTTATACATTATTAAAATAGTCAAACCCGATCTGCCCCCATTACACAATAGACTAATCAACTTATACATTTCCCTTGGTAACTTATGCGAATAGTCTCTGCAAAGTTAAGACATCTTGTCCCAGTGGCAAAGCATGCTGACACCTCTAGCGGAGGTCTCGGGTTCGAGCCATCTTGCTAGCACGGAAATTGGTTAGAGAGATGATTTCTCTCACTAGTTTGACTCTAGTCAGCTCTTTCCTTGAGTTTTACGAATTATATTGATGCTTACTGATTCTAATGATTATTTCTATTAATAAAATTGAAGAGTACCATTTTTTTTGAATAAAAAAATAGTCTTTGCAAAACTATAGCATACTGCTGGCCAGCTTAGGACCCGCAAATGTGAGGGTTCTTGAGCGATGTCGAGCGAGGTGAATCGATACTGATGGCCAGCTTATTACCTATCAAAATAATACAAAAATGAATACCACATCTTCCCCAAAGCACCTCACCTTACCCTCTCAGCTAGTCGACCTACCACCAGCACTCTCTTATGCATACCCTTCACTGCTTTCCCAATCTTCAACTCTTCCTCACTTTATTGAAATATTTCTTCCGGAATCATAAAAAAGGTTGATGGAATATTTAGATATCAAATGGGTTTGCGAAAAAGTGTCTGATGAAGCTCCTGCAACGTCGGAGGGTGTTGGTGGTGAGTCTAACATAATGTGTGGTGGGGGAGGAGGGGTGGGTGGTGGGTTTGCAAATAAGTGGACTATGGAATTCTTAGATAGTAAATGGATTTGCGAAAATGGATTTGTGAAATTTCTATTTTGCCTTTATTAAAAGTATATTTTGATCAATTTTAGGAGGCACCTAAACCTAAGAGAATTGTTCGGAGTAAAGTGACCTAAGAAAATCTTCATAAAATAATCTGACTTACTTAAAAGTTTGATCTCTCATACAATCAGTTTATAATGATTAAAGGAGTCGTATGAAATTTAGCCCAAAAAATACTCATGATGAATGGATAGTGGGAGTCAACGGACCACCACTCCACTAAAATTGGACCAATTAAGGTGCATATAGTTTCGAACTTATTACATACTACAATTATTATTCATCATCTTCGATCAAGTCCGATTGAAAGCAATGTCCAAGATTTTTGTAACATAAGCAGTGTATATGTAATGCTACAACTGGAGCTTTACCAAACACCATTAGCTAAAGCTAGTGCTCACATCACATCAAAATTTGTAGATATGATGATATTGCTATAAGTTGTGAATTATTTGATTCTCTTATATTTTGTTTGGATATATTGGAGATCTCTAATTAATTAACCGATATGAAATCGTACACATAAATATTAATAGAGACAAGAGAATTCTATCTAGTCGAGTCCTATCAAGACCTCTATCGGGTTCAAGGTCCCAATAGAGTTCCCGATAACGTGTAAGTGTCATGAGAAATTAAAAAGCTCTTATTTCTTCTTCTATATGTATGAACGTCACCAAACATCACTTACTTTTTAAAATTTCTTTTGTTAACTATCTATATTTAATAGGTATCTTACTGATAATTCAACTTTTTTAAAATTTCAAGCTTGATACTTGATCAAATATTTTTAATGTTAGTCTATCTTTCAAATTTGGTACTCATATGACATATCCATTTTATAACGAAGATCCACTATCACTACTCATCCAATATTTATCAGGATAACCTCGGATATGGGCACACGTTCACCTGCTACACCCAACTCGGCCATTTTCTTGGTCAGTTGTTGCGCAAATTTTATCTCCCTTTGTTTTGCATCTCCCATAGTCCCATACCAAGGCCGCAAGTGAACGAGAGGAAGCCGTAGTGTTATGCCATGACATAATTCATTAAGGACTACAATATTTTTAAGACTAAAATATTCTAATTTCTACTAAGTTGTTAGAGCATTCGTAGCAGCTTACTCAAATTTTTTTCCTAAAATTAATTTCTTATACTACTTATTAAATTTAGGAAGTACTTCTTCCGTCCCTAAAAGATTGTCACATTTTGACTCTTGGTGGTCATTCGTTACAAAATTTGATAATAAATTCTCATCAAATGATAAGAAATAATATAGTCTTGTGGGATCTTGTTAGATTCGTCATAATATATATTTTTGAAATATCAAATTTTTGTAATTTTTTCGCATGTGGAATAAGAGATATATTTACGTTTTAATTCTTATTTTGTTGACCATAAAAGTCAAAATGTGACAATCATTTAGGGACGGAGGGAGTATGTTTTAACTTTTACATAAATTCAGATTCCCTATTTATAACTTACAACACTTAATATAAAGAACAAAAGTGGTTTGAGGAGGGTCTAAATATAGGACACTCCGTATAATATTTGAGGAAAAGTTTAGAGATAGGAAATCTGATATTTGCTACTTTTTTGCTTTTTATGTTTTCCCTATTTCAAATATGAATTAAGAAATGATTTAGGGAATCTGTTGTAAATGTATATGACATAAGCACATTTTTAATTCAAATTCAATCATATGACAATTGAAATCATCCACTTACTAAATGGTGGGGTTAACTATATCAAGATTTGATCTCATTATTACAGGAAATATATTTGTTAAGATAACTCTCAATTTGGTCCCAGATAATAGGATGAAGTTGTACTTTAGTCCTAAATAGTTACACTCCTGCAGATTAGTCCTTAAAAGTGGTCCAAGTGTTATGATACAGTCCCCAAAAGTGACAATCGTCGCACATTAGCCCTTATTTTTTCGGGAAGCATACTCCAACATTTGTCACTTTAGAAGACTATACTACAACGTTTGTCACTTTATTAGAGGACTATACTACAACATTTGTGCCACTTTTATGAATTAATCTACAACATTATAACTATCTGAGACTAACATGCAACTATATTCTACTATCTGCGACCAAATCTGCAATTAATTGTATATGTATCCACCTTTTATTCACATTGGCATTTCTTAGTTACTGTGTCAAAATAGTTTGTCATATGCATTTGGAGTGTTTAAGATGGCTATATATAGTTGGATTCTAAGTGTTGTATTTGTATAATATATGCATCCAACCAAGTTGAGGTCATTCAAAAATGGCAACTCTAAGAACATCTACTGTTCTCAAACTCCTCGTAATCTTGCTATCTTCTGGTTGGATAGCTGTCTGGATTCTTAAGCCTACACAATTTTGGACAAGAAAATGGAAGGCAGCTGAAGAAGCAGCAGCATCTTCATTGTTTGGATACTATGGTAACACTACTCTCATTAGAATCTCAATTGTGTTGAATTACAATTTCTTCTCTCTGTGTATATTATCAATATATGAATAAGGGCCGGCACTAATTTTCAGTGGCACTGATTGATCCGTGTCGGCCCTTATCCATCGCTAGGACAGAGTGGCAGCGGGCCCCAATTTAAGAGGGTCTCTCAAAATAAAATAGAAACTGTTAATATATTCTCCTTCTTTATCTGTTTATTAGTTGTCATTCTAGTTCAAACCTTTTTATTTCAAATTAATTGTTATTTTATGATTTTTAATGCAGTTTTTACTATATTTGTTCTATCTTTTTTTCCTTTTCTTTTTTTTATTTGAGGAGGTTTGTTCCTCCTTCGACTGTCTGGAGTAGCATGCAAACCCCGAGGACATATAAACACTCCATCGTAAGTCAAGGAGACATGTTCAAACCGGTAGATTCGGTGTGTTGGTCTTTAGTTTCTTTGTTTCACCAGATTAAATCTTGGACGTTGCCGAGAATCCAACCTACATGACTAATTCAAGTATTCCTAGCTCCAAGTCCTTGAACTAATCGAACCAGACTTGGGCGTTATATTTATTCTATTTTATCCCTATTGAATGTTACTGATTTCTCAAAGAGTAATAAATATAATGATATATTTGTGTCATCAATTAATTTTTCAGGTCTTATTAGTTAGAAAAATCATAAATAGAACATAAAAATAATCCATCAATCATGTTGTTTCCAATTTATTTTTTTCGAAAATCAAGTTGGTTAAAACCTAATTGAGGTCAACGATGTCACAGGAAAAAAAATTGACTGATTTGAGAATTTTTTGCATCGAGAAGAGATGTTAGAAAATATAGATTTTGATTCTATTATTAACAAATTTAGGTCAAATAATGCATGGAAATATTATTTTAAATTTTATTATTATAATAAGGGCCTAATTTTCAATTTTCATACTATGTATACAAGAAAATAATAAAAGCTTAAAGTATCGTACAATTTTAAAAGAAAAAGTTGGACTAATTTTAAAATTTTGTGCCCTCTTAAAACGGGGGCCTAGTGCGGTTGCGCCCACCATCCATAGCTAAGGGCTGGCCATATGTGTACTTTATGTCTTGAAGATGAGATACCTTGTTTGTCAGGTTTCGAAAGGCGTCCAACATAAGCTTTGAAACTGTTCCTGCAGAACACATTAGCCTAACATCCATTGTGATGATCAGTTTATGTTACAATGGTGCGGATGGTTTTATCTAGACGATTAATTGGCACTATATTTATGCAGGTCTTAACCTTGCAGTATACACATTTCCTGTTGTTGCTGCGACTATTATTGGACTTATAGTCGTGGAATTGAAAGTGAAGGAAACTAGGACGAGGTATCGAGTTTTTTTGTTTTTGCTTCTGCATTCGAATTAGTTTTATGCCGGGTAGGCTAATGTATATCGACTATGGCTTACTTAATTGAAGGAGGTGGCACAGCTTAGTTAGCGCTCTAACTAATCCAGTGGTGGTAAATCATGACCTTGGTATTTATACTGGAGTTGAGCTTATTGTTTCATTTCTATTTGCCGTATTTCTGGGATGGACTTTATATGCTCGCCTTTCGAATGATTTCAAGAAGATGGTACCTGTCAAATCTTCATTCAAGTTGAATATGTGAGTGTACGAAGTCAGTAGTGCTCGACTGGTGTAATTAAACTCGTCTGAATTTTACAGAGCATATTTATAGTTTGTTTCTTCTTTACCTTTCAGATTGCAGTACAAATTCTTCCGGTTTTCAATCCGTTTAGGATCACTAGCTGAAGCGTGTTTGGCTCTGCTTCTCCTTCCTATACTGAGAGGCAAGATGGCTATATTTAGGGTGATAGGGATTCAGTTCGAAGCTTCGGTTAGATACCATATCTGGTTAGGAACTGCGTTGATTTTGTTCGCCACTTTACATGGTGCTGGCATACTTTTCACATGGATCGTCAAAAATAGCATTTATAGTGAGGTAAAAGTATACGTCTCCTCGATTTTTAACTATGTACTTATTACTTATTACTTAATATTCATATTTCATTTTTATTGAATGTTTACTACAGATGTGGAAATGGCAAAAAACGGGCCGTATATACCTGGCTGGAGAGGTTGCACTAATTGCAGGATTAGTTATCTTTATAACTTCCCTTCCTCAGATGAGACGGAGATACTTCGAGCTTTTCTATTATACACATCATTTGTACATCATCTTCTTGATATTCTTCTTGTTTCATACTGGAGACCGCCATTTCTATACATGTTTTGCTGGTGTTTTCATCTATAGCATTGATAAGCTTCTCAGGATCATACAATCTAGGCCATCGACGTCTATTATTTTTGCTCGAATTTTCCCTTCCAGAGCCATCGAGCTAGTTTTGCCAAAACATCCAGGTATATTGATGTTGGCCTGCTATTACTTGTATGAAATTATGAATCTACGATGCATTCCCGATTAACTGCAGGACTTGTTTTTTTATTAGATTTAAAGTTCCAGCCTACAAGTGTGATATTAGTGAACATTCCAAGTATCTCGAAGTTGCAATGGCACTCGTTCAGTTTGACTTCTAGCTCCAGTGTGGATAACGACACTATGTCGATATTGATAAAGCCTGAGGGGTGGTGGACAAACTCTCTGTATGGTATGCTTCAATCTCCTGAGATAGCTGATGAAGAAGGCAACCAAAGAGGATGTATTCCAATTTCCATCGTAGGTCCATATGGACCTGCATCACTCGACTTCTTGACGAGGTAAACGGATAACATCAGCCTGCTCTCTCGCATTAGCGTCACCAAAACATCAAAAACAATCCAAGTCCATCTTAATTAAGTTCGATTCAAATAGGTGATACGGGGAGGAGTCCACGACCCATGAGTGTAATTCATAGATACGAAATAATTGATATCTAACAACATTTGCATCTTCTGCAGATATGACAGATTACTTCTAGTTGCAGGTGGGATTGGAATAACGCCATTTTTGAGTATCGTACAAGAACTGTACTCTCAACAAAACAACAAAGGAGACGCAAATAGATATCCAACCGAAATACATCTTGTGTATGCTGTCAAGAAATCCCAGGACATATGCCTTCTAAATCCCATCGAAGCTTTACTCTTAGACGTGCAGAAAATCATTCGACTCAAAGTCGATGTGTTCATCACTCAGGAGGAGACCCATCCTTGTAAAACCTTCCTTGCACTCCTGAATGATATACCCCAAAATAGAACCATAACTTTCTACGACAGCTCAAGTCCAACTTTCGCTAAGTATGGACCTGAAAATCGAAGATGGATGGCTTCGGTTATTGCATTCTTATCGATAATAATCTTCCTTTCTTTTCTTACTCTTCTCAACCACATATTTCTTTCCCCTGCCTACAGAAAACAGTCCAGCAAGAAAAAAAGTCCCTCTTCTGTGATCGACCTCATTCTCCTCCTCTCTTTCGCCATCACAGTTTTGTGTATCGCAGCAATAGTCATAACTTTACGATGGAAAATGATGAAAAGAAATAACTCCTCATCTTCTGGTAAACCAAGGAGACAAATAGCACAATATCTAGAGAATGCAAACATGGAGGACCATCAAGTTCGTTTCGGAACAAGACCAAACTTTAAAGGTACTCGAATTCATTTAAATCTTCCATTTGTGCAGGATAGAGTGACTTTGTTGAACATGAACAAAATTATTGAAAATTTCCTAAAACTATTATGGAACCGAATATATTCTGTCGGATACTTTCAAGTAAAATATCTGACATTGAACAAATGATTAACAGATATATTCGCCAAGATGTCGAATGCAAGTGGGGGATCAAACATAGGAGTGTTTGTCTGTGGACCAGAAACAATGAAACTATCAGTTGCAAAAGAATGCAGGGTCATGAGAACAAGTCAGTCTCTTAATAAGAAGGCCAAAGAGATGAAGCCAAACTTCAGTTTTCATTCCCTGAATTTTGCCATCTAGATGATAAAAAACGAGGGATGGCAATTTTGACCCAACCCGACGGGTACACAAGTTCTAATTGCATCCGTGTAGTCGTTCTTGTTGTTACATATGGCATATATAAGTGTATATATATATACCCAAACCTAACAGAAAAACCACTCTACATAGCATACCGCGCATAGAATTCATATGCGTATTTTAATATTCCAATCAGATAATCGTTACCTGAGCAAATGCACACACAACTCTCTGCACTGAAGGAACTTGATAATGACGAACACCAATTCTAATATTATTGTAATAAATATTAAAATTTTATTATGATATTCGAGTTCGATTCGCCTAGGTTTTGCATTTTTTTCATTTTTACCCCTCACAAGTATTACTTTTATTATAATCATTATTATATTCGAACAAATTATTTGATTGGAATTCGAATATTTATATAAATATTTTATTAATTTATATAAAAATATATATATTCTAATTCGATAATTAGTTTGAATATCAAATCGGACTCAAATATCAATAGAATAGTACGGATATCGAATTGAACCTAAAATGAATTTTAGCATTTGGAACCAATATGATTGCAAATTTGAATATCATTGTTATACTCCCTCCTTCCCATTTTTTGTTTGGCTTGTTTTGACTTTTACGGGTCGAGACATGATTTAAAACGTAAATATCGCGAATTCTACACCCGCAAAAATTATAAAAGTTTAATATTCCAAAAATATACATTGAAACGATCCTAATAACATCTCATATGACTATATTATTTCTTATAGACTAATAGAAATTCATGGTCAAAATTTTCAAAGTTTGACTCCCAAAATAGAAAGTGGACAAACAAATTGGGATGGAGGGAGTATATAAATACTAAAATTTGATTATATTCGAGTCTAATTTAATTTGGTTTGTATTGTGCGTTTCCAACCCTTTTGTAATACGCTTATTATTGATTTGGTGTTTAATGAATTTAACAAACTAGCTTTTGTTAAAATTTGGCTATTCCTTAACGAATATGGATACTTTCAATTGAATTGGATGTTGGATATGAATCTAGAAATTAGGTCTTCTCCGCCTTACCTTACTCAGACTGGCACGAAGATAACCTTCGTGCTTCTAAGTTAACTGAGAATACGTTCAAGGAAAAACAAACTAAAGTTTCCCCTTTTCAGTAGATGAGATTAGGATGAAAGGGTTTTCCTTCATTAACATTCAGTGAAACTAGCGGGTGAGGCGACAGTCAATATGATGGCCTTGTTCATCCAGTACTTGTCCAAGGGTAAGGAGTTGAAAATGAAGATGTCATAATCTCTGCGTTAGCTCTTACATTCTGTAGTTCTGAATATATAATTATGGAAACTTAATCGAAGTGTTAAGCATTTGGTTGAGTTGCATTGAGATATGATTCTATAAGTTCCAATTTTGGTTAAAGCTCTTGAAATTTAGGTTCTTGAAAATGGCAACTGGCCAAGTTAGTCCCTTGGTGATAACTTATCAGATTCTTAGAAATTTACTAAATATTATTGATTAAGTTTCTCGAAAACAAGCAATATACTATTATTGATGAAGGTTCTCAAAGAAGTACTTGATCAAAATTCTTAGAGATGGACCATTCTAGGTGTGCACATTTTAACAACTCAATATATAAACTTGAAAATTCCACGAACAAAGTTTTGCATAGATGAAAAGCTTCAATTGTACACGTAGTCCTTCGATTTTATTCCAGTAACAATCATTTTTTGTTTATAATCTTGCAGTGTCTCCATTATCAGCAATTATGTTGTTTTTGTTCTCTTATCAAATATCTATGCATATGTGATTGTATCTCTAGAATTAGAGTCTTTTTTGTTATTATACGTTGAAGAAGTGAGACCATTTCATATGTGTTTCTTCCTTAGGCTTTTGTTAATTTTTTCGGTCGGCAATATTCTCTTTTTGCCAATTTTGCCTAATTAATTCAAATTAATAAGTAAACTGGGTGTATTTCATTATATATACTCTGTAATGTTTGCATGACATTCTTGAGACATGTTAATTCTCAGTGAATGATCTATAAACTGATAAAACAAATGACCTAATAAATTAATAAGTAGTACCATACAATGTGTATTATGATAAATTACACCTAACTAGCAGGTTTCTTACATTAGGGAGAACATCATGAGATGAGTTTGTCAAACGTCCTAACTTGTGAAATATTGATTTGTGCACCTCCATTATAATCAACTTGTGAAATATTGTAATGATTTGTGCACCTTCATCTATGTATCTTCTATAAAATAATGCAATTTTTCAAGATGCATTGGCAGTCAACGAAAAATGAAGTACTCAAATATAGAGATGAATGTAGAGCTATGACAAGATGTATTTCAGATGTTCAATGCAAAAATGTTTTGACTAATATATGATTTCATATTTAGTGTAGATTTATATGTAAACATATTGATGTATATAATTGTATATATTTTGTATATATAATAGTCATGCGTCTATGTCTTTTCAAATTAACATTTCAATTGTATATAATCTCTTTGTACTTTCTTATGTTACATAACTTCAACAATATCTAATTAATTATACAAAAAGATTAACTGTACAAAGAGAACGAGTTCGCACAGGCTGGTCTGTGCACCAACGGCTAGTTAACACTAATACAAAAACGCAATCCAAGAATCCACTTAGATAACGCTTGGCAAGCATTATTGTAATTATTTATAGGATAGCTCTTCAAAAGAGCTACCTAAATATTAAGTTGCATAGCGCTTTTTAGGCGCTATTGTAGCCCTTTAAAAGAGGTACTGTAGCTAGGGGTGTGCAAAAATTACACAACCCGCCCAACCCAACCCAGCCTAACCCAACCCGAAAACCCGATAAAATTGGGTTGGGTTTGGGTTTACACTATTGAAACCCGAAGAAATCCAACCCAACCCGAGTATTATACATATTAATTTAAATTTGTAATATTATGCTTAAAATTTTAGACTTATTATATAAATATGGGCAAATGGCATCAAAGATCACTGACATTATCTAATATTTCCAATTCGATCACCCTCATTTAAAAGTGCCTATATTGGATCACTGAACTGAATTTTTTTTGTCAAATTTAGTAACTTTAAAAGATTTTGGGTGCATTATGTAAGTTTTTAGCAAGGGTAATTTTGTCTGTTCATATTTATAGACATTTAATCCTCGATTTTTGAACTTTTAAAAAAAAATTAACTTTTTTTTTAATTTTTTTAACTTTTTTTTTACATTTTATTTTTCTAAAAAAATGGGAAAAAAATAAAAAAATTATAAAAAATAAAAAAAAAAACAAAAACAAAAATTAAAAAGACTAAAAAAATAGTAAAAAAAAGATTAAAAAAATAAAAAAAAGTTTAAAAAATTTAAAAAAAAAATTAAAAAAAAAAATTTAAAAAAAGTTTAAAAAACGAGGATTAAATGTGTATAAATATGAACGGACAAAATTACCCTTGCTAAAAACTTACAAAATGCACCTAAAATCTTTTAAAACGGCTCAGTTACTAAATTTGACCAAAAAAATTCAGTTCAGTGATCCAATATAGACACTTTTAAATGAGGGTGATCGAATTGGAAATATTAGATAATGTCAGTGATCTTTGATGTCATTTGCCCTATAAATATACATGCAAATTGAATAGCCAATATAATTAGATACTACAATAAGTCTACTTTAAGTTTCTAACCTAATAAATTACTCCCTCCGCTTTTTTTAACCTATTATTTGGGTTAGAAGTCATGTGTTTTTTTAACATAGTGTTTACTCTTCTCAATGTGTTTTTTCACTCTACTTCCTATTTTATCCTTAATAAAGTAGTATGTTTTATTGACTTCACAACTTTCAAGACATTAGCTAAAGCTTTAGGTGAAACCACTACAATTAAATAGGGGTATAAGAGTAATATTTTCATGTTCTTAATAAAGTAGATTGTTGTCAAACAATAGGTTAAAAAAAACAGAGGGAATGGTATTTATATATATAAATAGTCATAGAGACGGCACTACATGTGCATAATGTAGGAAGTTATTGGTCTATTAAGTTCTTGTAATTGATATTTCTCTAAATGACTATCATATAAAGAGTTTAAGCTAATTTAGAATTAACAGTGTAATTTATGCATTAGGAATACTCTTAATAAAAAAATATTAATAGAACCGCAACCGCCCCGGTGCACAATTACATATATAAGTTTGATGAATAATTGAAGATGCTACTCGGACTGCTCGAATTTTAGTAACTTTCAAGATTTTTTAGAACATCACTCTCAAATATTCTGATTCGTTTTTCACCACTTCAAATTATTTTTCAAAGAATGGGCACATATTGTTAGAGAAACAATAAGATGTGTTCAAGTTTAGATTTTGAACGAAAGAAAAATGATCTCAATAATATCAACATTGAGTGAGTAATTACTGATCAGTAAGTTTTTGCTACATGTAATTAATATTATTATATATTATCTAAGTTAAATATATATTAGTCTAATTTATTTTTATGAATCGTTTACATGTTGTAGATCGAAAACGTGATACAACCATAATAATGTTGCAATATTTTTTAGTTTTTGACACTTAAGTTGCCGATTTAAAATTTGAATGAGTTAGTAATGGTCTTATACGTACGATTCTACAATTATTATGGTTTTTGTTATTGTAATTTCTGAGTTATTTTATATATAATTTTAATTGTTAAAATTAATGACATCTAACCCGAACAACCCGCCCAACCCAACCCGAAAAATCGAAGGACCCGAATTAGCGGGTCGAATAATTCTTGGGTTGGGTTTGGGTCAAAATACCTTAGATAGCGCTTAAAACATGAAGCGCTATCTAAGTATGTGTTTTACTCTTTTTTATTTCGAAACATCAAAAATGCTTTCCAAACACCAACTTATATAGCGCTTCAAAAGAGTGTTATCTAGGTGTCGTTATCTAAGCTGGTATTTGTAGTTGTGTTAATGATTAGGGAGAAAATCCTAACTAAACCAACATGGCAACATTATATTGTCTTGTTTATGACTTATACTTGGGAGCTATGGTTTCTAACTACTTCAATCGTCTCAAGTTAACCTCGTTGACTCCTTCACTCGAGTGATTAAGTCTGAGGGGTACTTGTTTGATATTTAGCGTTCCTCAATTTTAGGTCAACAACTGTTTGATATTTGGAATAGCATTTGGAATAGCATAGACACTGAATCTCAATTCCTACCTTTTTGCCGCTACACTCAAGAACACCCTATTCAATTGATTCCTTTCATTATAAATCTATAGTTGAGGTGTGTCTTACATATTCTGTAATATTTTGAGCTTTATATATTCCACTTTTATCTTTGGTAAAAAGAACACTCATTTGTTTTTTTGTTGATTCCGTTTGGAAATAGAAGCAAATGAACATAAATCTATAAAACGGTGCACTATTGTGCTTCCATAAGATTTTATGCATTTATTATGTTTCATCAAATTAGATGAAGTTATTGTGTTTCAATAAAATATAGTGAAAAACGGACTCTATCCAAATATACCAAACGGTTACAAAAAGTCAAAAACTGTGGTTTATTTAATTGGGTATCAACAAATGATCCTATCAACTGACATCCCTTGTCTCAATACTACGATACAAACGAAATAACATTATTACAATAAGCAATTTTGTCGACATGTAAAATGATGCCATTCGTCCGGTAATGAGAATGCCACAACTCCATCCCATAATGTTCCACCTCTTACTGTCCACCAATCGCCACTCCACTGGACCACGCTCTTTAATACTCGCGAGTCTCCGCATCAGGTTAGGGGCAGGCGCGGATACCGACCCGACCCGACCCCTTTATGTTTTTCGATATTGTTATATTTAATTTATATAACTTTTATATTTTGTGATATATATATATATATAGAAGGTAAATAAATCAAGTAAAACTATAGTTTAGTACTTTAATTGGTTGGAACCTTTCTTTAAAATGTATGATAGTTTATGTAATTATTGAAAATTATCAAGAATAGTGGTGAATTTACGTGAAAAAGAAAGCCTGTTAAGCGTGACGAACTGGAACCTAGCTCTAAGAAGAATTCGAACGAGAGACCTTATACATATATAATCTTTGGCCAAATATCACCAAATTAAATGTTTTAAGTGAAATCGAGTATAAGTTGATTAAGGTTACCTTATATTATTTGTTTTAAAGTAAATCCATATAATTTGTGATTGAACGAACATTTATACTTCTATTTTATTTAAATGATTTAATTCGCAAACTTATTATAATGTGATTTATTATTTTTTGTATTTATATATGTATCTATATATAGTACTTTCCTCATCTCAAATTGTTTGATCGTCACTTTTTATTTTAAAAGTCAAATTTTAAAAAATTTGATCATGAATTTGTTACAAATGATATAGTCATATAAGATGTTGTTAGATTCATTTTAATGTTTATTTTTGGAATATCAAATTTTTACATATATAAAATTTAAAATATTCACGTTTTAAGTCGTGTTTTGGTAACGATGAAAAGTCAAAAACCAGGGTACAGGGGTGTAATTAAAGCATTGTAGACAGATTTAGTGGTAATATGTTTGCTATCAATCAAATGGAGATCATTACCTACCGAAATAGCAATCTGACAGATAGCCTCAACTATTGGAGAAGGGAAGAGGGAGATTAAAAGATCTAAATTCTAGGTGCCCGAGGGGAGGATTAGTTGCGAGACTAGATGGGGTTGAGGGGGATGGGCATCAATGTTTCTAAAGGGGGATAGCGCTAAAGTAAAGGGAGGGGGAAGCCATTTGTCTAACCATATGTTGACAGATGAGCCCGAGTGAACTTTCCAATTAATGGAAATTACCCATACCTTTCAAAATCAAAGTTTTTCTGTGGAAACTGTTACTTAACAGACCTCCTAATAACCCAAATATTGCCTTACGCACAAAAATACCAGTTGACACAACATGTTGTTTCTGTAGGCACGACCTAGAGGACATCACTCACCTCTTTAGATCATGTCCATGTTTACATAATTTCTGGTCCGAGATTTCTAGTTGGAATAAACACTCGGCAACCTTCCATTCTTCACTTGCTTTTTATATTAATAAGCCATGGAAATCGCATTTAAATACTAAGATTGAATTATTGTCATTAATAAGCTCTCTTTGGAGTATCTGGATTTTCAGGAATCAAGTTATTTTTCAAGGATGTAATCTTGATTACAATGTTCTGAAGGCTTTGAGGTCATCTTTTCTTCTACTTTGGAAGAAGATTGATTCTCCTCCATGGAAAACAGGAGGCATTTGTCTTCATAAGCCCCCCACATCGTTTTTAACTCAATTGAATGTTCCTATTGAATCATCTATTTCAGTTGTGCTCTCATCAAATGTGTTTTCTACTTGGAGTCTCAATCTTTATGATAATAAAGATGCTATTATCCTCTCTACTTCTGGAAAGTTGCAAAACAGTGGTGAAGGTGATGATATTAACCCATCCACGTTCAATGGAACTAACGATGGCAACAACTCTATGACATTGGATGTTCACCTAATGGAAATTTTGATGTTGGGACTTATCTTGGCTGCAAATAGGAGACCTACCTCTTTACATGTCTTTACTGATTTGGTTTTCTCTCAGGTTTTTGCTAGATAGGGGTCCATTCTGGTTAAATCGAAGGCATGGAAGGACTATTGGGCAGAAAATCAGTTTGTCGATTTGGCACTACATTGGAGAACGATTTTATCAGACATATCTTCAGATTGTTTTAGTTTCTCTTCATTTTGTAATAGTGCTTCAAACCATTATGTTTATGACTCTTGCTCTTATGTACTTTGGCAATTGTACAAAGGAAAGGATATTTACTTTCCTTTATAGTTTAGTTCTTTTATCTATCAAAAAAAAAGAAAAGTTAAAAACCCCCAAACAATTTAGGATGGAGGGAGTATAAGAAATCAGGATTAGATATAGATGTTTTTTTGGAAATTTCATGTCTCCTTAGTTATGTGTGAAATAATTAATATATTTATTCAATTATATGAATATTTTGCACAATAACTACTCATCCATATCATCAATTTACAATTATTTTTTGAGAATGATTTTTTTGCAAAAAGTCTTATACTATGTTATTTTACATTCAGTTATGCGCCTCGGTGAGTATTTGAATTGGATTATATTAACTAAATTTCATGTTATTCAATTGCACGCATTTTTATCTGATTATTTGACTTGTGCTTGATTTTTTTGGTTATGCTTGATTTTTTAGCTTATGCTTGATTGATTGATTGATTCAAATTTTTTATTTGTTTTAATCTCTCAATATTGAGCGTGTCCATTTTGTTAGAAAAATTAGTTAATTTTATGTTTGGAGGTAGTGGTGAGATGGGTAGAAGAACAAGGAGGTGGAATAGGTTAGAGAAGAGAGAATAAAAAGGATAATATAGGTATTTCACCTTTAAATGTAATATAAATGATAAATATTAAATTTATGAGTACATATACAAGATAAATAGTTCATGATACATAGATAAAATAGATATAGTTCGTGAAAAAAACAGCTAAAAGATATTTATTCTTTTGGTTCATGCATTATCGTCAATATAACCTTTTGTATTTATATATTCATCATTAATTTTTTTGTAGACAACTAGTATTCATAATAATTAATCAAGAAGACTAATGATTGTATTTGCAGAGAATCAAAGTTGTTGGGTGCACAAAATCAGGTTCACAAATGTGTATATGCTACTACTTACTATTCAAAATAATGGTTTTAATTGTTTTAAAATTAAATTTTGATCATTAATTGGGAAAATATAAAATTTATATGTTTTAAATTCATCTTTTAGATTTGCATAAATATCAATTTTTGTGAATTTCTAATAATATAATAAAAATTAAATATCAAAAATTTAATTTTATATGTGAAAAAAATAATTATTTTTTATTAGAGGGAGTACTAATTATAATTCTTATAGAAGCGAATATTCGAATAATAAATGGGAAGTTCAATGCACACTCCGCTTCTTTTCCGCGTTGAAAGTTCACCTCAATAAACTATTTATTCCCATCATTCAATTATCTTGTTGTGTTTTTAGTGTGGGAACCGTTTGGGATAATTCGTTATTCGCGCGAATACTCAATTCGAGCATTCGGTTCAATAAAATCATTCGATAGTTAGTGAGTAAGGTACGAGTCTAAATTTGTACTCGTTTGAAGTACTCGGCTCGCTCGAAAAATATTCAGTCCGTTAATAAATGATTAAATAAATTAATAAGTTCAATATATATATGTTAAAAATAATTATAAATAATTAAGATCTGAACATTTTAACATGAATATTTGAAATAGTTAAGGTTCATTTAACTTTTTTTTTTTGTAAATTAGGGATGAGGTGAGTATCGGACTCAGGACCTTTTGGTCACTGACAGGAGTCTTTTCCACTAGGTTATTCGATTAACAAGGTTCATTTAATTTATTAATATTCTAAGTATACCAATGTATTTTTTATTTGTGTTAAAGAAATTAGTTTTACCCTTTTTACCTTAACGAGTCGGATAATTATCGAGTCCAGTGATGTAATTATCTTAACGAGTTGTGTAGTGCCAGAATCGTTATCGTATCGAGTCGAAATGGTACAAAATTCGAGCCCGATACCTTATCAAATCGGGTGCTACCCGATTCGTTATCTTATTGAGTTGAATTGGGTATTAATGTACTCGACTCGACTTGTTTCAAACACCATTGAAAATTCTCAAATATATTGTGTTTTCTAATTCGAGCCAGGTACCTCATCAAATCGGGTATTACCCGGCTCATTATCTTATCGAGTCGAGTCGAGTCGGGTATTCCAGTACTCGACTTGTTTCCAACACCATTGGGAATTCTCAAATATATTGTGTTATCTAACCTTGGTGTTACGGTTGTTAGAAAGGAATGTAATGAAATAAGTGGGAATGGAAGTTGATTGTATTCCTAAGTTTGGGAACACATTATAAATTGTAATTGCATTTCTTAGTTAATTTGATTACCTCATTTGGGGTCTCAACTCTAATTTGGGGGTAATTGGCTATTACTACATCAAAGGTAATCATATAAAAATATTGGACAAAGTCGTCACTCTCATACACGCTTATTATCACTATTGTACAAGTCCGCAAAAGTCATATTTTATTTTAATAAACCTTTCTACAAGAAACCTTCAAATCAAATTATATATATAGTATTATTTAGGGGAGTAATTTTAAATTACGTTATCCAAATGATTTAAGTTATGATTTACTTCTAAAAGTTACGTGTTTAATCGTTTTTGGAGACTATTTGATAGCTTGTTCTTATTTATTTTCAAATTTTAAATTTATCAAATGATTCTAAAGTTTATAAGAAGGTTATTTTTCATGATTCAATATATATATACAATATTAGGGTCGTTCAATATATATATAATTAAATAATTTTATTTTCTTATAATTAAATAATTCTTTTCTTGATGATAAAAGATTCATCTTCCGATTATTCAGTTGAAATCATTTTAATATTATATTAGTAATTTAGTTGTGTTATAATTATCACTACATCATGAATGTAATAGTCAATGATTTAATCATAATGTTCATACCCAACAAAGTAACAAGATTTAGTAATTTATTCATTTTTTTATCGAGTCTTTTATTTTAGTCATTTCATTCGTACGCTATCCAATTCCTAGCTACCAAGAAAAAGTTATGACTACTAAACATGTATTCTCCATAATTATGTGGTTTCATTAACTCAAAACTATTTTTTTTTTTGAAAATTAGGAGCTTTTATTCAATGTAAAAACCATAACATGGGGTGAGAGTTAGCTATTACACTTTAAATCCTACCCACTTCTAACAAGCCAACTCCCCAATTCAAACATAGTTCAAAGTTCATCTTTGTACGCTTCACATTTTTTCATCTACTAATCCTCATCGACACTTCTCGACAAATCAAGCTAACCAAATGGTCATTCCCCTGGTATTGTTGCTGAAATGTCTGCATGTTTCGTTCCCTCCATATATTGTAAATCGAACTACACAGGGCAACTCGACAGATGCAGCTTCTTAGGCTCTTACTTGCAAATCCCCTGCTACACCATTCACTTTCCAAACTCCATTCCCATGTTGTCCGATAGGCCTTCAGTCTTTGCAACATGCTCCGCCATATATAAGCAGTATACTTGCATTTGAAGAATAGGTGCTCCTCGACACAGAAGCTACACATATTCACACTAATCATTCCCCATCTCACTAGTCGATCCCTTGTGCATAGCGCCCCACTGTACACCATCCAAGTGACAAAATTATGCCTCAGAATCGACTTGCTATGCCACATGATATGCCTCCACTGTTTAACTCCTTCACCACTTCTCACTTGATTCCAAATATTGGTCAGCGAGAACTCACCATCCACATTTAGCTTCCATTTAAACTTGTCTTTCTCAGCATTGAGCTCAAACTCCTCCACCAGCGTTTTAACATGTTGTATCGCAGTGGTGTTTTTCCTACCTCTTGGCCATCTCACTTGAGCCTTTCTCGCCACCTTATCAGTATGTTGCGCCCCAACCCATTCAGCTTCGTCTGACGACAATCGATCAATAATTGGTCCTCCAGGCAACCACCCATCATACCATAATTTTAAAATATTGTACCCAAACAATAATAAAATAATCGTTGTTCTAGGCTAATTTTAAAGAATTACTCTCCCTCTAATTTACCCTATCTAAATAGATCAATAAATTTGATGTCAGTAAAATTTTCAATATTATTTTGTTTTCACAAATTAACTGTGTTTTAATTTTAGACATTTGATAAATAATTTTAGAAACAATAGAATGTTTCATGCATGTAGTTTTCTTGAAACTATATTGTTCCTTTTTTAAAAATAAAAATATCTTAATTAATACTAACATTCATTTTAATTAAATGAGATGTTTGAGTTAGAAATAAATCATACCAACTTGATTTCTATATTTCTCATTGTTCGAATATTTTATTATTAAAGTACAACGCAGCATTTGTAACACATAAATGTGGAGTATATACTATTAAATTTTATTGATCATTTGATATAAATACAAAGTTGATCAAACGAGTTATAATTAAAAATAGATTAACTTTTTGTCAAATGAAAATTCATGAATAAGAGTAATAGAATTTACCTATGAGTACTGTTTATAGGCCCTCTCATTTGTTTAGTTCCCTCTAGCATAATAAGTTGTACCTTTACTTTTCTAAAAATATTTGGACTATTTTTTATATTTAAATTATCAATCAGCCATAATATTATCATAAACAATCATCATTCTATAGATCATCGAGGTGAAGGCGGAATTTAAAAGCTCGAATGTAATTATATGTAAGAAATGACTGAAATGCCAATTAAAAAACAAAAATAATATAACTTTTAGTTGCCACTTTAAAGTTTGACAATTGACTTACCATTGAACTTTTCAAAATTAAAGCTTAAATAAAATTACGAGGTAATTGTCGAAATGGTCCTAATAAGTAGGTAACTTTTACACTTTGGTCATTTGTAAATGGCATCGATACGGAAATAGTCCCTGTGACGGTGAGTGTGTAACTGGTGCGGAAATGATCCATAATTAACGGTTCCATTTGTTGTTAATGGAGAAAGAAAATTTAAATTTATTTTGAGGTTAAAGATACAAATGTAAAAAAATGTTTTGGGGTAAAAACATAAGTGCAACTCCCTATTTTAAAATATAGTATTTGAGGTAGTTTTGATAGGGAAGAGTAGTTAGGAAGATGACTTAAATTTAAAATATTATTATTTGTATTAAATATTCATTAAAATTAAAAAATCCTCCAAAACTAAGTTTTAACCGTTAATAATTAACGGTATCACGAAAATGTTAATTTAGCGATCATTTTCGCACCAACTACACACATACTCAGACCATTTGCTCATAGATACCACTTGCGAAAACTAAAGTGCAACTATGACACACTTACTATGACAATTTCGACAATTAAAGTTTCCAAAGTTTTGTAAATTTTCACATTCTCTCAACTATAAATACCCCTCACACCTCTTTCTCTCTCTTTCTTCAACAAACCTCCTAATAACCCCCACCTCTCCCCTATAGGCTATAACCATTTCTTCTTTATTACACCTCAAACAATTATGACACAAATCTCAGACAACTCATGTAATAATAAGCAACCAGCTGACGTTATCAAGTTTCTCTACAGTTACGGGGGCAAAATCGTCCCCCGTCGCTCAGATGGAAAACTCCGTTATAACGGTGGACACACCCGTGTCCTCTCCGTTCATCGCTCCATCAGCTTCGCTGGTCCGTTATTCCATTTCATTTGCAACCTCTCCCTCATTTCAATCAATTCATTTTAATTGACGTTTTTTATTTTCGAGATACTTTAACAGTCACTTCATTTTTCTTTATTAAATTTCAATAATTAACGTCGTTATTATTTGATTTCAAAACTAGTTATACTCGTATTCATCTTAAAAACTAAAAACATCAATTGAAAAAATTGAGTCCTGTATTTTTTTTTTGTAAATTAGCGATGAGGTGAGTGTCGAACCAGGACATTCTGGTCACTGACAGGAGCCTGTTCCAATAAGCTATTCGATTAAGTCCGAGTGGTGTAATTTTTTAGTTCATTTTAGCTGAAATTTTCGATTTTTGTTGCTATCGCAGAATTGATGATTAAATTTGAAGAATCGTGTGGAGAATCGATGATTTTGCGATGTAAGCTTCCCAGGGAGGAATTAGACGTGTTGGTTTCGATAAAATCCGATGAAGATTTGATGAATTTGATCGAAGAGTATGATAATTTCTCATCGTCGATTCATCAAGAGACCAAGATTAGAGCTATACTCACTCCAAGCAATTCAGTGAAGAAAATGGCTTCTCCGCCTTCATCGCCTATGTCGTGTTTTGATTTCCCCATGGCGGCACCACCCGTTTCGAAGCGTCCCGTGGGTTTTCCGGCGGTGGGGGATTGGTGTTATGGCTCACCGGTTTGGAGGAATGGTGAATTTTGGGGTTTAAGGCGTTGTCAAAAGGAATTGTAGTGTTTGGTTTTCGGAGGGTAATTTGGTCAATTTATAAAAAAATAAACTAAGGCAATGTTAGAAAAAAAAAAAGGAAAGAAGTGTTTTGCTCTGGATTTTTTAATGAAATTATGAGGTTTGTTTTTTAACTCCTCAGTTTTATAAATAATTACGTGAAGAGTTATATAAAAATGTTAGAAAATGTCAAAAGAAATGTCTTTTTTTTTATATGTAGATTAGTTCTCCTAACTTCACTTGTGAGAGTTTTGTTAATTGCATTACTTACAAAATGATACATAAATTTGTACAAATTCTTAATTGATTAAAAAAATAATCTACAAGTTATTTGAATTGATTGAAAAATTATTTCGATGTCGTAATGATTTATGAGCTTGCTTTCACTGGATTTAGTGATAGTTCTTTTATAGACGGACACAGCAATTTTATTTCCGTTTAAGTGTATATCGGGCTGTGAGCGAACGTAAAAGGGTCGATTCGGCTCGCAGTATTCGATTCGAAATCAAACAGTTCGATTTAGTTCGGTTCGCACATCAATAGAGAACTTTTCCTTATTTATACTCTAAAATCCTGAAAAATCACTTCCACTTCATATCACTTTATTTCCTACTCATTACTCATGAGTCATTTCCCTCTCATCCGCCTAAATGTCCAATCGCATCGAACATTTTTGCAAACCGAACCGAACTTGTTCGCATAGTTCGCAATAGTTCGGTACGGTTCGAGCTCCTGCGGACCGAACTCAAACGTAGTTACGTCGGTATAGTTCGGTCCGTTTACAGCCCTCTGTGTACATCCTAGACCATCAACAGCATGGGATCAATTCATTGGTTGTCACATCAGTTTAATACCTACTTACATTTTTATTTACATATAGTTTTCATAATAGGGGATTATTTAAATTTCGTTTACCTTTTCTCATTTTCACTTCACTTTATTTAGTAACTCACCATATTTTTTATGTATCTTTATTATTTTTAAATATGTTATTATTAATATTATAACCTTTATAATAATTAATTTTTATAATATAATATAATATAATAAATAAGAAAGGGGAATGCAAAAACAAAAAAATTTTGTGTGTTCAAATAAAAGAAACTTAGGCTTTATTTATAGATGGTTAAATTTCACAATGCCCCTGAGCTATTATCAACTGATCGAATAAGGGACTGAACTTCTGAATCGTTCAATGTGCCCCCTAAACTTTTAAATCAGTCAATTTGCCCCATAAACTACGACGAAATGATCTGTTTGGGAATTTTCATCATAAAATTGATAGTTTTTATAGGTTTTAATGAAGGGTAAATTAGAAAACCAACATATTATATGTATTTGAGATTAGGTTATAATATATGAAAATATAGTGAGCCTCTTTTAAAATAAATTAATCCCTCCCCTCCTTCTCCCTTCGTCTTCCCCCCCTCCCTTCATCTTCCCCCCAAACCCCACCCACACTTCCCTGAATCCCAACAACCATCATTAAAACCTAAAAATTATCAATTTTATGATGAAAATTCCTAAACTGACCAGTTCGTCATAGTTCAGGGGGCAAATTGACCGATTTAAAAGTTTAGGTATACATTAACCGACTCAGAATTTCAATCCTTAAATTGATCAGTTGACAATAGTTCAAAAGACATTGTGAAATTTAACCTTTATAGATCTCGAAAAATAAAAAATAATTATATACTTCTTATACCTTTATTTTAATTAATTATTGAACAAATAATACATTTAATAAGAGAAATGCAAAAAAACAAAAATTCACTATCATGGCCCTGTTTGCACCTATTTACTTGATTTGCACACATGGGTGGGGCCCTTTTACATCCCTTTCCTCAGTTTAATCACGGATGAAATTTTAGTACTAAAATCACACTCCATAATTTGCTTCTATGCTATTTATGATAATCCTACTTGCATTTCACTTACATCTCAACTTAAACCTTAGCGCATGTGAATGATAAATAATAGTGTTAACCCATTTCATTTCTATGCTTTCTTTCCATTCTAAGATTTGTCTTAATAAACTAGCTTCTGTCTCCAACATTTTTAGATGTCGAGTACTATTCGATCCTCTTATTAGTGCCGAGGTTTTTTTAGGGATAACAATATATTTCATGGATTAAAATTTGTTTTGTAAGAAACATCCGAAAAGTGCCTATTTTGAAAATTATGAAAATAAAATATTTGTATTACGAAATTAAATCTTTTCGTAAAATAAATGAAACTTTTCAATTTTTTTTAGAATTATAAAAACTTAAGAAATCATTTCTTAAAGTATTTATATATTGAGTTAATATAATTAATTAATAATCTTTTGGCAATGTACATATATATAACATTTATCTTACCTTCGATAATTACAATTGTCTTTTTGTTTCGTAGATCGAACTATTAGATATTTTTATAAATGATATTAAATAATATAAATATTTTCCATAAAATTTAATCATTTGTTAACATATATAGTATTGATTTCAAACATTTTTTTTAGTTTAGTTCATATTTATATATATAATATTAGGCCC
This sequence comes from Echium plantagineum, assembly GCA_003412495.2. NCBI lineage: Eukaryota > Viridiplantae > Streptophyta > Magnoliopsida > Boraginales > Boraginaceae > Echium > Echium plantagineum. The sequence goes on along the minus strand of CM016561.1, from coordinate 28,508,118 downwards.
TTGTAACAATGCGTTTTTTGGATTATAATTTCAATTACAAAAATTAATTTTTTAAAAAGGTAAGGTTATCACACAGATAAGATTATGTTCAAACAACTAGTATTCAATTAATTGATAAATATTAAGAATTTAAGTTTTAACTCGAAAAGAGCGGACTGGAGGACTTTGACGTCGCCATTCACCTGAATAATATATCTTCTCCATTCTTTTTTTCCTTCTATTTTTAGTTCTAATTTGATTGTTTTAGAATACTATAATCTTTTGATAAGCCTATCGCAATATTCCCTTTTTAGATCAAATTTTGTAGCCTCACCGGTTTCTGTTATATCTAATATTGGCGAATGTCCCACTTATATATGTATAAACACTATATCAAGACAAGTATGTTGCGCGTCTCTGATATAACATACAATTATGTATTTCGCTATGTTTAATATAATTATAAAAAAAGAATACTATAGTCTTTTATCTTTAAAAAAATCATATATTTAGATTTTTATGCAATTTTTCTACTTTTTATGCGATTATTAACCAACACATTTGGTATTTGTAGTTATTACCAGTTTATATTTTTAATATATATTTTTTATTATTTTTATCTACCTTATATATCATATAGGAAGGAAAAAGAAAAATTAAAAGTCTTCTCAAATCCCTTGATCTTCTTCATTTTAAAAAGAGGATTGTAATTAGTATGGAGTATCATTTAATATTATGAATAATTTATATCAAAATTGTCTATCAATGCCATTAAGTATAATTATTTTCACCTTTTTTGAAAAAAATTGATCTTCTTTAAACATTATGTCATTTATTAAATTTAGTTATACTTAGTTAAGATGAGTTAAATAGTAGTTACATAGAAATATTATATTTATTCAGAATTATTATAACCACGCACATGTATACTAAAACTCACAAAATTCAAAATTAACCAAGAAACATAAATCTCATATAGGGTGTGGAGAAAAATCGGAATCGAATCGGACGGAACCGAAATCGAACCGAAAAGAACTGATTTTTTCAAAACCGAACCGATCTATCGGTTCCGCCTTTGAGGGAACTGAACGGCATCGGTTTATGGGAGAACCGATAAAAACCGAACTGAACCGATGACACATTTTATGTAGAATATATTAAGCTTAGTAAAGGATAATTGACGAGAAGATTTAACCTTGTTCATTATTAGTATGAATGTATGATATATAGTAGATAAGTGAACATGTTTTAAGCTAATAATATATATGGATACATATATATATATTTAAAAAATGGTACTGTGTGACAAATTTTTTGAAATTAGTTTTAAAAGGAGCTCCTTAAACTTATATAGAGTATATATTTTTGGATCTTAATTATGAGTTACCATTTAATAAAAAATACTCCCTCCATCCCTTATTGATAGAGTCATATTCCTTAAATAGAAATCCCTAAATTGGTTCCCTTTTAATTCAAAAAAATGAAGGGAAAAGTTAAATTGTGAGATAAGTTTAAATTGTTCTAAAATTTTGTGCAAAATGAAATGTCCCCAACAAAAAGTGATGGAGGGAGTTATACTTATTACATTTAGATTTGAGTCCAAAAAAAATAATGATATTAGTTAAGAACAAACAGACCTCGAATTTCAAAGGCGAAAATGGGCTCAAATATAGGTCCAAAACACGAGGCCCAGAACCGAAACCGAACCGGAACCGACTTGGGACCGATGTGAATCGAACAGTTTGGAACCAAACGGATTTTGATTCCATCTGCCGTAGAACAGATTATGTCGGTTCAATTCTTTTTTATCCAAAACCGAACGGAACCGTGCACCTGCCTAATCTCATATATAATAAATGAACTATTATAGACTAGGCTATGCAAAAATATATACCACTTTTCTTTAGTTTACAAATATTGTCAATCTATTTTACCTTTATTTTCGGAAAATGACTTCGCATAAATTATATATTATTGTCTGTTGTAAATTAAACTTGGTTAAATTTTTTTTTGATAATATTATATAAAAAATATTATATTTTTTTATTAAAAAAATTGTATACTATAAAAGAATGAATTTGTAAAGATAGATTATGTACAAAAAATCTACTACTCCCTCCTCCGTCCGTAAAAGTTGATACATTTTGACTTTTGTGGTGAAATTTTAAAAAGTTTGATCAAGAATTCTCATTAAACAATAAGAAATACTCCCTCCAATCCAAAACAAATGGTTTTCTAGACATTTCACACAAATTAAGAAACAATCATTACATTCACACTTTCTATTTATGCCCCTATAAAATAATCATTAATCATCCAATTATCACTTAACTATATAATGCAATCATTACTTTTTTTGAGTTATTCTATGAAAATATGGATATTAAAGGAAAAAATGGTATATTGTACATTAGTTTATGCAAAAAGACATTTTTTTGGATATTGTTCAAATGTCTAGAAAGACATTTGTTTTGGATTGGAGGGAGTAATATATATTTATGTAGGATCTTGTTAGATTCGTCTCAATATATATTTTTGAAATATCAACTTATTATAAGTTTTTCGCATGTAAAATAAGAGATATTTACGTTTTAAATTGTGTTTTGTTGACCATGGAAGTCAAAATGTACCAATCTTTTAGGGACGGCAGGAGTATTCTTTACACTTTTTTGCATCTAAGCACCTGAACTACTAGTATCTTTGCAAATAGGCACATGAATTGTTTTTTTGTTGCAAATAGGCACCCGAGCATCTGAACTCTCGACTTTTTGGCTTTTTCAACATTTTTTGAACGTTTTTAATAATTTAATAAGGGCAAATTAGTCAAGCCACCTTATAAACTAACCAAACCCACATGAACAAACCAAACCCACTAACCCAACCTCAAATTATAAACTCAACCTACATAAACACCATTTCACCTTCTTCTTCACCAAACTTTCTTTCTTTTTCACTAACTTCAACCACCACCCTCTTTCTTCTTCTTCTTCCTCACTTACTTCACCACTTTCTTCCTCACTTTCTTCTTCTTCTTCTTCTTCTTCTCACCTCAATTTCTTCACCACTTTCTTCCTCACTTTATTCTTCTTCTTCATAACAACCACCACCAACAAGGAGGATTTGAGGGCAAAATTGGACAAGGAGGGGGGTGGGGGCTCGAAATCGAGCATGGAAGGCCGTAAGGGGTCGAAATCGAGCAAGGAAGGGGGTTGGGGGTTCAAAATCGGGATTGGGAGGGGGTGGGGAGGCAAAATCGGGATGGGGGAGGGGGTGGGTGGTCGAAATCTGGAATGGATGGTGGTGGGGAGGTCGAAATCTGGAAGGGATGAGGGTGGTGGGCCGAAATGGGGAAGGGAGGGGGTGGTGTGGGTGGTGGGTTTATGTGTTTAAAGAAGAAAGGTGGTGGTTGGTGAAGAAGAAAGGTGGTGGTTGGTAAAGAAGTAAGGTGGTGGCTTTGTGAATTGAAGGTGGGTGGGTGGTGGTTGGTGAAGAAGAAGAAAGGTGATAGTTTTGTATATTGAAGGTTGGTGGTGGTGGCGGTGATTGAAGGTTAGTGAAGAAGAAATGGGATGGTTGGTGAAGATGAAATGAGGGGCAAATTTGATATTTCAATGACATGTATACAAGCCGAATATCATAATTAAGTTATGGCACCTGCACTTGTCCTCAATTATTAACACAAAATTTTTTTCTTTTAAGGTGGTACCTGAACTTTTTCACAAATTTTTCAATATGATCAACTTGCCCTCAGGGACGGACGCAGAAAATAATATAAGAGGTAGCACAATTATTAAAATGTGGAATCATTAAAAAAAATCTAAAAGTCAATACAAAAAAGTACGACAAGCATATTAAAAAAATTCAAATTACAATTGACCACAACGCTTTGTCATGCTTTGAAACCTCTGTATGATAGCTTCATTTGACACAATTGAATATATTGATTATCAGAACGACAACGGTCTCAGAAGCAACTCAAAATTGATCAAAGCCGAATAAAAAAATACATTTTATATAACAAATTTACCAATAAATTTCTACAATTAAACTTTTCTTGATCATTCAAAACTACAATTGTGGCACACACAAGAAAGAAAACTCAAATTGATCAACCCAAGTCACAAAATCGTTTCTTTTGAAAAATATATGCATATAAATCTAAATAGAACTTTCTTACTTATTCAAAACAACAAATTTTATCATAATTTGAAACAAAACATTAGCATTAATAAAAAAAATTTGATATGGTGTGGAGATATAAAAAAACCTACCCGTAAGTAAGGGTTAAGATAAGTCTTGGAAGTTGGATTAATAATAAAGAGTCCATGTTGTTATATAATATAATTCAAACTAACATATGTAATATAGTAATTAATGTTTTAGATTATTAAGGGTATAAAAGTTTTACTCTCTCCGTTCTTTTTTATTTGTCTTTCAAGCCATTTGAACATAAATTAAGGAAAATAAAGAGTAGTCAAAAAGCACATTGGAAATGTAAAATGACAATCAATTGAAACTATATAATTGGTTTGTTAATAACTTCATAAGAAAAAAATAATCAAAAAGTACATTGAAAATGTAAATTTATAATTAATTATGCTAGGAAGACAAATATTTACAAACAAAAAATAAAGGCTAGAAAGACAAATAAAAAAGAACGAAAAAATATAAATTTTATACTAGGGGTAAAATAGTAATTTCAGGTGTCAAAAACCAGAGGAGCACGTGCTACCTCGTGCTCCCCTTTAGATCCGTCCCTGCTTGCCCTTGAGTTAAGCATTATTAAATTATTTGAAATGTTAAAAAATACTGAAAATGTCAAAAAGTCGAAAGTTCAAGTGCTCAGGTACCTATTTGCAACAAAAAATAATTGAGATGCCTGTTTGCAAAGATACTAGTAGTTCATATGTCCCGATGCAAAAAAGCCTATTTTTTTAATTTGTGGCCGTTTAAGAAGGGTGACGTCCGTGAAGGTGGTTGAGTGTTTAGAATAACGTGAAGGCCATGTTGTTTCATTTGTCTCCAACTTCTTTGTTTATGACATCTGTCATTGTGATGCACCTACCCATTTGGTTCACTGCACTTGCTAATGGATTGGGTAACTCGAAATCGATTTGTTACTTGATTTGGAAATTCAGGCTCATTAAATGTTCTTATCTCTTTCGATTGATATCGTAGAAATTTTTTTTGCTCGATATCTTATCCTGTAATCTAGGCATGCTCGTTTATTTTTTAAATTATATAATATATAGCCAATATATATAGTTTAGCATCATTATTTTTAATGATCAATATAAAATTATTATTCAAAAGACTTTTCAAATTTACATTTCAAAATTAAATATTATTAAAGACAACCATAAAATAAGACTTTAAATAGATATTTGAGTGTAATCTTATACCCGTTCGTCGTTTTGCTCTAAAACCCTGACTGAATAGTCATTTTTATTTTTATTAAACGATATGAAAATAATATATTAATCACCCGCCTCTAAATATTCCTGTTAATCACCTGACTCGATAAAACTCAAATTGATAATAGAGATCGTAAGTGTTAGGTGAAATAATTAGATAAACTATAAAACCAATAAGTTCGGATGGTGCTTTGCTAGTATAAATAATCTCCTGACGAGAGGATATGGATTATCTTAGAATTAATCACAGGAAAGTTAGGGGCATGTTGGCCAGCTTATCCCCTAAGATTGCTCAAGGGGCATAATTTTAGTATCATTGAGTTTTATATTGCCATTGTGAACATAAAACGAATTAATAGTTTAATGATGGAATACCATATAAATAATAATTGAAGACGAATGTGGATATCTCGATGGATTTAATGGATATATCTTTTGAGTGTTTTACGGGAGTCATTTATGTTACTTTAGAATTTAAAGCCTGTAATTCTTTAATCTTTTTTTTTATAAAAAGGGATACCTTTAATTTTATTAATACGAATAATTCATTACAATTATCAAACATCGTTACAATTCGTAAAGTCAAGGAAAGGCGACTAACATCAAACTAGTGACAGAAATCATCTCTCTAACCACTTTCCTTGCTAGCAAGAGGGCACCTCCGCTAGAGGTATCAGCATGCTTGCCACTGGGACAAGATGTCTTGACTGTAATTCTTCAATCTGAAATCATTAAATAAGGTAATTGTTAAAATGATTCTAGTAAGTGGGTGACCGTTGTAGTTTGGTCCCTGAAAATGTGTAGCGGCTACGTATTTGGTCCAAAAGTTAACAGATCCATTAATTCTAAATGTTTTTGTGGTTATACGTAAATAAATGATAAAATTGGGCAAAAATGTAATTTTAAAGAGTTTGACTTGGCGACAAACTTAAAACTTCATTTCCCGTTTCGTTAAAACTCCGATTTTGATGATTCAAATGCGTTGGCAAGCCATTTTCATAATCTTTAAGAATATGAGTTCAAACCCCAGTTTTATCAACATTAACATTTTAAAAAAAAAAATTGACAAAAGATAAACAAAAATGTTGAATCACTTATCGTCTTTTTGTCAACAATGATTTGAAAAATATCTGGCATATACAAGCTTTGACAAAGATTATTCAAGAGACTTTAAACTATGATTGACGTCTAAATTTTACCTTTGTGTATGTTTTTCATCCATAGCCTAATATCTTTAACGCATTTCAATATCGTTGAGTTTGTGTTTGTTTCTTTTCTTTGTCCTTTCATGACACATCAAATTTTTCTTTTAACTTCTTTAAGTCATCAGTGACTAGTGTTTGGTTGTTTCTAACACTTAATCATCACACTTTGGATATTGTTAGTTTATGTTGTACTTTGTTTTTAAGGCAAAAACATCAACCATCACTCATGTTTCATTCGATTCACCATTCAGTCACTCATGTTTCATATGGTCTCATTCACTCACTCATTATCCAAAAACGGTTCCATGTGGTTATTCAGTCAACTTTTTAGGTCAATAAATGGTTACTAAACTATTTATGTCTCCCGTTGACTTTCTTAAGGGCAAAATAGTCATTTCACGTCTTAAATTTTAAAAACAAAAAACCAAAAAGGAGTAAAATTATAATTAAAGCACACACATTAGCTTCCCCAAATTTTCCCTATAATACACTCTCAACTGTCACTTTTTCTAATTTTTGAGGTTTACTTGTTACATAGATACTTTAGCAGCTTCCCTATTATTCACATATCGTATAAAATATTTACGATAAAGCTAAATTTTAAAAAGCATAAAATAATATCTTATATATGGATGTTGAATGAAATATATTTTTAATTTATATAATGAAAAATATTTTATTATTTTCTATTTGTTTTTTATATAAATGAAAAAAGAAAAAAACGGAGATAGATAACAACGTTTCGAATAGGGAGAATAGAAATTTGAGCAGTAAAATTTAGCCTTCAATCATCGCTTAAAGACTCTTGAATAATCTTTGTCGTAGCTTGTATATGAGACATATTTTTCAAATTATTTTTGACAAAAAGACAATAAGTGATTCAACTTTTTTGTGTATGCTTTGTCAAAAGAACTTTTTTGAAAATGTTAATGTTGATATAATTGAGGTTTGAACTCATATTCTTAAAGATGATGAAAATAGCTTTCCAGTGCATTTTGAATCATCAAAATCGGAGTTTTAATGAAGCGGGAAATGAAGTTTTTAGTTTGTCGCCAAGCCAAACTCTTTAAAATTACATTTTGGCCCAATTTTAGCATTTATTTACATAAAACCACAAAAACATATAGAATTAACGGATCTGTTAACTTTAGGGACCAAATGCGCACCTGCTACACACTTTCAGGAACCATTTGCGCATCGATCCAACTTACGGGGACCAAACTGCAACCTTACTGGGACCATTTCAGTAATTACCTCTCATTAAATTAAACTAAGTTCCTCTATATTATAATAGATTATAATTGGTTATAACTTGTTATAATGGACTATAATCAATTATAAGAGTTATATCCAATTAAATTCAAATATATCAACATTGTAATATAACATTATACAAATTATATGAGTTGACATATAAGAGATATATTATATTATAAAGTGTTATACTCGAGTTAATCGAATAGCCTAGTGGAAAAGGGTCTTGCTAGTGACTACAAGGTCCTAGATTCGAAACTAACCTCATCGCTAATTTACAAAAAAATAAAGTGTTATACTCAATTTTACTTGATTGTACTTTATTATACAACATTATAATCGACTATAATTGATTATACAATGTTGTATTTATCTGGAAAATCGAACTATATCAACATATCAAACTATATCAACATATCAAACTATATCAACATAATACCACAAGATTCGAATTTTTATTACGAAGCATCAAATCTTGAAAAGTCATACACGTAACACACATAAAATATAAATTCATACTTAATGCATTATTTAAAATCTAAGTCTTCTGTTCAACTTAAAAAGATGGGGAAAAGCTTTCAAACATTACTCATGTTTCACCTATTTCACCGTTCACTCACTCATGTTTTAAATGGTCTCACTCAGGGACGAAACCAGGATAGAATTAAAAGGGGGGCAAAGTTTAAATAATTAAGTAGGGACACAATTTTAAAAATGAAAATATAAAATTGTAAAAGAAAAAGAACATAATACAAAAAATGAGAGGCTAAAGGGGTTTGAACCATGCTCTATCTTGCCAAAACAAGTAAATTTTGCAGTTGATCTAATTCTAGCCTTGGTAACCTACATCAACTTTATATTATATCTATCAAGTGTGGGAGTGTACCATTCCAAGCTGAGGCAGTTGTGGGATGAGTTTAATGAATTAGAGCCACCCACAACATGCATTCGTGATGCAGGAGCAGAAAGGAAAGAATAGAGAAGGAAACTAATGCAGTTCCTGATGGGCTTGAATAGTAAATATGATGCTTTTAAGGACCAAATCTTGATGATGGATCCATGGCCAACTGTCAGCAAGGCTTATTCTATGATTTCTTCAATTGAAAGAAAATGAAATTTGGCCATCAATCTGAGTGTAGTAGAGGTTGGAGATGGAAATTCTGCTATGTATGTGAAGACAGGAGGAGATAAGAGACCTAACCTGGTTCAATTGCTCCTATTCCAAGAAAATGGGAAGAGAAAAAGACAGGGCCTTTCTTGAAATGTGACTACTGTGGACTTAAAGGCATGTCAAGGATGTGTGCTACAAATTAAAAGGCTATCCAGGTAATAATAGCAATAGGTTTCCAAGACTTAGGTTTCCTAATCAAGGTTATGGATACAATAATTCTGAACACAGTTCTTATGGAGATTCCAAGATTCCTGGAAATGCTGGTAAACAATAAGGGCCAGGAGAGAGTCAGAGGGCTTTTGCAGTTTCTCAGGTGATCAGTGGATGTGGACAAGGTGTTGGTACACATGAAGATCATAATGTCCAGATAGCAAATTCGATGCAAACAGTACAAGCGTTGCAAAAAGAGATGAGCAAAATGCAATGAGTCAATTTAACATTATATTGACACATGAATTTTATATATTTATAATATACAAATAAAATGTTTAACATGATTATAAAAGAACTATTTGATTAATAGATTATAGTTGTACTAAATAATAATTTTTGATATTTTATAATATACAAATAAAATATTCCAGTCGATCACCTATTATTTAAAACGTTTCAGTCGATCACCCATGTTTCAAAAGTTTCCAGTCGATCACCCATTCCGTTCACGAACCCTTAAATAAGTCACGTGACTTGCATGTGACTTTTTCGGGGGTAGTTTAAGAAACATGAAGATAAAAATTAGAAAATCGATGAATAATGTCATCATTGCCCTAAGAAAAAAGATGAATCTTAAATAATGGAGTATTATTTACATTTATGTAATTATGTTTCATATTTTTTTTAATCATGTTTTCCATTAACGAGTGAGTTCTAGTCGTCAAACTATTCATAGAAACGTGACTTGCGCTAAAAATTATTGAAAACTATTCAAACATCACGTTCTCTGAGTTAATCGAATAGCCTAGTGGAAAAGGCTCTTGCTAGTAACCAGAAAGTCCTGGCTCGAAACTCACATATGTCTACGTGCCACACGTCTAGGTGTATTAAAGGTCAGATAAATGGCAAAACTGCTCCAGATTTGTACTAGTCAAGAACTACAAAAACTTAGTTTTGCAGTAAGTGTGATGCATACACACAAAACCAGAAGCAAAATGAGACAGTTTTTGTTCTAGCTATAAAGAAATGTAAATAAAACTTATTTCAAACTAATAAATTGAAGCACGAACACTTCAAGAAAGCGCAGGTTTATCAATCTACACGATAAATCCACGCTTTCCTGTTCATCGATCTACAAGATAAAACCGAAAACTAAAGGTCTTGGTCAAGGTACGACGGTTCTGCATTCGACTTTGGGGAGCCTAAATAGTCTGAGATACTGGATGCAAAATTACTCAACCAGGATGTGCTTCGCGTAAACTCAGCTGGTCTTCTATTAGCCATGTAACGCTTTATAGCTTCAACACCGTTAACAACCACTTCTCTGGGAGGTATCACCAGAGGGTTGTGCTCTAGATTGAGTGTCTTCAGGTTGTTAAGCAACGCGAACATGTAAGGCAATTCGTGAATCTGATTGTTGCTGATATCAAGTTCTTTAAGGTTGATCAAGTCACATATTGTGGGAGGTAGTTCAGATAAATCACTAAAATTACTGCTCAAATTAAGAACCTCGAGATTTAGCAATTTCCCTATTGATATAGGAAGGCCATGGAGCTCATTGAAATGTACATCAAGAAGCCGCAAGGACTTCATTTCGCCAACAGAAGTGGGAAGCGAACGAAGCTTGTTAAATTCAACAGAGAGCCTTCTCAGATTCACTAATTCATACCCGATGTTGGTGGGGAGGTACGCGAGCTTATTGAAGCTTGCATCCAGCTCCACCAATGACCTGAAATAAGGCTAATAGAATGAGAAATCTACCAACAATAACAACAATAAAAAACACGCCTCAGATGTCTCGAAACAAGCTCCTGTCTAAACAAGGTGCACTGGATTGTACCCCTCAGTACTATCTATAATAGAAATCGTTCGACTATATAAGACATGAAAACAAAAGCCGAAATCTTGCAACTAACTGGAAAGAAAACACAGGAAGGTAGGCTCCATGATAGTTACCTACAATGGCATATGCTGTTAGGCAATTCAACGAGCTTGTTTCTCGATATATTTAGAATTTTCAAGTTGATCAACAAACCTATAGACTCTGGTAGTGATACCAATTCATTTGAGGAAAGATTCAACTCTTCAAGCTTTTCCAATCCAGCAATTAATTCTGGAACAACCTACATTCGCAAACGGGGGCGTAAGTAAAATATTATCATAGATTCTCCTCAATCCAGACCGACCATATATATGGATCAAGCCACTGGGTGAACATAACGATTCTTGATGACTTTGAACTCAATTCATTTAAGAATTAAAGAGACTGATATGATAATTGCAAATTAAAGCTCACCTGGAGAGAATTACTGGACAAATTTAGTGAAACAATTGAATCCAACGAAGCGAAAAACGCTTCAGGCAACATCCTCAACTGCTTGTTAGAGAAATCCACACTTTCAATCACTTCACCAGACCCTGCCTCCACCATAATCTTCTTAACTTCTTGATCCAATTCCTCCTCCACCGCCTTTTCCTCCGTCTCACCCCCCTCCTCAGTATCCACGACATCACGACCTGCCACAGCAGCCTCGTATATCCTCTCCAACCTCCCCTCCGCCTCCCTCAACAACCCTTCATACGCCTCCAACATCTCGTCAAAATCCACCACCGACTTGTACATCCGCCTCTCCTCCTCCGCCTGCTTCAAATCCGAAGCCAATGAAGGATATGGAGCAGGGGCCGACGCAAGATCCTCCAAACGGGCATTCAGCTCAACAATCTTCGCCTTAGCAATGTCAACGCTCTCATGATCAGGGCGTTCGCCCATACAATCCAACGCAGAGCGAGCCTGGGAGACATCTGCGACCGCTAAACGCATTGCAGACACCACCTTAGGATTGTTCAAATGTGGCATTGTTTCATATAGCTCGAAGTTCGGTTCTTGAGGCTTCGGTGGTGGTTGTTCGACGACGTATTCGCCTACTGAAGGGAGCTTGGACATTACAAACGAAAGAATTGGGAAATTGTTTGGATTTGGATCCATTTTTTCAGCTTTTCTTGTTCTCTATATTTCTTAATGATTCTTGATTTCTTTTCTTAATAAAATTCTGAGAATTTTATGTTGTGAAAACGAATCAGGAGGTTGAAGACAATCATATTCGTCCTATGCATTCGGCAATACGTTATCATGCATGATCCAAAATACAGAATCATAAATTATTCAATTCATAAAAAATTTCTTTAGGATTTTGGTACTATATACTATTTTTTGTGACACTAAAATAGTAATAATTAATTGTAACGTTTAATTTTCTGAATTTATGTGCACAGACCATAGTAGATAAGTATACAATCTTTCCACTAAAGAAGGTAATTAGAATTCTATTTTTATTATAGTGCTTGACGTTAATAATTAAGCAAAAACAAGCACAAAAATCTCTCCTCCCAATTATTTTAAAAATTTATTTGTTCTTCAAAAAGATATCACCTAATTATTTCAAACATTTCAGAAAAATCAAGCAGTTATTTTTCACAGCAAGACAAAAAAATTTTAGGGTGAAAGATTATTTTTTTCATATTAAATGTAAATACAATATAACTGTGGCATATGATTTTTTCATATTGATTGTCAATACAATATAATTGCGGCAAGTGATTTTTCTATATTGATAACAAATACTCCCTCCGTCCCTAAAAGATTGTCACATTTTGACTTTTGTTGGTCAAACATAACAAAATTTGACCATGAATTCTCATTAAACGATAAGAAATAATATAGTCTTGTAGGATCTTGTTAGATTCGTCTCAATATAAATTTTTGAAATATCAACTTCTTATAATTTTTTTTGCAGGTAGATTAATAGATATTTATGTTTTAAATCGTGTTTTGTTGACTATCAAAAGTCAAAATGTGACAATCTTTTAGGGACGCAGGAGTACAATATAATAGCATCAGAGGAGTTGTTTATATTGATTGTAAACATAATTGAAGAGTGGCATATAATTTTTCCATAGCAGATTAATTTTTTTTATATTGATTGGTAATAAGATAGAAGAGTGGCGAGTTTGGAATTGGGGTACCAAACATATTTCTTGGTATTGGATACCAAAGGAATCTCAACCATTGATTAGTTAATTTTGATCTTAAATCCAATCTAGTGGTCAGCATTTCTTAGGGGCTAATTAGGTATCAATCTAATTTATCACAGATCACATTTGTAGGCATGAATCAAGGAATATTCCATAACCATTTTTCTCTTTCTTCCCTCATTATTCTCACGTTTCTCTCTTTCTTCTTTTACTGTGTTTTATTCTCCATTTCTTCAACAACAACAATTCCAATATCTTCTTCAACAACAACAATTCCAATATATTCTTCAATAACCAATTTCAATCGATTATTCAACAGGCAATTCCATAAAAAATCGACTCAGTTACTCTATAGTCAAATCGATTAATCTGCTAACCATGACAAATTCTCCAATAGGTAAGCATTTTCTGAATTTTATGATTTGTTGCCTTATGCTTAGTTTAATTGTGTTTGATGTGGGTATTTCTTCGTTGATAGTGTATAATATGTGATAATCATTATTAGTTTTGGTTTCTTAATTCTTTGTAATATAGTGAACGATTTGTGATCGATTATGATCGATTTTTCGCATAAATTTTTTTTTTTCGTTTTTTTCTTATAACATTATGTTATAGTGTCTTAATTATGAACGCGCATTGTTTGATTATTGTAGGAGTCGAAGGTATGCCTTTGGAGGAAGATGATTTTAATAAAATGAGCTTTAGAAATCCACTTTCGCGTGAGTGATGGGATGTGGAAGTTTATTGATAACCTCCAACCAATTATCATTGTTGTATAATTTCAAGCAATTTTCTACTATTGTACTGTTTCAATCAGTGTGGGCTGTTATGTTTGTGTCATTAGTAATATACACCAAATCAGATCAAAATCCTCTCGTAGATAATTCATTAGATGGAATTACACAAACAAAATCAAACAAAAATTTACCCACAAAAAATGTAATTACATATAGATACATTCCATCAACACTAATTTCTTATCTCTATGACGTCTAACCTAAGATAAGTACGCAAACCACTACAAAGTTAAAGAGATAGCGTAATTTCACAATTGGTTACGATGCAGTAACCACTCCAAAGTCACAATTGGTTAGAGCTTTGAAACCACTAGTAATTACCCATAAAAGATCTAAACGAAATTGTAATCAAACAAAAAAAAAAATTGCCATTGAGGTTAGATGCCACAAAAACTCAACAATAAACCCATAATGCAATCTTAACAAAGCTCAACATTGTCTATTATGGTTGATTTTAATTAACCATATCGTTATACTCTAACCGGTTAGTTCACTATCAAAAATCACAACAGGAAATTCACAAAATATCATAACAAATTACCCAAAAAATCATCCAGAACAAACGAAATTACTCACGAATGTACAATTCCCACATACCAAATTCACAACCAAAAATCAACTCACACAACAATAGCAAACGAAATTACCACAATATCAAACGAAATTAATCACAACAGCAAATGAAATTACCCAAAAAATTAAACCACATAGCAACAAAACTAACCAAAAAATTACCCACAAATTCAATCAAATTACCCACGAAATTACCCATAATGTCAACAAATTACCCGAAAATTACCATAATAGGAAACCAAAATTTCACACAAAATAATCCACGAAAATATAATCTAAATTACACACAACATTTTTTAGAATAATTGTTTTTGATTTGAAAAAGTAATGAAAGTGACAACTTCTCGCACAATACGCAGGCAAAAATAACAAATTACACAATGGAAATCGCAATTACCCAAAAAACTTGAAAAATCCGTGACGCAAATATCCAAAAAAAGATAGAAACGCAATTACCCATTAAAAAATAATAATAAACGGTTCAAACTCACAATTTCCCAACAAGAATCACAGAATTACCCAAAAAAATTACAACAGAAGCAATAGATTGGTTGAATCAATTATATACTTTAATAACCACAATAGAAGATGGTTATGTGTACCTTGGGTTCTAAATAAAAAAGGAGAGCAGCATCAAGAAGAAGAATCGGCCGACTGAGTCTAACCAAGAAGAAGAAGAAAATCGCCACAATCGTGTGGAAGAAGAAGATGAAGAATCGTCTAGGGGTTTTGAAGAGTGTTTATGGGAGGCATTAATAGTGGGTAATTGCGATTTGGGTTTATGGGAAGCATTAATAGTGGAATGGTTTTTGCTTCTTTTTTTATGGAATATTAATAGTGTTGAAAGACTAATATAACCTTTGGTACTCTAATACCAAATTTTTTTTGGTACTGTAAGTCAAACTCGTGTGGTAGTTGGGTTTTCCATATTGATTATAAACAGTTAAACACGATATAAGAGTGTTGTTTTTCGTATTGATCGTCTGTAGTAGACGATTTTTTATTGGATTGTAAGTACAATGTAAGTGTGACAAATGATTTTTTTTATATTGATTGAAAATATAATATAATAGTGGCAGATGATTTTTTGTATCGATTGCAAATACAATATAAGATTGTCGAGTAATTTTTCCATATTGATTATAAATACAATATAAGAGTGGTAGACATATAATATAAGAGTGAAGTGAAATAATTGAACTTATTTATAATTATTGAGAATATATTTTCTTATTTCATCACAATCATTAGATAAAAAAAGTTCAAAAAGATAATCTAAAAATCTAAATTTGAGTGAGGACTATGCTAACTAAAATGAGTTAGCATACAAAAACTTTCTCTAGATTTTGCATGACAATCTATCTATATTACACTCTTGAATCATATGTCTTGTTTACTTTTATAATTTAATTTAAAATATAAATAATTACATGTTATGAAGATATATATGAACAAGTACACTAGAAAAACCGCAACTCTCGGTTACGTGTTGATTGATTCAATTATCCCAAAAAATCCTCGATTCAGGTTTATCTACATTTTTTGTATTATAATATGAGCTTAAACAAAATCAAAAATACCCTTTTTAACGGATTTTTAAGATACCATATTTTATTGCTGAGCTATGGAGTCTTCTATAGTAGTAAAGGTGCAATTTTCTTGAAAATTCTTGTTTATTTTTTATTTTTATATGCATGCAATTAAGGAGTTTTGTAATTTTGGCTCCAAGATTCCAATATTGTTACTTTTGAGGGATGATTTTGTGTTTGTATGTGGAAGAAAATTCGACTCTTGTCATTATAATAATTTTCGATGTGAAACTTCGTTATTGCGAGTAATTTCGTTGTGAGTGGTCATGTCGAGTGATTTCCCACTATCAATTTTATGTGTTTATTAGTTTGGTTTTTAGTTTTTCTATAAATTAGTACCTACATACTAAAAAGATTGACTAGTTTGAGGTTTTTTAGGTATGTATAGCTAAAACAAAATCAAATGTACCCTATTTAATTGATTCTTGAGATACCATCTTTTTTGTTGAAGCTATGGAGTTAGCTATAGTGATAAAGGTGCAATCTTTCTTGAAAATTCTTGTTTTTTTATACTGTTGTGTATGCATGCAATTATGGGGTTTGTGCAATTTTGGCTCCAAGATTGTTACTTTTGATGTTTATTATGTTCTTGTTGGATTATGATCAATTTTATGAGGTGATATTTCATTTGGCAATTTGTTTTGCTATTAATTACTCAAGATTGCTATTTTTTATGTTTCACTATGTCTTGTACCAAAACATTGCCTTGTTTCATTTAGGATGGTCAAATCTAACGAACCTGTAGACTTAATTGACACTTATCTTTGATTTGGATCGAAGACTTAATTGACACACATAACTTTGATTTGAATCGGAATTAACCAGTTAATAGTAAATCATGCTGAAAGTACTACATTTTGATGTATTTTCACCGAATACTATTGAAGATAATAAGACACGAATATATTTGAGTTCAAATTTTGGAAAAGATCGTCAATATTCAAAATTGTACAATCTTCTATGGATGGAAGTATGGAATGAGTATGTTTTACAGAATTATTGTTCTGTGTGCTGTCACTGTTGTATGGGTTTAAAATCTGGTAGAATTAGTCATGAGCTTATTTGTAATGATCCTCTGATGTATATTGATGTTCTCTGCTTTGACTTCTTACTATGCATGATTGAAGAAAATGAGAATATTTTTTATGCTCCTAATGTTCTACATTTTTCATGAATTCCCCGTTAATATCTGCTTTTTGCGAACGTAGAAATGCAATCTTTGCACAATATGCATCTTATATACTATGTATCATAAGATACACGTATAAATTGATTTGGGGTTTTGGTCAGTTCCAAATTCAATGCCTGTTATTGTGTTGATATGTATCCTACGATATTTGTACCTTGTGCAACTTGTGTAATGTTTGGTAATTGAATTGGTTGCAATAGGTCAAACACAAAGATACTCTGAGGCGTTTCATTGCACGGGTCATAAATGGAGAGCTTGATCTTAACATGGATGGGCTGAGGGAGAAGATAATCTCTCTGTTTAAGTTTGCTCCCGATACCCAACTTCACTTCACTTATATTGATGAGGATAATGAGATTGTTTCACTGATTGATGATGAAGACCTCCATGATGTAGTGAGGCAGGCTTTAGATCCCTTAAGAATTACTGTGAGCTTGAGCACTGTCGAGATCGTGAATTCAAGTGGAAGTTCTTCCCCTTCATTGCTATCTCCTCTCCAAGAAAAACTTCGAAACTTAAGTTCTAATTTTTCTGAAATCCTCAAAGTATTGCCAGAACCGATTCATGAACCTCTGGCAAAATTGTTATATGACATGGCCAAAAGAGCCTCTACCTATGGTGCATCAGATACTCCTGAAATTACTGATAGCCTCTCGAAGCTTGTATTCCACTTCTTAATTCAGCTTGCAGAGTTTCCGTCTACTGGAGAATTTAAGAAGTCGGCTGAAGCTTACAAGGATTCAGATCGTTTAAGGAGTTGTGTTGCTCCTACAGGAGTGACCTCTGGAGAGAGTTGTCAAAAACCAACTTCTCAAAAAACCAAAGAGTTTCTGCAAATATCGAAATCTTCTTGTAAGAATAAAGGACTGGGCCTTCAAGGTGTTCCTCAGGCTCCTGGATTTAAGAGCTCACTTGCAGCTTCTAGCTCTGGTAGTACGAACACTAGCCAGCCTGTCTACCCTATGGAATCTAATGCTCATGTTGCTTTAAAGTACAAACAGGAGGTCAAAGAGACTGGCGAGATGGCTGGTGTGAAGTCATCTGTTGTTCCGCCAGTTGCAAAGTATGAATGCCCATATTTGGGGATGCCTCTTAAAAGTAACAAGGCTGATCCACATGTTTCTCCAAATGAAATGCCGGAAAGAATTTTTAGTTGCAGCCATGGCATATTCCACAGGGGTATCCGATGCGACGGGTGTAGTGTACATCCAATAACTGGTCCAAGGTTTAAATCAAAAGTGTAAGATATCTACCAGTTCCTTCTGTCATATTTTGACTAGTAGATGTAATGATTGGATATTGTATTCATTTCCCTTTCGATTTTGGTTTGCCAGGAAAGAGAATTACGATCTGTGCAGCATTTGCTTCGCAAAGATGGGCAATGATGCTGATTTTACCAAGATTGATCACCCAGTGGTTCAACGTCACCCTTTATCTTTCGATGGGGCTTACACTCATGTAAGTAGGCCATCATCTTCGTTGTGAACTTATCTTATTTTTTATAACTTAAAATGTGGATCATTAAATAATTGTTGTCTTCCTGATATAGAATGGGCAGGTGTATAGCTTGGCACTCCCTCACAATGGTGCAGAGTCAACTCCTCTGGAACTCGATAGCCGTTTCATCCTAGATGAAGATATCCTTGATGATAAGATCATGACCCCGTTGACACAATTCACAAAAGTTTGGCGTATCAAGAACAATGGGACAATGGTTTGGCCTGTAGGTACTCACCTGGCTTGGATAGGTGGAGTTAGAATGACAAATAGCCCTTTTGTTGAATTAAAGGTTACTCTTCTGAATGTTAATTTTCGTAGATCATTTTATTATTGCTTTCACCTAATGGAGTTGAGCTGTGTTCACTCACTCGTTCGCCTTTCTTCACTTCCATGCACTTGTGGTTTCAGTTTAATATGTATGATTTGTTTCAGATCAGTGCAGATGGTGTGCAAGTAGGCCAGGAGCTTGATGTTGCCGTGGATTTTGTTGCTCCGGAACTAGATGGTCGTCACATCTCCTACTGGAGGACTACTTTACCAACTGGACAGAAATTCGGTCAACTTGTTTGGGTTGTAATTGAGGTTAGATATGTTCATTTTGTTTGGTGATAACGTGAAGTCTGTAGTATTTAATATGGAGTATAAACTTATCCACTTCTTCTTTTCCGTATGAACCCAGATTGATGCTTCTCTCGAGAAGGCTACTCATGCAGCTACTAGACATGCATTCAATCTCAACTTGCCCCCTGCAAGTGAGAGTAGTGAGACAGCTTCGGAAGTTGATGTTCCAATTCAGGAGCCAATTATGGTCCAAATGCTCTCCAAGCTCAACGTTCACAATGCATTTGTCAATACAGCTGATGCTCCAATTGCAGATCTGATGGTGCACCAAAGCCTCGATGAGCCTAACATGCCAAATGCTTCTGTGGAAACAATTGGTCCTCTTGTTAATGGGCAAGTGAGCAAGGAACGGGAGTCGAAATTCCCTGTTGATGACAGCTTGCTAGTTGGCGGTATTAAAATGTGCTTGGCATTCTGAGCATTCACCATACTGTCTCATCCAATTATCAATCTTTCTAAAGAAATTGAACCTACCATTTCAATGTTTTCAGGTAATGCTATTCGGGCAAGTGATGAACTCAATGCCTATGTTCTAGATATGGAAGACAATTTTCTTAAAGCGCTGGAGGACATGAACTTTAAACAGGCTTTTCCTAACAAGGAGATTCTCGAAGACAATAACTATGACTTGGAGAAGACGGTTGATGAACTTTGTGGCTGTTCCGAATGGGATCCCATCCATGAGGAATTGGAAGAGATGGTATGTTTTCATGTCTCCCTCGAGTATCACAAGTTTGTGAAACCCGTTTCTCTAATCAGTTGCACGTGCAGGGGTTTAACGACAGAGGCCAATGAGAAAGAGCTATGGGAGCATCAGGCGTATGGTCATCGATCTTTCTAGCGAGGAGATTGAGTAGTTCTGAAGTTGTGTAGTGGTTCAGTACTTCAGGGTCTGATGTTTCTGCTTGCTCCTGGGATGAATTTTACTGTGATTACTTGTCTGGTTGGTGTTCATAGTTACACTAATATCATTTTATATCCTAATCAACATGTTTCAATATAATGAGAGAGGCTCGCGCCTAAATGAACAGATTCGTCTTCTCGACTGTTGAATCCATGTAATCCTTGAACTTCGCTTCCTCGATGTTACTCCGATCCAAGCAGCCCTGAAAACGCTGCAAAGGCATCCACGAAAGCAGAGGAAATATGTTTATACTCCTCTGCGAGATTCAAACCCGAGATCTCTTGCAAAGAGGTTCGAGTCCGGTACCACTAGGCTAGAAACCTTGGGTTGCAAGTATAAACTCTATATTGAACAACTTTAATTCAGTTATTTGATCATATAATAGTATGTTTTTTGTGCTAACTTTAAAAGATTCAACTTTTAGATAAATAAAAGTAGGAAGTTTATTGTCTTTTTACTCCTTATACAATAGTGTTAGTTGTTATAACGTTTTATATGTATATACAATTCTCGATCACTATAGTTCGTCTAAGATTGATCTGTTGGTGAACCGAGTTACCCAAGAACCGGACTCGACAACCAGCCCAAAATCAAATAGAGTCTGATGTTTGTTTCTTTTTAAGATCAATTACTATTATTTATTTATTCTATATATGTCGATTACAATCGTTTGAGTCGATAATTTGATCCGGCTAGAGTCGATTTTGAGCCTTTTCGACTATCGAGTCGATTCGGGTATCCAGTTTCTTTTAGCATCAACATTTACAAATTTTTCATTGTAAATAATTTAATTCATCATTTATATATAAGATTTCTCAATAATATGGTTGATCTCAAATAGAATATATATGTGTATGTACTTATATTTGACTTATATGCAATAAATTTAATTTTGTATAATATATCGCACACAAATGAATGTAAATTATTCTAAATTGTAAAGAAATTAGACTCATAGCTTATTTTACCACGTAACATAATACTACTTTTTACCTTCTATATGAAAGTTAGGTCAGATGTCACTAAGTTATTGAGTTGTTTGGTAACAGAGATCTCCTTCATTATCGTGCTTGATTGACTCATTCTTTTGACGAATCATTTATTCAGACGAAAAATTATCTAAACACTAAATCTCACTTCTAATATTCCATTATTTTGTTTCACAATTCTTGATTATAACCAAGTATGTTGGCATGTTGCATGAACACATTGGACTTCCTGCTTGTTTTTCATCAGAGGAAACACTAACAGATGATGTGGCCGCAGTCAGCAGATCAGGACGAAGTGTTCTTATGTCGATGTACGGAACCAAAATGGCTGATGGGTTCGGATTGATAACAAATTACATGGTGCAAGAATCTCCTTCTGCATGGTAACCGAGCCGAACCTTTTTGAACCAGGTTTGGCTCGATTTGAAAAATACCCAATCTTGAGATTTGGTTTGATATTTGAATAGTCGAATCGAACTTCAAGCCGCATCTTTTCGAACCAAATATCTCGAACTTTATCGAACCAAGACGTTTGTTCACAGGTAGGCCTGTAATCGAGCCGAATCAAGCCAAACAGTTGAATATTTGAGTTTGGCTTGATTTTATTTTGACCGAAGGTTTGATTTGGCTTGATTTGGTCAAATATCTAAAAAATTAGTTTGGCTTGAGGTTTGAAGGAAATTTTAACAAGATATTTGGTTTGATTTGGCTTGATTCGAGCCAAACCGTTTGAAAAGGTGCGGCTCGATAATTAAATAGACAACAATTTTAAAGAGTTTAATTTATCTATAAATTAATAATTTATTAATTTAAAGAGTTTTTGAATGAGATGAAGAGTTTTTGCATAAATATATGTAGAATTTAATGACATGAAGAGTTTAATGATACTCCCTCCGTTCCTAAATGATGGAGACATTTTGACTTTTTGAGTCAAATTTTGGATATTTTGACCGTAAATTCTCATTAGTCGATAACAAATAATATAGTCAAATTGGATCTTGTTAGATTCGTCTCGATATATATTTTTAAAATATCAAGTTCTTATAATTTTTTCACATGTAAAATTAAAAATATTTACATTTTAAATTGTGTATTGGAGACCGTGAAAAAGCAAATGCCTCCATCATTTAGGGATGGAGGGGATGGAGGGAGTATTACTATTATCATTGAGAACAATGTTGATGATAAAGATGAAGATGATACCTTGTCTTCAGAACCTTTTACCAGAAAGGAAGTACTTTTGGCGTCTAGAACTCTTCAGAAATTTATGTTACAATTCGAATACACAACACCGAAACTAATGGGTGCAATAAGAAAAATTAGCAATCAACTCCAATATGATTTGAACTTTAAGAAAAAACAAACTACTACAGAGTCATATTTTAAATAAATTGTAACTATATTATTTCAATTCTAGTGATTATTAATTTATAATTTTCGTGGGACCTTATATTATAAAGGAATTTTTTAAAAAAGTATTATTTTATTATTTTATCGATTTCGCTAATTTTTTTAACTAGCCGAAGTTGGGACCGGACAAATTTAATTATCTTAGAAAGATTATTAATTTATAGAATATTAATTTATAGACGTTTTACTATATATATAATTATATATATATAAAAGAGATGACATAAATGAATCGAGCCAAGCTTTTTCGCACCGTTTGGCTCGGTTTGACGAATATACACTTTTTATATTTGGTTTGAGGTTTGGCATGTCGAATCGCACTTCGAATCAAGCTTTTTCGAGCCTAATACGTCAAACTGTTTCGAATATTAACGTTTGTTCACAGGCCTAGGTGTGTATAGTGGATCCCGTCAAATATGCAATATGTGTTAACACTATTTACATTCTTCAAACACTGTGCGGAGTATATATTTACTCTGTATTTTTCATTATTTATCTATATTACTTTCTCCACTTCATAATAAATTGTGTTTAGCAAAATATTGTTTTCTATATTAAATTATATATTTTTCATAAATATAATATATTTTTGAATTTAATTTTTTATTTTTGACATTAATTTGTTTCCTTTGATTTTTACATTCCAAATTTGATAACCACACTCTACTTTATTATTTCTTATAGATGTTCATAGAGTAAAATAAAGGCTAAAATGAGAAAATGAAGTGTAACAATCAATGTTTAGATTGTAAAAATCAAAACCCTAGTTCTTTTGGCTTTACAAATGATTTTGTTTTGAGTGTAATTACATATATTATTATGCAAGATATAAATCTTTTCTAACTTGTAATAGTTTTTTGTTTAATTAGATGATCAATTATTTTACAACCAATGAACTATTAATTTATGTCAAAGTTATGTTTAGGATAGTGTTGTTTTTTTTATTGAAATATTAAGAAATATTATATTAAAGATCGACGAACTTATATATGAAAAGGTAAAGTATAAAAGTAATAGAAATTAAGTAAAGTAAAAACAGAAAAGGGGTAAAAGGTGAATTAGTCGTTTCTTATGAATATCATACTATATTTAAACATAATATTACTAAAAATTTTAAACATAATCTACACTATATTTAAACATAATATTGCCAAAAAACTAAAACTTAATCTGCACTATATTTAAACATAATACTGCCAAATTTAAACGTAATATTGCCAAAAAAATTTGGAAACATAATTATGGTTGCTTGCCCAAAAATTATTGTCAAATATTTATGGAAATAACACAAAATATGCTAGCTATAAATTAATGCATGTGTCTACTTCATATAATTCTCTAAAATCAACATTAATCTTTGAAACTTGCTCGATGGGTACGTAAATTCTCCTTGCTTTGGTTAATTCATACTCGTATAATTTAAGTAAAATTATCAATGAATATCTCAAGTTGAATGTGTCTTCTTTTTAGTTGAATGGACTTTTTGTTATACAATTGTAAGAATTATATGAATTTGTTGCAGTTGAACTGAGCTTTAACTTGTTATTTATGTAATAAACACTGAAGCTTTATTGTTTGTTTTATTTACTCTTGATTGATTACCGAAAGTTTGATAGTTAGGTTTGTTGACCAATCGTGGTTCATTAGAAACTTTTTTTGTTCTTCTGAAAGTTAGTGATATAGGTGCATTAGAAACTTGGTTACTTATTTTCTCAAATTCAGAAAGGTTAATATAGAGCACGTGGTTGTTGTGTGTTCTCAAGTCATAAAAATTTGAAGATTTATATGTACTAGCTAGTGGCTACTGAGTAGTTGACATATGACATGAAGGTTACTTATTCTGACTGAAACCTGTAACTATAGTCGATTTGACAGTCTCCTCCAGATCAAGCCATTCCTGTTTTAATTATATACGGATTAAAAATGAGGTAAGACCAACATATACATCACAAGGCATACAATAGCACAAAAACAGATACCTTATTCACGACAAAAGAATTGAATTTCTCTTTGGCAATTTCTTCGCATCGGACAGTAGCCACCATGACCTTAAATAAATTTCAATAGTTTATTAATCACATAGCTCTTGGTAGTAATTTGACCCGAAAAAATATTCCAACTCCAACCTTATGGGCAGGTAAGTCCAGGTCTTTGTTCTCCTTTATAGTTTTCCATATCTGTTGGGCACTGAAGGCAAATTCTGAAGCAGGCACTACTGCCCGCCTGTCTCCGGCAAGTCCCTCGGGTGCAATCGAATGATAGAAACACTGTCTGAGATCAGCCACCTTCACCATTAAATAACTATAGAAGGTTCCATCCCCACACACTGAGCCACCCAAATACCTTTTGTGGTTTGAAACCTAAACTGAAAAAGATCCAGATAATAATATCTATCAAGTTACACCAGAATAGTATAAGGAGAAGATTATGGACAATAATCATGTTCAAGTATACTCACCTCCCTTTTAAAGCATCCATCTCTCTGAAGTTTGTTTGAAAGAGATAGTTTAGCAGCGTACTCTTTCCTATCAGCACCATAAAATACTCGTATTAAAAGGGAGTATTTCTTTTTTTGCACTTGTTGTTCGCCCTTCCCCTCCAACAACCTCATTGATCTTCAAACAAACTTCAGAGAGATGGATGCTTTAAAAGGGAGGTGAGTATACTTGAACATGATTATTATCCATAATCTTCTCCTTCTACTCTTCTGGTGTAACTTGATAGATATTATTATCTGGATCTTTTTTGGTTTAGGTTTCAAACCACAAAAGGTATTTGGATGGCTCAGTGTGTAGGGATGGAACATTCTATAGTTATTTAATGGTGAAGGTGGCTGATCTCAGACAGCGTTTCTATCATTCGATTGCACCCGGGGGACTTGCCGGAGACAGGCGGGCAGTAGTGCCTGCTTCAGGATTTGCCTTCAGTGCCCAACAGATATGGAAAATTATAAAGGAGAACAAAGACCTGGACTTACCTGCCCATAAGGTTGGAGTTGGAAAAAATTTTCGGGTCAAATTACTACCAAGAGCTATGTGATTAATAAACTGTTGAAATTTATTTAAGGTCATGATGGCTACTGTCCGATGCGAAGAAATTGCCAAAGAGAAATTCAATTCTTTTGTCGTGAATAAGTATCTGTTATTGTGCTATTGTATGCCTTGTGATGTATATGTTGGTCTTACCTCATTTTTAATTCGTATATAATTAAAACAGGAATGGCTTGATCTGGAGGAGACTGTCAAATCGACTTTAGTTCCAGGAGACTGTCAAATCGACTCTATCCGAGTAAGTAAACTTCATGTCATTGTGATTATCTTTTTGTAATGACGTAAATTTCACTACACTATATCTCAGTTATCTATAGTTTTGGCAGTATGCAAGAATAGCAGTATATATATGGAAACGTATATCTCTAATTCTGCCACAATCTCCTTGTGCAATGTACCTAACTTGTTCAATTATACCATTGGCTTGCTGACATAATTATGGGTCCTTTGCCCAAAAATTATGCCAAACATTTATGGAAATAATGCAAAATATGCTAAATATAAATTAATGCATGTGTCTTCTTCATATAATTCTCTAAAATTAACAGTGTGTAGCATTCAAAATTACGTAATCTTTGAAACTTGCTCGATGGCAGGGCTGACCCTTACCCATGGCGTGGGAGCACGACCGCACTAGGCCCCTGTTTTAGAGGGCCCCAAATTTTATAGAAAATTATATATATATATATATATATATTATTAAAAGTGATGAACTATATCGATATAAAATCATTATATTAAAATTTCTACAAATTTCTTAAGAAACATACAAAAAGTTTCCATATTTGAAATTATGAAAACGAAATTTTGTATTTCGAAATTTACTTTTTTCGTAGAATAAGTTCAACTTTTCGATTTTTTTTAGACATATATGAACTAAAGCTATTTATTTAAAAAGAGTTTATATAATGATTAAAATAATTTACTTTTGAGTTACTTGAGAAATGAAACCCTCACATGCCATTCCCCTCCCCAATTCCCATTTTTTTTAATATATCTTCCCACTAATGTTACTCTGAAGAAAAAGTCATTGACTTAACAAGTTACCATACTATACCTTTCGATTTAAAAGTTTTCAGTTTACTTTAATATTTAGTAGTCCCATTATTTATTAGAATGACTTATAGTAAAATTGTGCAAATATAGATAAATTTAACTAATTGAATTTTGTATATTTTATTTATGGGCATAATGTGTAATTGTATGTCTTGATCTGATCATTAGTTTTTGAACATTTAAATAAGTTAATTTATTTTTATAATTGAATCAATTTAGTTTTGATTAATCAACTGATTAATAGAATTTCCTTTGATTTGTAAAGGATGTTTAGATTTTTTGTGTCAAAAGAGAGATTCATGTCTACTAGTAGTGAGATTATATCTTCAAATGGGATACCTTTAAGAGTAGATGTTGAGCCACCAGTTCAAAAAGTAACTTTTAAGAAGGGAAGCTATTTGGAGTTCGATCCTTGCAAAAGAACTCAAATTCTTCATCCAAATAATCAAAGATGAAGTAAGAAGAGTTTAACTTAAAAGGTCCCACCAGACCGAAGTTAGGTAACTAGCCAACTAAACTTAATGGTGGTAAAAATCGTTCCTTTGTGAAATCTTGGTATGATGAGTTTGATTGGCTAGAGCATAGTGTAGAAAGTAATGTTGTATATTTTTTCTATTGCTACTTGTTTTATAACGATTTTACAAGATCTTCATTTATGAAAAAAGGCTTTCAATATTTGAATCAAAAGCAAAAGTTAGATTCACATGTCTGTAACAAAATCTAATAGTGATCACAACAAGTGTGTGAATTAATATGATGAGGATTTTAGAAGAAAAAATTCAGAATATTGAGATGCTTACACAACATATTCTACGAAAGAAGAACAAAATTATCTTGTTCTACTAAAAGCATTCATTGAAGCTGTCAAATCTCTTGTTAAGAGTGGGTGGGCCTTTAGAACACATAATGAATGGGAGAATTATGCATATAATAGTCATTTTCTTGAATTTGTAGAAGTCTTGGTGAGAAATAGTAATAA
The DNA here is from genome assembly GCA_003412495.2 of Echium plantagineum. Taxonomy (NCBI): domain Eukaryota; kingdom Viridiplantae; phylum Streptophyta; class Magnoliopsida; order Boraginales; family Boraginaceae; genus Echium; species Echium plantagineum. The sequence goes on along the minus strand of CM016561.1, from coordinate 28,480,253 downwards.
AATAGTTGATGCAATAACAAGTAGTGGGGAGATCGTAAGATGACTTCTCGTATTATTCAAAAACAACTTCATAATTGGTGAAGATTTTAATTTAATGAATTCATAAGAGACTCATAAAGTAAATTTGGATGTTATGCTATACAATGTTTAAGCCAGTAAATTTATAATTGAAAAGTTGATAATCTTGTTCACAGAAATTAGTTTTGACAATATTTATTTTGCTAAGATCTTAGAAAAATTATTAGAAGGGTGAAATTTGGATGAAGTAAAGCAGGAGAAAAGATTAGTTCAGATTAAAAGGAAATGTCAAATGAATTTGAAAAATCTCTTCTGACAAGATTTATATTGTATTTTCGTAAAATGACATAGGAGTACTATATTTAAATACCGTATATAACATTTGCATTATTATTATAAGTCCCGCAAAACATAAATCAAGCAATGAAAAATAGCTTATTGGTTAGTTCATGACTCATGAGTACATATATATTTTCTCAATAGTAAATTTTATATTTCAATTTTATATTTTCATTATGTTAATAATGTCAATGTACTCGTCAATGTCAATTTTTATTTAAAAATTTGTGAAAATATTAACATGAAACATATACTTTGACCAAATAAAAATAATCTGGACATCAAAATGTGCTACCTTTGGTAAAATATATATTATACATCTAACAATATTTGATATTCTGTACCTATTAGTAAACAAATTTGTTAGGAGTTACCATTTTACCTCCACTATTCC